>CM075344.1:67572500-67942500 GCA_037693485.1 Kitagawia praeruptora
AAATATTTTTGTGCGAACACAGTTGCTTGATATTGTTACCCTTGATGTGGGGAATTGTTTAAGATAAACTCTTCATATCCTTATTATAGTATTAAATAATAAGGATGTGAACTGTATGTGAAACTAAGCATTTCCTGTTGAATTCGGAAATTGCTCTATTGGATTGGAAATGGTAAAGCGTAGGAGGCCACGTTGAGTAGTTGGTCCAGCTATATTTAAGGAGGATATGGTAACCATTCCATCTTCCTATAGGCTAACATTACTTGCCTATTTTGGTACCCTCAAGAAATCCGAATTATAGCACGGGTGCCGTAACGTACCGGTGACTATAAAGGGTCCCATTGCTTTTGAACCTGATCAGGGGGCAATGGTGTTTTATGTTTCAGTTATATAAGTGTATCCAATCCATATCGCCAGAATGGCTATTATATACTGTGAATTGGCAGATGATTCATTTTTATGACATGCCAAATGATTTCAGTTATGATTTGAATTATATCACAGTTGTTGATTCAGTTTCTCTATAAACTGCTTTACATTTCAGTTGATTTTATGCCCCACTTATCCTGATTTTATATCAAAATTTTTATACGCTTGCTGAGCATTTCTTTCGCTCATACTTGCTGCTGTAAATCCTAACATTTCAGTAAGGTGGTTTGGCGAGACTTATCCGCTCAGTTCAGAAAGAGAAGAAGCGTGATGCTATTTCGAAGATGACTTGGCTCAGGATGTCTGCATTTAGTGTAAGATCTATTTTATATAATTGATTTCTAATATTTATTATTATTAATATTATTATGTGATGGTCTAGTTAGCCTGGCGTACTTCTTATCGAAGTTACACCAGTGGTTTAAGATTTGATCAAAGATAATGTTGGGAATGAATGATTTTTTTTTATCTAATGGAATTTGGATTCTTGTTTCTAGCCCTATAACCTTAAAAGATCTTGGTATGTTTGGGGTCACAGATGTTATATTTTCAGTGTTGGACAATCACAAGTTGATGATTATTATTAAGCAGATGTTTTATTTTGAGGATTTTTGCGTGACAACCAAATCTCCTGACCCCGGATTTGGGGGGTGTCACATTGAACGTCTAAAAGAATTAGACAATGAATATAAATTTTTGCCTTCAGAAATTGAGTGGGAAAATGGAAAAAAGTGTGTGAGTGTTTGAAGATCTTTTCAGATATAACCAAAAAACATTCGGGTGTCAAATATCCAACTGCAAATCTGTACTTTATTGATGTGATTCAAATTCGGAGAAGCATTAAAATTTGGGCTGAATCAAGTGATGAATGAATTAATTTGATGGCATAAAAAATGCAACTTAAATTTGACAAATATTGGGATGAATGCAATAAGTTGTTAACCGTTGCTGTTGTTCTTGATCCTAGATACAAGATGATCATAGTCTCATTTGCATACAAGGGTATTTATGATCATCGTGCTGATTTTTATGTAGAGGAGGTACGTGAGTTTTTATTGCAGATTTTTAATGAATATTCTGATCAATTTGGGAAAAACAGTGAGTTTGTGGAAAGTTCTCGTTCGGGCAGCGGGGGAATGGCAGGAAGTTCAATTGGTGGAGAATGGTTGGGTGGTTTTCATGATTTTGTTGTAAGTAATAATTTAGGGGAGCACACTAAAAAAAGTGAGTTGGATGAATACTTAAAAGAAGGCTTGTTTCCCATGGATAATGGAGTTGAATTTGACATTCTAAATTGGTGGAAACTTAACGGTCCTAAATTTTCAATACTTGCACGGATGGCTCGGGATATACTAGCTATACCAACTTCTTCGATTGCATCTGAGAATTCTTTTAGCAAGTGTAGGAGAATAATCACGGATACTCGTTCCTCACTACATAGTGAATCTGTTGAAACCTTAATGTGCGTCAAAGATTGGCTCCCGGATATTAGAGATGGTATGCTATTAATTGCTTTTAACCTTAAAGTTTTTTAAATCCGTTGAATTTGAATTTTTACTCTTTAATTTTGTAACAGGTCATTCTGAAAAAGATGTTGAAAATGATTCATCTGTGCCGTTTGATTCGAGCTACAGTGACTGGGATTTAGATTTTTAAGTAAATCTAAAAATGGCAGTTCTGGTACTCAGGTAACACTCCTGTTGTTATACTAGGTAGTCGTATGAACTGAATTTTTTATTAGTGGACATGTTTGGACCATCAGGTGAGTAATTCCTCTAAGATCAGTGGTACTGGAAGGTGATCACTGATCAGTGGTAATCAGTCACGCTTTCGCTACTATCTTACCACTTACGATCTATCTTATGCATAATAAGTTAGTTTCTTTGTTTTGTTTTTGCCATAATTACTGTTGTTGTTAGGTTGGCATTATATACTAGACAATAGTCTCATTGTCTGCATGATAATGTTTCATTATGTATGTATCCTGTACAACCTATTTTACTATAACTAGCTCTCTCGTTTGATAATGTTT
This sequence comes from Kitagawia praeruptora, assembly GCA_037693485.1. Lineage (NCBI taxonomy): Eukaryota > Viridiplantae > Streptophyta > Magnoliopsida > Apiales > Apiaceae > Kitagawia > Kitagawia praeruptora. The sequence continues at coordinate 67,574,962 of CM075344.1, forward strand.
GTTATATTTTGTTATAATCAAAGTAAGTTGCATAAGAATCTGTACTTACATTCAGATATTTGTGTTCATTAGGATTCTTTGTATTAAATTCTGATATAATTTCTTTCGGTATCTGTTATACTATTAGGAGCATGCTTCACATTTTTTCTAGAAATAGATATACAGAAAGAAATTTGAAGTCATAGAATCTTAGTTTCAGGATATTAGTTCTTGAATATTTATCTGCATCTCTTTTGGGTACTGTAAAGTTCATAATTGCAACGAAATGTCAACTTTTATTTTTGGTGCTATTATTTTGTAATTAGTTGAATTCAGCATTTACACAAACAAAATATGATAGATAACAAAGTAACCTGATTACTATCAGATGAGTTGGAATAAACAAGGGTGCGGTGATAATTTTTTTATTTATAGAGATGTGTCTTGTAATAGTATGTTGCAACATTTTTATGCACTTGTAGTCAACAGCCTTTTGTGGAATGACTTTTGGTGGTCTTTGCCTGCTTATGGTATATGGTACTGTTGCAGATAAAACATTCATATTCACTGGTAAAATTTGTTTGCATAAGAAGAATATGCTCTGTACTATGTATAGTGTATACTAGAAATTGGTGATATCTATGATAAAAGGAGGAATTGATAATTAGACAACACTAGACATTGTCACTTGTTAAAATTTATTTTTGTATGAATTGGTTGTTATTTCAGTTATGATGCCTTTGCGGCCAAAACTTTAAGTTATTACATGTTTTATGATGGTTAGCTTTTGAAAGACATCTTTGTTCTTGACAATAATAGCATATTTATTACTTTAGATATGATTTTTGTCCTGCATGTTTCTACTGTTTTAACTAAATAATATAAACTGTCAAACAGTGAGTAGCCTTTTAAATACCATGTTTCTCTACTCACCCTTTAAATTGAACAACAATTTTGCTGCATGACTTGTGCCTAAACAGTGAGTTTGTCGAAAATTGCAGTGACCTTTCTACAATCCGATTTTACATGCTGCGTATGTTCGATTTTCTATAATTGCTGTCTGATTCACTTTTACATGCTCTTTGCAGTTAATGTAAGGGTTGTTAGGTCTCAACATGGGTTCTTTGTGGAGGTATGCACAAATTATAGGATATGTAGCAACTACTAATAGTACAAACAGAAAGCTTGGACACCAATTATAATGTTATGGTCACTGTATTATTCCTTTTACTCATTTCGATTGTATACTTTTCTCAGGTTCTGCATTATCTTGGTAACTGGGAAGGACTAAACTAAAGAGTATGCTAGGGGCCAGTGATACAATGTTGCTGATCGGTGACATGTGGGCTAAAGAAATGCCTTTTTTTTAATTCATGAAATGAAACTGTTGCAGACAAATTAAGGACTTGTGATATGATCTATTTTGTTAAAAAATTGGCTTGAATGCAAAAACTTATGTAACGAATGTTGGCTGCTGTCTGAAATTTATTTCTCATTTTGCTTTTTTATTTTTTGGATTGCTTGAAAACGGATCCGGATAGTATCCGTATTCGGATATTTATCCGGCGGATCCAAATCCGGATATTTTCTTTCTCTATTTCCCGGATACGGATACGAATCCGGATATGCTTTTAAACTCCCGGATACGGATCCGGATACAATAGAATTCGTATCCTAATTATTCGATTCCCAGCCCTAATCTACTTTATGTCTTTTATATATAACGTTTAAAACATGTTCAAAGCACGTATCAATGCCTTTTTATTTTACATAACTTTTTTAATTTTTAAATTATTAAAATTTTAAAAATATTATATTCTTTCACTCCAGAATTTTAAATATTACTAGCTTAAAACCCGTGCCATACAAAAACCGTATAATAATCAACCCTCTATTCAGTAGTAAAAAACAAATTATTGTTCACGATTGACGTGATAGTGACGTCAACAGTGAACAGTATTTTTTTTGCTAAACATTGGTGAGTTAATTTATGACATTTTTTTTTAAGGTACTCTGACGGACCCTTAAAATAGATGAAATATATTATATTAGTGTCGGTTTCTAATTTCCATTCTAAAATTGATTTTTATTTGAATGCTAGCATATATATAGGCTCCTTATATATTAATTTATATTCTAATATATATATATGGGGGACTACTCTAATACAAACCTCTTAGAATACAAAACTAAAAATCAAATTTCAATCCAACATTTAAGCTAATCTAATGACCAAACTAGGGGTACCCCAATACGAAAAAGTCTTATAATTCTACCCTCTATCCATTCATCGAAAAAAAAATTTAAAAAAATATTTTTTAAAAAAAATATGATGATGTGGTAGCAGTTTTTTTTTTGATGAATGGATAGAGGGTTGAATTATAAGATTTTTTGTGAAGGTGTCCTGACGGGACCCTTCGAATAAATGAAATATAATATATTTTGTGTTGGTTTGTAATTCTCATTTTAAGAGTGGTTTGTATTTGAGTAAAAACCTATGTACATATGGGTTCTTATATTATTATTAAATTATCAATTATAAACATGACATATTCATTTCTAGAAATAATTTTGGAAACGATTTGAGATCAATAACATATTTCTTTAAAAATTTTCATTAAATATTACACAAATGCATACATAATAAATTACATCAAATGCATAACATAACACAATTGCATGAGCGAGGTTGTTTGATGATACTTTCTTCTTTTCACTTATTTTGTTACTTTAATTAAATTTTGATCAGTTTGATCAATTTAATAATGAGTTTTACTTATATTATATCGCAATTATAATTTTTTTTAAATTATTATTACAAAATACATTACAATATCTAACTTTTAACTTTATGAAAGTATGAATAATTAAATTATTAATTTTTTTGAAGAAAATTAAATTATTATTTAAGATTAAATTTTATCAATTTGACCAAGAAAATTAGATGAGGACAAAATAGGAAGAAGTATTTTATACTGTAGCTAGTTAAATTCTATACTTTCCCAGCGTAAGACCATCTCCAACCCAAGACACTAAAATAGTGTCCTAGGAATACTATTTTGGTGACAAAATTACACCATTTACAAAATACACTCCAACTCATGATCACTATACTTGACACTAAAAGGAATCTTTCACCAATAAAATAGAATATTCTAACTTTGTTCGATTTACATTATTAATATCTATTATATTTTAAATTGTAATGTTATGGTCACATAATATTAAATTTATTAATAAAAAAATTAATTAAAAAAATCAATATCCAAATTTTGTTGAAAATTGATATTTTAGAATTATGACATTTTAGAATTAACAAGAGTTAGGAACAAATAGTATGACATAGATAAAAATTTTAACAAGAGCTAAGAAGAAAAGAAGTTTCAATTGATAAAAATTTAAAGTTAAAAATTATGAGAACAAATAAGTTGGAAAAAAATTAAAAGAACAAATAGTAGGACATAGATGGAAAAAAGTTGTTTTGTTAACAAATATAGGGGTATTGTTGGAATTTTGAAAGTCACCAAATTTGGTGACCAAGGATCACCAAATGTACTTTTGTCACCAAATTTGGTGACCCAAAACTCATTTGGTGATCTTGGATCACAATTTTAGTGTTGCATTGGAGTGAATTTGACACTATATCCATCACTATTATAGTGATTTAGTGATGGATTGGAGTTGCTCTAAGCAACATAACAGTAATATTTACACTAGCTTTGCAGTTCGGTTTTTTTTCATTTTGGTATTTGTTTTTTCGGGTTTTTTCTGGATTTTTAAAAAAAAATTACATTTAAGGTGAAATGATCTTACATCAAAACAACTTATTTAAGTTTTATTTTGTAAAACAAAAAATAAAGGAAGAAAATATAAAAGGTTATTCAAAATTACTTTTAAAACAAATCATTAAAATGAAACGAATTTTGATTAACAAAAATTCGAGGAAAACACCAAAGGCTATGAAGCAGGTCTATGAAGCAGGTGAAGAATCGCGTATCCCACGCTTCGGGGGTGCGGGGGTGCGCGCGGGGGTGCGCGGGGTGCGCACGGAGTGCGCCACGTGGCGTATCCCCGTTTTTCTGTTAAGGGATACACGGGGGTGCATATGGGGTGCGGATGGGGGTGTGGCAGGGACATAATTGGTCATTTCACATGGACTTTAAAACAAAACAAAAAAAGATAGGGCTCACTTATTATTTTCCCTAATTTGAAACCTGGTTCTATGTATATACATACATATATATGCGTGATTGCGTGTATATAATATATATATATATATATATATATATATATATATATATCGGTGTTGTAAAAAGTGGGAATCGAACTTAATCGGTGGAGGCACCGTCCAGGGATTAATCGGGTATTCGGGGATTAATCGAAATGATTAATCGGATCATTAATCGGAACTAATTTAATATTATTTTTAAATATAATTATTATTATTATACATAATTATTTTATTATTTTGATTATACATGAATAATTATCATATATTTATACAAATATATTTAAAAAATATAGCATTATTAAAGTAAATATAAATTTTAAGATCTAATTTTTGAATTGGGGTCAATATGAGAGAAAAAATTGATAAAATTCATGATTTAACCTTTTAAAATATTAGTTTCGTATATGAGAAAAATATTTTTTTTAAAATTTATTCAATTTTATAATTTTTTATTTTTTTTAATTTTTCTACACATTTTTCAATTTTTTATCAATAATGCCGATTTTTGACCGATTAATCCCGATTTTTCGAAAAAATGACTTTTTGGCAGATTTTTGTAAAATCAGTATGGTGCCTTACCAAACAGCGATTAATCGGCGATTAATCCCGATTAATCGCCGACTTTTAGAACAGATATATATATTGTTTGATTGTTTGTAACTGTGTGTATATATAAGTGTGATTGATTGTGTGTACTGTGTATATAATATTTTGATTTGTTTTTAGTTATGGAATCATCTACAGTGTATATAAGTGATCAATGTATTATGTCTTTTATTTAGTAAGAGCATCTCCAATGACGTTAGCTAAAAATGATTGGCTAAATTACATAAAATATTGATTATGTAAAATTTGTCGAACCTGTAAGACATTGTGTTTCGAGGGTATTGGCTATAATGGTTGGCTATATTTTAAAAATGGTATGTTATTAATATTCCAAGTTGTTATTAATGGAATATATAATTTTAATATAGAAATAAGTGATGTGGCAATTCACGACAGGTCTCTAGAGGTTCGACAAATATAACCAACATCAAGAGATTATCTATAATTATATATAACAGTTTTGTCCCATTGGAATGTAAATTTTTTTACACATTCTTTATAATTTTTATTTATGGTAATTAATTTTAAAATTTACCTAAGGGATCTCTCCCATTGGAGATGCTCTAAGGAGCTAAGGATGATGAAACTTAACTACTTAAGTATTTGACATTTTGACTATTTGGTTTAATTTGAGTGTTACTCATCCTTTTTATTTAATATATATATATATATATATATATATATATAGGCTAGCGTTCAAATAGAAACCAACCTTAGAATAGAAACTAGAAACCTACACTAAATAAATTATATTTCATTTATTTTAATGGCCCCGCTAGGGGCACCTTTACAAAAAACTTATAAAATTCTTGGCTCTATTCAACAAAAATATAAAAAAAATTAAAAAAATAAATAAATAAAGTTACTGTTCACGTGCCACGTCATCACATGAACAGTAACTTTTTTTTCAATTTTTTTTATTTTTTTTTATTTTTTTGTTGAATAGAGCCAAGAATTTTAAACGTTTTTTGTATTGGGGTACCCCTAATTTGGTCATTAGATTAGCTTGAAATATTTAATTTAGGTTTAGTTTCTAGTTTCTATTCTAAGTTACTTTCTATTAGAACAAGACCCTATATATATATATATATATATATATATATATATATATATATATATATATATATATATATATATATATATATATATATATATATATATATTTATTTTTTATTTTTTTTGTCGTATCCCCTCATATCCCCATTTTTTTGATTTTACCGAATTGTCGAATCCCCGTATCATACACTCCCGCACCCGCACCCGCACCCGCACCCGCACCCGCACCACCCATGCTTTATAGACCAAAGGTATATTAAGACTGAATACATCCCTGCCTAGCTATAACTCAGATTCTAGAAAATTATAAACCCATGTCAAGAATGACTGCACGAGAGATACGAAGCTGGTGATATTACAGTTTATCAAAAGTTACAAATATATGAGACTCGCAAACACCAAAAGTAAACGACTGCATGCACACGTGCATTCCTCCACAAAACTCTCCGAAATTGTCGTAACTCTTACTCCGATCCCTCCGTCCCGGTCAATAGTTAATATTGGGGATTGGGGGACGGGTTCGGCACGTATTTTAAGGTGAATTTTAAGGATAGTTTCATAATTTATTTTTGAATTTTTTTGTATAAAAATAGAACAATTCTACTTTTATAAAAAAAAGGAAAATTTTAAAAATAAGTTATGGAACTATATTTTATAAGAGTCAATGCGTGCCACGCAAGTGAAAAATTTATGTTAAGAAATGAATTGGACGGAGGGAGTACTTGAATCTTTATAAACTAAAGGTATTAGAGCATCTCCAACGGTACTAGCTAAAATGGTTAACTAAAATAATATAAAATAATGGTTATGTAAAATTTATTGAACCGGTTGTATTTCAATGGTGTTAGCTATAATTGTTATCTATATTTCAAAAGCAGTATTTTATTGTTATTTTAATTAGTAAATATATATAAGATTAAACTAAATTGATGATGTGTCACAACATAAGTGGATATGAAATTTTCAGATGTTATGCATAAATTTTTGGATATCCTCCAATATAGCAGATATGTATCTTGTTATCTAAAAATTTACCTAACAGTATGCATGGTTGGAGGAGAAAAAACAATAATTATTAGCTAAAATGACTACCACATCACTATTATAATTAACAGATTGTAAAAAAAACAACAAGACTTACTCAGTTATAATACCACTCAAAGTGGTGTATAAGGAGGGTAGATATACGCAGACCATGCCCCCCGACCAAATACAGAATTACAAAATAAAGAAAGGAAACCTAATACAAACTAGGAAACTCACGCACACGCAGGAGTCGAACTCCTGACCTCTTTCAAAGGAGGCCAGTGGCTCGACCACTGCACCAACATGTTGTTGGCATAATTAACAGATTGTAAGCCTTGGAAATGCTCTTAGTAATACGGAGTATTAAACAATGTGAAATTAACGGGAGTCTCTTTCTTTTGGTTTTTGATTTGTCGATGATTTGTTGGCTTTTTTATTATTCAAACATGTCAAAGAGGTGGTACGTAGGCCGAAGAACCGTTGAACTACTTGCTGTACTTAAGTACATGCTAGTTGCTACCATTCTAATTCTTTGAAATATTTACTAATCTTTGAAATCTTTACGAAAGAAAGGGCGAGTTATAAATTATAGAGAGGAATGAGTAGACCTTGTAATTCGTTTGTTTCGTATATTTTCGTGTCATGTACTTTCATGTTTCGTGTATGTAATGTCAAATCCAAAACCAATCAGTTAAAGATTAATTTCGTTTCGTGTTCGTGTACCATCATTTCGTGTCGTGTTTCGTGTAATTTTTGAATAAAAATAAAAATATTTAAATCTTAATTTTTTACTAATCGAGTCTTAAGTCATATGTCATAAGGAATGAAGTGTGCTTCAGTCTTGTGAAACTAAAATTTGAAACTATTTCGTATTTATATTATATAAAAATTATATATATAATATCATTTTAAAATAGGTATTCATATAATTTTAATAAAATTATTTAAATATTTATTTATTTCGTATATTTTCGTTTCGTGTCGTGTACCCAAAGGTAAATTCAAAACCGACACTAAATTCATCCGTGTAATTCGTTTTCATGTACTTTCGTATTCGTGTATCGCAAAGGTTAATCCAAACCCGTAATTTTTGTATCGTTTTTGTGTCGTGTTTTTGTGTCATGTACGAAATTGCCGACTCTAGAAATGAGCGAAGCTTACAATGTCATAATTAAAGAAAATTATAAATAAATGAAATGTGTATAGGTAAGGAGCCAGAATTATAATTTAGAGAGGCCAAGTACACTAAGAGCCTGTTTGGGGTATAGTACCTTTTATTATTTTTCGATTCACTTAAACTGAAAACAAGTCGTTTGTGTATATTTAAATTTTTCAACTTAAAATAAATTTTAGTTCAAAAAATTTAAGTAACTTAGAAGTATTTTTTTAAAACTAAATTTTTTTCTCATATAAATTTTTATATATTTGAGTTATAAAAAGAGGGGTTAATGTATAGATCATAAAGGTAAGTCTTAGAAAACGTCCGACTTTGGAGTCAATGGTTTCTTTTATGCAGGGCAGGCTGGATAGTTTGATTGGTGTGAAATCCAAAACATAACGAGTAACCCACCAAGATACGAATAAAAAACCAAACATACTATGCTGCTACATGTAGAAAAATTAGAAATGCTGTACAAGGGTCCTGGTCCCTCACAATCATTTGTCAGGGACCGGTTATTTAACAATCGGTTTCACAGTCGTTGGATCGTTGATCCAACTGCTGAGATTAAAAAAAAAAAAATTTACTGTCCGCTATAATTTTCCGCGGATAGGCAGATTGCCTATCCGCAGAAAATTTCCGCGGACAGGCAATCTGCCTATCCACGAAAAATTATAGCGGACAGTAAAAAAAATTTGTAATCCAGGGGGGGCCGTTGGATCAACAATCCAACGGTTTAGGAACCGATTGTTAGTTGATACAACGGTTTAGGAACCGATTGTTAAATAACCGGTCCCTGAGAAATGATTGTCAGGGACTAAAACCCGCTGTACAAAGTCCATAAATGTAATCACAAGGTGCACGGGCATTCTTAAATGTAGCACTACTCTGTACAGAGCCAACCCAAAGGGATAAGAAGATCTATACAGATACACACACACATATAAGAAGATCTATACAGATACACACACATATGTGAAGTTGTAAATAAGACAACATAAACTGTTACGTCCCCACCTGGCGTCAGTTCTTGGGTTCTCTATTAAATATGGCAACATGCCAACATCCGACGCTCGCATTTCATCCTCTGTTCTAATCAACTGTTCGCAATTATAGATGATCTTAGTCTAATAATAGTAACAGTACTGCCTTAGTCCAGACCATTTTTTAACATTTCAAAATTGGGTGTTTTGCACGCATTTTAAGGTAAATTTTAAGTATAGTTCTATAACTTATTTTTGAAATTTTCTTTTTTTGTATAAAAATAGAACAATCCTATTTTTATACAAAAAAAGAAAATTTCAAAAATAAGTTATGGAACTATCTTTAAAATTCATCTTAAAATGCGTACCAGTAAGTAACAAAAAAAGTGTTAAGAATTGGATGGGACGGAAGGAGTACTATATAATTACTTTGAATTAGAAAATTAAATTATAAGATTTAATACACTGATACAGTGTTCGCAATTATAATATTTTTTCGTATTGGATATCCTTTTTTCTTCTTCATTGCTTTTACCGGAGTTTTTTCCCGATGAGAATCGATTAAGCTTTTTCCCTTCTTGAATAAAAGGACACTCTTTTTTCTTAATAGGTTTTTAATGAGATCCTCCAAATGAAAATTTAGTTTTTTTCTTACTTCTTCCTCTTTAGTTTTTCCTTCTCGTTTTCTTGTTTTTATTCCATCGGATTTAAGGTTTCTAAGTCTTTTTCGATTTGCCTCTTTTCTCAGTTTCTTAAACCTTGGAGCTCCGGCTATTTCTCGTTTTCCGGCTTGGTCCCAGACTTGTGAGTGGTTGTTCACCTTGTATTATTGGGGTTTCTCTAAGTTTGGAGCTTTTGTAGTTTTTTCTTGTTTCTTCAGTTTATATTTTTTTTTAGTTTTAAATTTTTCAGATCTTAATCTTTAGCTTTTAATGTTTACTAGCTTATAACCCGTGCGATGCGCACGGGTTTCTTTTGATATGTTATAAATTTTATTTTATTCTATAGATATGTTTTTATATAATTATTAATTTTAAAAATTATTTTAATATTAATTTAATAGAATTTGAAGTAAATTTAATAAATGATTTGCATGATTTAAAATTTATAAAATAAAATTTTAAGTTAAATATGTCGTTAACATGATTCGAACCTTGAATATTTAGTAAATTAATTTAATCATTAAATATACCTTATAAACATCTAACGGTTCTTATTAATTACTAAAAATCTAACAGTAATATGGTGTCATATTTTTTGGTATACATTAATAATTGTAAATTTATGTTTTAAATTAAAAGGTAATGTATTTAATTAGAAAAGAAATATTATTGATTGGAAGATTATGATTGCAAAATTATGTTTTAAATTAAAAGGTAACGTGTTTTAAATAGAAAAGAAATATTAATGATTGGAAGTTACGATATTTTAGGTACACATAATGGGTAATATGTTCAATTAAAAGTAAACATTATTTTAAATTGATTGAAAGATAAGATATTTTAGGTATTTATTAAATTTTAGTTAATAGTACAATTATGTTTTTATATAATTATCAATTTAATAATTTTTTAAATTTTAATTTAACATAATTTAATGTACTCATATTTACGTATTATACTAATATTTTCTTATTATAAACAGTGTACAGGGATTTTTAATATATTTTATTAATAATTGAAGATATGGTGTGATATTTTTGAGTATATATTAACGATTGTAATATTAGTTTAAAATAAAAAATGTAACGTATTTTAATTAGAAAGGAAATATTAATGATTTGAAAATATGGTACGATTAATATTTTTTAAAGGTAATATCTTGAATTAAAAGTAAATGTGAAAATGGAAATAACTAATTACCATTAATTGATTCAAAAAAAAAAACTAATTACCATTAATTATATTATGTCATTATTTATTTTAATTATTAGGATAACCAAACCGAAAACCAAACCGACCAAAATTTCAATCTTTCGGCTTTAATATATTAGTATAGATAGAAGTATTTGGTTTTCTCTCCTTTTTGTGAGAGTTTGTTTTTCTCTCCGGTTTGTGGGAGCGTAGTTTTTGATTTAGTGATTCGAGCTGTTTTGGTTCTACACTCATGGTCGATAAACTCAAACGGATATTGGAAATACAGATGTATATATCTTCTTCAAAATTTTGCTTTTGGTCTCTTTTGGATGTAATCTGTTTTATGTTTGTTCTATATGATTTGTAGATGCCGTATGACTTTATTTTATTGAATTTAAAACATTTGTTATTCAAAAAAAAAAAAATTAAATTATAATTATATATAAACAGCTTAGAGCATCTCCAATGGCGTTAGCTAAAAATGATTGACTAAATTACATAAAATATTGATTATGTAAAATTTGTCGAACCTGTAAGACATTGTGTTCCGAGGGACGAGGGTATTGGCTATAATGATTTGCTATATTTTAAAAATGGTATGTTATTAATATTTCAAGTTGTTATTAATGGAATAAATAATTTTAATATAGAAATAAGTGATTTGGCAATTCACTACAGGTATCTAGAGGTTCGACAAATATAGCCAACATCAAGAGATTATCTATAATTATAGACAAGGGTTTTGTCCCGTTGGAGTGCAAATTTTTTTATACATTCTTTATAATTCTTATTTATGGTAATTGATTTCAAATTTTACCTAAGAGGTCTCTCCCATTGGAGATGCTCTTACGGACCAATAATTATGTACACGGCCGTATGGTTGTGAAAATCGGGAGCGGAAATAGGTAATTGACAAATCGGAAATTAATTGGAATAAAAATTAATTATATTCTAATAGTTAAATAATATTCAACATATTAGCCTTTATATAATAAAATATACATGCCAATCAAAAAAAATTCTAGCAATTAATTATATTTTAATCGGTCAAACATGTTTTAAAAATTAATCAGAAATTTTCTCTTAAAATCGAGAATTTCCATAACACCAACTATAAGTAATTTATTCTTTTGCTAATTACTTCTTAAATATTGAGGTGATGTGATGTCCCGCATATTTTAACAATTTTAATCACAAAAAAATAATTTAATTAAATGGCGATATTCAGAGAGTGCCCTATTCTGAAAGAGACCATCGTTATTAATTGTTAGTTTGTTACGCAATTGCTGAAAATTAAAGGAGTAGATGACAAGTTGTTGAAGCAGGTGCTTACTTCACCATTTTTTGGCAGTGATTAACTAAATCACTTAAAAAAAACTTTAAAAAAAACGATTTAGGGAAAAAAATAACTAAAAAATGAGGGTGTGATTGACGAATAAGATAAAGCTCGAATTTTTTTATTCACATGACAATAATACAAGTATATAAATTTTAGAGAATTGCCTTCTACAAAGTAAAATGTCATTATTAGTGTGAAATTATCTTCAGTTATATTTGCCCTCCAAAAAATAAAATCTGAGTTAGATTTTTCAGCCTGTCAAAATAAACGTCTAACTCTTTCTTAAATTTATACAAAATTCTCTGTAACTGAACTTGGCACTCTAGCAGTAACGAACTCGAAATGAATTAGTCGTCGATGTAGGTACCCATCCAAAATGGATTTCAAAAGGAGTTCACAAATAACATGACATGGGTGATTTGGTAGTATAGGATATTTTAATTGGTGTGATTGATGTGAATACAGGGCCATCATAATATGACCAATTAAAAGATGACACGTGGCATTTGAGAATTTTTTTAAGATCCGATTTGGGGCTCTAGCATTTTCCTTTTGTATAACAGTCTTTCTAAATAAATTCTCCAGTCATTCAATTATTGGTCCATTTTTTTGGTCATTACTGCTTTAACCATAGTACTTTTTTAAGCCATAATGCATGCATTATTAAGCAAAAGCTTAGAGGATTCCAGTTTGGCCTTAATTCTTCAATATAATTACAAAATAACACATAGAGATTATTTTCAAAAAAAAAAAAACACATAGAGATAGAAAGTAGTAATGATTTCATTCATTCCTATTGGACTCTCACATTTATAAAAGTCCCACTCTTTCCTCTGTTTTCTTCTCTCTGTCTATGTATTTGTCATCCTCATTTCCACGTTTCATTCCGGCCTAAATTCCCGTCACTTCAATTCCGGGCATCTATAGAAAGTTGATATTAAAGAACGGGAGTCTTTTGTTTTGCCTATATAGATTGGATATGAGTAATTTATCGAATCACAGTTTTGAAACTGTGAATGCTGCAGCTACTGCTATTGTTAATGCTCAAACTCGAGTTCAGCCATCCAGTGCTCGGGTACGTGCCCGATATCTATACTATATTATTAAAGTCGAAACATTGCATGTTATGCTCGGTTATTTATTCCTTATTTATCGGATATTTTTGTAATGGAGGTATTGTATTAATATGTGATCATTTGATTTGAAATTTATGTGATCTTGTGTGTTAGATTTTTGTTGGTTTGATATGAATATAAGAGTACATGTTTAGATTTTTTGGGAAGGTGTGTGTTTCATGTAGTAAGGAAAATAATGTGGTCCATTGACTGTATGAAATCAAGAAGCTAACAGAAACTTTTTTGTGAAAAGTTAAAAACCAAAGGCAAGAAGTAGTGTATTCCCTAGTTATGTAGTATTCTTTTGTTGGGTTTATATAATTATTTCTTAACCAAAAAAAAGGAGCGTAAAAAAAAGCAGCCAAAAAGTCTAACACATGAACAGCCTATTGATTTAATCTTGCTTTTATGTAACTATTCCATAAAACTTTTGTGTCCTGAATAGCTGTTATCCCTCATTGCACAAGTTGGTTGTCAATGAAGTTTACCCCTTTAATATCTAAGTTTCTCTTAATTGATGTAGAAAGCTTGTTTCATTGGAGTTTAACTCAGAATGCACGTGGCATGGATAGGAAGAATATTTGGTTAGTATCGTTAGAAACTTATATGTATCAGCTCTGAGCTTAATATCAATATTATGAACTATGTATAGAGAAAAGAGGACAGATTTATGTTTTAGCAAAACATTTATTCTGTCATTTTAGGATCTTTTCCTTCGTGTAGTCTACCAGCATTATTAGTGTTCAGTCCAAATGATCTTTTCTCTGCGTGACTAACATTAGTTTTTCAGGTCAGTTGTGTTATGAAAACTGTTATAATGCTTTAATATGAAAGTACTAACAGATGGGTTGGTGCTGAACTATAGATTTAAGCTTAGTGCTCTGATCTGATGTAGTTAGTCAGGTAGAAATTCACCATCTCCACTCAATGCATAAATAAAGACACCATCAGTACTTAATCAGCCAGTGCAGAACTGTACTTTTTCCCTGTTGAACGAAAATAAACAATCCCTGGGTTAATACTTCCTTTCATAACATTTGCTTTTAATGTACACATCGAACTACTTCCAGTCTTTCAAGTTCTAAATTTGACCTCAAGATGCAACCAGGCATATTCCTGTGTTAGCTGCTGTTCATTGATGTGGCAGCATGACACTCCTAACTTAGCCTGATGGGATACCATAATCTGTTATATGATATTAGCTTTCAGTTTACGTTTCCAACCTGTCCCATAGATGCAACCTTGGTAATAATTTTATCACCTGAATCATCTGAGTGTCAGTCAGCTAGATATATTACTAAACATAGTAAATCTAATAATTGTTTATTTTGAACTCAGAAGAGGAGATGGAGAGGTTGCTGGAGTCTGTACTGGTGTTTTGGATCTTCAAAACACAGCAAAAGAATTGGTCGTGCTACACTTGTTCCTGAACCAACAGAGGCTGTAACAGCAGCCCCTTTTACTGAAACTATAAACTACTCATCCAGTATAGTATTTCCTTTTGTTGTTCCTCCTTCTTCCCCTGCATCTTTTTTCCAGTCAGAGCCTCCCTCTGGCATACATTCACCTGCCAAGTTACTCTCTCTTGCATCTCTCTCTGTCAGTGCCTACTCCCCAGGTGGTACTGCCTCTATTTTTACCATTGGACCCTATGCTTATGAAACTCAGTTAGTTTCACCGCCTGTATTCTCAACTTACACCACTGAGCCATCAACTGCTTCTTTCACCCCACCTCCTGAATCTGCACAGCTGACAACACCTTCATCACCCGAAGTGCCTTTTGCTCAGCTTTTAGCTTCATCTCTAGCTCGAAGTCAAAGAAATATTGGTCCAAATCAAAAGTTTCCATCATCCCAGTATGAGTTCCAGCCTTATCGGTTGAACCCAGGAAGTCCAGGAGGGTACATTGTATCACCAGGCTCAACAATTCCGAATTCTGGCACATCTTCACCTTTCCCTGATAAGCAACCTATCATTAAGTTTCGTGTGGAGGAAATTTCCAAGTTTCTAGGATATGAATATTTCTCTTCTCAGAAGTGGGGTTCAAGACTAGGTTCTGGAACTTTGACACCGAGTGGTTTGGGTTCAAGGTTGGGTTCTGGCTCTTTGACGCCTTATGGTTGTGTTTCAAGGTTAGTCTCTGGTGCTTCAACTCCAAACGGACTGGGTTTCACCCTAGGTTCTGGTTCTTTGACACCAACTAATAGAGAGCCAGTAATGAAAGTTACACCTGTGGAGTCCCAAATTTCTGAGTTGGAAACACTTTCCAGGTTGGGTTCAAGGTTGGGTTCTGGCTCTTTGACGCCTTATGGTTGTGTTTCAAGGTTAATCTCTGGTGCTTCAACTCCAAACGGACTGGGTTTCACCCTAGGTTCTGGTTCTTTGACACCAACTAATAGAGAGCCAGTAATGAAAGTTACACCTGTGGAGTCCCAAATTTCTGAGTTGGAAACACTTTCCAGGTCAGACAAGATATCTGGGGAGGAAGTAGTTTTTGATCACAGAGTCTCATTTGAGTTGCCAACTGAATATGTTTCAGCATCTTTGAAAGAGGATTTGCTTGAAACAGTATCAGAGTGTCAAAAAAAGGTGACAACTGAGGGAGCTACACTAAGCAATAATATATCAGAGAAAGCCAACAATTATTGTGATTGTGAAGGTTGCACTGAACTTATTTTGCCAGGAGAAGATAAACGGGATAATCAGGAGCATCAGTGCCGATGTCTGCATCAAACTAATTCACTCGGATTGAGCAAAGAATTCATCTTTGACAACACAAAGGGAGATGCCTCACACAAACCTACTCTTGGCATTGAGTGGTGGAGCAGCGAGAAGGTTGTAGGAAAGAACTTGGTACCGAGAACCAGCTGGACCTTTTTTCCGATGCTGCAGCCTGAGGTCAGCTAATACCAAACATACTGAGCCTGCTTGTCTTCACATACGAAGTATGTAGATTTCAATTGAGAGAATTGAAATATATACAATCATTTTAAACCAGATATGATGAAATTGTAGAGGTAGTAATCTTAAAATTTGGAACAAATATAGGCAGAGATTGCATCACCTTGCTTTTCAGTGGCAAGGAAATCTCTGAATTATCAGCCGCATATGTGGTTGATCATGAGCACTGCTATGGTTTTATTCATACCTCCATTGATGCATACATTAGAATACATGCACATATGTATTAGGGATATGAATTTGTTTACGTGTACCAGTAGAAAAAGAATTGAAGTTCCTTTGTACAATCTATAGATCTTTTATCTTATTGGTTGTGTTGTGGGCTGTGGCCAACCCTAAATGCCGCTGGATTAAACCGCTGGCATTATTTTCCTTATTAGATGTGTATTTATTATGGTGGAGGATTCATTTGAGATCTTTACGGAAGCTTTCCTTGTTATATTACTTACAAAATTCATGTTCAACAATCAGTTCTGTTATCTGGTGCGATGCAAGTGTACAACGTTATAGATGCAAGTGTACAACGTGTTGAGTTTATGGAATGGGATGAAGCAGCAAATAATTTAGGTAGCGTCACTTGCATATTGTGTCTGTTTGATAAACATTTGCATTTAAAAGTTTTAGTTTTCTGTAGACATTATTTTGTTGTCTAGTTATGCTTGTAACTCGGGTTGAATGGAGTTTTGTTAAAGGGGTTGATACTCTAGGCTTCTAGCATTTTGAATGATAAAAATCCATCAAACTGAGTTAGAATATTTTTAAACAGGTACACTTGAAATAGTAAAATTTGAGCTTGAAAGTTCAAGAGATGTACCAAATAGTAAATGGATAAATTTCATGTTCAAACTCAATGATTGAGTTTGCATTGAGCAATGCCTGCCCAGATGAGCTCGATCTCATGTCTGCTTGCGGAAAAGTGGAAGTCAGAACCGTGCCTTCAGTTTCGATATGTTCAAGACAATAGCAACTTCGAGTTTTGGAAGAGTCACAACTTACCTCAAATGCAACCAATCCTGATCCTTACATAGGAACCAACATTTGAAATCTTGAGCAGCATAGGTCAAGATTTGTCCTGATGATAATGATAACAGTGTGATTTGTCTGTATTCTGTAGTTAGTCCGCAACAAATTGCATAAACTCGTGAAGAGCCCAAGTAATGTAGAAAAAATTCACCAGACTGGTCTGGAAAACATCCAAAACATAAATGAGAACTACTTTTGAGTTGACATCTTCTTTTAAGTTGCCAACCATTTTGCATTACACGATGCATTCCTATCGGCAATGATTGGGTAGGGAGTCTTGTTGTCTATTTATGGAGTTTTTAGTGGTTAAATGCACCAAGTGACTCTTATCAAGGCACCCAGAATGGTAAACATGGTACAATTTTGTGCGATTTGGTTTCAAATGCTGCAGTTAAGGTTTGAAAACCAAAATGATGAAAAAAAATGTAAAGGTCACAAAGAAGCATAACAATATAAGTGGACGGCTAGCTAGTCTTTTACGTGTTCGTGGAAGGGATATAATGTTGTTGTAAAGTTGATTTATAAGCTCTTACTATGTATGTTGTTGTTCTGTCCTGTTACAAACTTTATATGTATGTGCTGGAAGCTTTAGTTTAAAATCAGATAAATAGCTTTGTTCCCAATGCTTATACAAAAAAGCCAGTAAATATTCAGCAACTCAAGAGTGACTGGAAATTGGCATTGTTATACTTGCATCACGATACGTATAAACCAGTTTATAGATCATCAACTTCATATGATTCCAGAGCATGGTCTGCAAGAATCAGATTGTCTACCAAATACGACAAAACCAGTTGCAATAGACCAGACCTGGATCGCAGAAACTATATATGAAGACCGAATGATATAATTTACGTTTTTAATTTTGTTAATATAACTGCAGTTTTTGGTGCAACAAACTCTAGACACCTAACTAAAACGAAATCGTGGGTTGGACTTGTTTTTGGTGCGCTCTTATTTAATCCAGTGTTTACTTTGGTTTGGTTTATGCTCACCTTAAAGAGCAACAAATGGAAGGTTTATAAGCAATCCTACATGTGAGCTTTACTGAGTTGTGGCAAGTTACAGTGAGGCTTCATTTCAATGACTTTGAGCAATTTTTGTATTTTTTTTTGGATGAATCTAAGAGATAATGTTTCAATCCAGGCATTATGGACCAGATTATTAGCATCTGTAATATTTAAATTCCTATTATGTTTCCATGTTCTGCCAAAATCAACGCTTCTAGTTTACTGTTCTGTTAGCTTGCATCCTCTAGCTGATAACTAAAAAAGGTATTCCCTTGAGCAAACCATGGGCATATTTATTCCAATTTGACTTCAGCGTTTAAATACTGAATTCCTACCTTACGGAGGGAGGGTATCAGATTTAAGTATCATACAACTTGATAGGTGATCATACACAACTAGATGTATATATTATTTCTTGCTCCAATTTCTTGTGGGCTACCTACTCAATCAGCTTTCTCGTAAACATGTGAATATGCGATCATTGCACACTTGTAACTCTGACCATGCTTTCTTGTTTCAATGTTAGTGCATAGGGTGCCCATTAAGTTATTCACGCTTAAAAAGATATCGTACCCAGTGAGCAAGAATCCAGTATTAACTTAGTGCTGAGTTCGAACTCATGAACGAGGAAGTACACACTCCAACATTGCACATATTGCATCTAGTAGGGCCAAATGGTGTTATTCTTAGGAAATTATAAAATCTTGTTCATCTAAATTTTTAGTAATGGTGAGACCAGTCAAACTTGAAGTAGCTAGGATCAAGAGCCAATGCATAACAGAATTTGACAAAGTTCAGATTGCCAGCATACCTCCGGCATTCCTGCCTTCTTCTACCCATCTGATGCAGTATCTAACACCTCTTCTTCATTGACCTTCACATAAAAATACAAAAAGATTGAATAATGTTTTCAAGGGTGGCTAAACATTGGGGTCAAACATGTATGCTAATGCTTTGTTTATACTACATGGTTCCATGGTTCTAAAAATCCCCGATTTAGTCGATTAATCCCCGATTAATCCTTTGTAAGGTAACTAACCGATTCGATTTTTGAAATCCGATTAATCCTGTGAATTTATTTAAAATAATATGTTTAATTGTAAATTACACTAATATATTAAATATTATTATAATATCCGATTAGTACTCCGATTAATCCTTCCGATTAATCCCCGATTACCCGATTAATCTTAAATCGGTACCTCAACCGATTTATACCGATTACCGATTTTTACAACCATGCATGGTTCTACTTGCAACTCTGAAACCTGTCCAACAACTTTGCTCTGCTAATATTATATTGCCATCTGAGAGATTAAATAATTGCCTACTTGAAATAAAGTTTTTCTCTAAATTTTACTCCATCCATCATCCCCAGATACTAGTTATTTTGAAAGAAAAAACATGCGTATTAAGAAATTTTAGTTAGAAAAACCCATTATAGTTTTTTTTAAAATGACTACTATTTGGAAACGGATCGGAGTATTGAATTTATTTGTATGCCGTGATATACCTATTTATGTAGGACTGAGTTTACATGGTTTCACATCTAGTTTGTCCTTTTCAATAATCCTTATGTTGCTTTTCTTGTAATAATATAATATAATCCCCTAATAGTATCAACTATCAACCAGCTCTTCCGAAATTAATCATTGTTAAGAAATGAGTATTTTATATCTTCTTCAAATTTTTAAATATTTGTAGTGTGCATTCAGTTATATGTTTATGTCAATCTGAATAGAGGCTTTGTATCTAAGCACCTATATAATAGACTCCTGCACAACTGAACAAACTACCTCAGTTATCATATTCCTAGATTAATGATGTCTAAATCTGAGAATGCCATTAAGCTCCCTATATTTGACATGTCACAACCCTTGTCTCCATCTTCTTTATCCTCCCTCTCCTTAGCTTGCAAAGAGTGGGGATTCTTTCACATAATCAACCATGGAGTCCCTAAAGATCTTAACAAGACACTATGTTCCATGTCCAGAAACCACATTTTCAATCTTCCTGCAGATGTGAAACTTAAAGCTGGCCCGTCATCAGTTGTAAATACTTACACACCTCATTTCATCGCATCCCCTTTCTTCGAGAGTCTCCGTGTGTCTGGACCTGACTTCTTCAACTCTGCCCAAAGTTCTACGGAGGCACTCCTGAACCAGCCTAACTTGGAATTCTGGTAAGAGGCGATAATTTATCATGATAATAATGGGTCTGAGGGATTATACAAATTAAAGGATTATTCTTGTTATCAAAGCGCAACTTATGTTTAACCTTATACTCCGATCATGTAGTTACCTCAGCTCACCCACAGGGCACACTCATTTATCATATAAAAAATATAAATTATGAAATTACTATAACCCAAAATTGAGCAGCGTAAGTTAGTTATTGTCTTATTTATGATTTTCTATTTTGGCAGTGAGATACTAAAAGAGTATGGGAGTAACATGACAAGACTATCAAGAAGCATTATTGACATTGTACTGATGTGCATGGGGGATGATTTTGAAGAAAAATTCAAATCTGAATTTGATAATTGTCATGGCTATTTGAGGATAATTAACTATTCACCGCATCAAGGTGTTGCTGAGAAGGAAGTTGAGGGGCTTGGCATGCACACTGACATGAGCTGTGTAACCATCGTATACCAGGATGAAATTGGTGGGCTTCAAGTTAAGTCGAAAGAAGGACACTGGATGGACATAAATCCTTGTGAAGAAACTCTGGTGGTAAACATCGGAGACTTGATGCAAGCCTGGAGTAATGGAAAGCTAAGGTCTTCAGAGCACAGAGTTGTTCTGACACAACCTGTGAATCGATTTTCCATGGCTTTCTTTTGGTGTTTTGAGGATGACAAGGAAATATCTGCACCTAATGAAGTAGTGGGTAAAGGGAATTTGAGGGCATACAAGCCATTTGTTTGTGCAGATTATTTGAGATTTCGACAGAGCAGTGAGAAGGGTAAATTTGAAAAAGTTGGTTTTACTGTAAAAGGTTTTGCTGGATTAGAAGGGTGAAAGTTTAATTTGTAACTGTTTTCATGTATGTAATAATATCTTGATTCTTTTAAGTTTGATTTCTTCTTTACATCTTCTTTAAGTCAATCTGGGGGTGCTAAGATGGTATTGGCCATTGGGGTATTCCCTACTTATTGTTGTCTTGAAGACTAATTTGCAGTCTTTTATATGCAAATTGTTATGTACTTGGAGGTTATTTTATTTGCAAATTGTTGTGTGCTTTTACATTATGTTATTTGCAAATTGTTTTGTTTTGTACTTGACAGTTATATTATTTGTAAATTGTAGTGTACTATTACATAATGTTATGTAGTTACTGCAAATTGTTGTGTACTTGAAGGTTATGTTATCTACAAATTGTTAATGTACTTGTAGAGTGATGAATATAATATTCCTTGTGTATAATGGCTCATTTGTATAATGCTCCTTATCAAATGACAAGTTGCTAAGGTTGACCTGTTCACTCCCATGCATGAATGGTGCACATATCAATGAATACAAGTATACATATAATACAATGAAAATGAAATGCTGTATTAAATAATAGCTGGTATTGTCTCCAAATAATGTTTTTTCTGTTCCTATTATTGTTAACATCTCTATTAAATGAAAAAGAATAGTATAATAGACTTTTAAAAGGAACAAACATGGTAGACCTCATTCTCATTTACTTGCTACTGAAGCATCAGGAAGGAAATCTGGAAACAGAACTGATTCACATTGAATAACAAAAGGACTAGAATTACCACCAGGGTCTTGGCCGTCTTGCCCCAGGCCTTGGTGGTATCCATCCCCAATGCCAAAGACTATTGTGATTATGCTTGTCCACCAAGCTTCTAAATAAAAATACTATGAAGGAATTGAAACAACTTAAATATTTATCAGGGTAGTTTATCCAACCTTGCAGGTCTCCAGGACCTTGAGAAGTCTAAGAAAAGGCTGTATTACAACTCAATTTGCCTGGCAGCCTGGATAACATTGCGCAACATTAAATGCTTCACACCACCATTGGCTCTTGTGGGTCATAGCTATAGTATATTATGACTGAAGTGGTTAAGCCATGAACATCGAAGTGTAGTCATTCCAACCTCCATCCCCCACAAATCCAGAACTGAAATGTAAAAAAATAAAGTAATGCATGTTATGAATATATCAGGCGCAGCTGGCTCGCAAGCAAAATAAAATTGAGAAAAACTGGAAATAAGTGGACACCGAATTTTACGTGGAAAACCCTTAAATAAATTAAGGGAAAAAACCACATGCAAAAGTAGGAGGGTTTCACTAAGAGAAAGAATTACACCACCTTCTCTCTAAAATAAGGAGAGTACAATTGACAAAACTCTCTCTTATAGTAGGAGAAAACACTCTTTATATATATTACAAAGAAAATACCCTGATATTTAGGAGATATTTAATATATATATATATATATAT
Source organism: Kitagawia praeruptora (assembly GCA_037693485.1). Lineage (NCBI taxonomy): Eukaryota > Viridiplantae > Streptophyta > Magnoliopsida > Apiales > Apiaceae > Kitagawia > Kitagawia praeruptora. Next base: position 67,597,763 of record CM075344.1, read on the forward strand.
ATATATATATATATATTCACTATTTCTCTTTCTCCTTCTTTACCTCCACTGCGTCTCTCTCTCTGTCTCTCTATATCTCTCTTCTTCTCTCTACCAATTCTCCTTTCTGATGATTTTTGATTGATGATTAAAACCCTCTATTTATAGAAGATTTGCTCACCTACCATTCCTTCTTAATTCAACATTCAACATTGATGGCCGGAATTTCAACGGTCGGTGTTCAACATTGATGGCCGGAATTTCAACGGTCGGTGCCGCCCATCTAGAATTGAAGGTCGGTGGAGAAAGTCCACAAAGGTAGGTTTTACTAATTCACATTCTCCCACTTAAAACCACTTTGTGGTCAATCTTTAACCCTTCCTCTCTTGCCAATATCATGCTGCTTATGTTTCTGTCAGGCCGATGGAGGATCGGCACTGTATGAATTTGTCTGTATTGACCGGCTTGGTCATAACATCTGCTAGGTTCTCATTAGTGTGAATCTTTTGCATATCCACAATTCCTTCTTCCACTACTTCTCGTACAAAATGGTATTGTACCCTTATGTGCTTCGTCCGTGAATGAAAGGCTGGATTCTTTGCAATGTACAAAGCACTTTGACTGTCACAAAACAGAACGATCTTTTCTTGTTTGTGCCCAAGTTCCTCCAATAACCTTTGTATCCAGATTGATTCCTTGCAAGCTTGTGTAGCTGCCATGTATTCTGCTTCTGTTGTAGATAAAGCCACAACCCTCTGCAGTTTAGACATCCAGCTTACAGCTCCTCCTGCAAGTGTATACACATAACCTGTAGTGGATTTACTTTTGTCAAGATCTCCTGCAAAATCTGAATCCACATAACCTCTGACGGTCAATTCTGATCCTCCATAACATAATGCAACATTTAAGGTTCCTTTGATGTATCTCAGAATCCTCTTTACTGTATTCCAATGCTCTCTACCAGGATTCGCCATATACCGACTAACCGCTCCCACTGCTTGTGCAATATCTGGTCTTGTACATATCATGGCGAACATCAAACTTCCCACTGCTGATGCATACGGTACTCGAGACATCTCCCTCCTCTCTGCTTCATTGCTAGGTGACATACTTGAGGATAACTTGAAATTAACAGGAAGTGGGGTAGAAATTGGCTTACAATCTTGCATGTTGAAGCGACGCAAGATCTTGTTTAAGTAATTTTCCTGAGATAGCCAAATCTTCCTATTATTTATGTCTCGGTGAATTTGCATCCCTAGAATCTTGTTTGCTGGTCCAAGGTCCTTCATTTCAAACTCCCTAGCCAACTGTGCCTTTAATTCTTGGATTCGATCTTTGTTGGGGCCTGCTATCAACATGTCATCCACATACAACAATAGAATGATAAAGTCATTATTCTCTTCAAACCTTTTGTAGTACGTACAATGGTCTGCACTAAGTCTGTTGTATTCAAGGCTCATGATGAAGGAATCAAATCTCTTGTACCAACACCTCGGTGCCTGTTTGAGACCGTATAGAGATTTGATTAATCTGCAAACCAAGTTCTCTTTGCCTTTTTCAGCAAAACCTTCTGGTTGGAGCATATAAATTTCCTCTTCGAGATCACCATGAAGAAATGCAGTTTTTACATCCAATTGCTCCAAATGTAAATCCAATGTAGCACACATAGCCAGGACTATTCTGATTGTTGTAAGTCGTACTACCGGAGAAAATATCTCATTAAAATCAATGCCTTCTTTCTGAGCATATCCTTTTACTACCAATCTTGCACGATACCGTTCTACTTGATCATTGCTATCCCGCTTGATCTTGTAGACCCATTTATTACCAATGGCTTTTCTTCCGGGTGGTAATGGTATGAGCTCCCAAGTCTTGTTCTTGTGTAGAGCTTCGATTTCTTCTTGCATTGCTGTCTTCCACATGGATGCATCTGGGCTGTTAGAAGCTTCATGAATATTTGAAGGTTCTCCGTCCTCAGTTAAAAGACAATATGCAATATTGCTCTCTGTAACATACTCTGAGTGCCAAGCTGGTGGCCTTCTTCCACGAGTAGACCGGCGAACTTCCTCAGACTCGACTGGTTCGTTTGTCTCGTGCTCTGATTCTGATTCAGAAGAATTTGATGTTTCTTCTTCTAGATTATTTTCCACGTGTACAGTTGTAGTCTCTGAACTTTTCTTTGTGCTATCATTTTCTTTTTTAAGTTGTAATTGATTTTCTACAAAAATCACATCCCTGCTGATAATGAGCTTATGGGTAGTGGGATCCCATAGGCGATACCCCTTTATTCCTTCAGCATACCCTAAGAATAAACACTTCCTGGATTTTGGATCCAATTTTGTTCTTTCTTGGGAATTATACATTACATATGCTGGACATCCAAAAGAATGTAAAGAAGAGTAATCTGCTGGCTTACCAGTCCACATTTCCATCGGCGTCTTTAAGTTAATTGCAGTTGATGGCGACCGATTTATAATATAACAGGCGGTCATAGCTGCTTCTGCCCAAAAAGAGTTAGGTAGACTCGCAGTTCTTAACATAGCTCTCATTCGTTCTGCAAGAGTTCTGTTCATCCGCTCTGCTACTCCATTTTGTTGTGGAGTGTATGCAACTGTGAACTACCGTTTGATACCTTCTTGCTTACAAAGAGCAAGAAACTCACCATCTGTGTACTCTCCTCCATTATCTGTCCTCAAACACTTGATCCTTTTTCCAGATTCAAGTTCCACCAGCACTTTGAATTCTTTAAAGATTGAAAACACATCTGACTTCTTCTTGATTGGATATACCCAACATCTCCTGGAATAATCATCAATGAAAGACACCAAGTACCTTGCTCCTCCCAGTGATAGTTCTGATGATTCCCATACATCAGAATGAATTAAGTCTAGGATGTGCTTACTCCTAGCAACAGATCTTCCAAAAGCCAATCTATATTGCTTACTTGTAACACAATGCTCACAGAAAGGTAAGTTTACTGATTTGAGCCCCGGAAGCAATTTTCTGTCGGAGAGAATCTTCAATCCCCGTTCTGACATGTGGCCTAGTTTATTATGCCACATCATCGTTGATTCTTCTTCTTCATTGGTTGACACAATGCACGCATTAGCTTCCAATAGTGTTTCCCCTTCAAGCATGAATAGATTTGCTGCAATCTTTTCTGCCTTCATTATCACAAGTGCTCCTTTTACAATTTTCATAATCCCATTTTTAACATGGGTCCTGCATCCAAGACTATCTATTTGCCCTACAGACAATAGATTCTTCTTCAAGCCCTTCACATGCCGTACGTTCTGAATAGTGCGAACCGTACCATCAAACATCTTTATTTTGATAGTACCAATACCGACGATCTTTAAAGCATGATCATTTCCCATGCGTACAGCACCTCCTGGAATTGATTCATATTTATGGAACCATTCTTTTCGAGATGTCATGTGCCATGTTGCTCCTGAGTCTAGTAACCAGACATCCATGAACTGCTTTTTACTTTCATCAGTTGTTGCCTCGCTAAATAGAACTTCGGCATTTTCCGAGAAACTTGCTACATTCCCTTGAGCATTTGGTGACTCAGGGTCTCCGCTCTTCTTTTTGTTCCAACAATCCTTCTTGAAGTGCTCCTTCTTACCACAATTATAATATTTAATATTTTTCCTGCTTCTTGACTTCGATCTACCACGATTCTGACTCCCACTGGAGCCACGTTCCGTTGATCTCCCTCGTGTCACCATCAAAGCTTCTGCTTGTTGGGAACTTGCCTGTCTGTCCTCCCTGTTTTTGCGCCTGTTTTCTTCTTCTAAAACAGCAGCAGCAATATCATCGAAGACTAGATAGTCTGAAAGAATGTTGTTCGTCAGGTTGATGATGAGTTGATCATACGTGTCAGGTAGACTTTGAAGTAAGATCTCAGCACGCTCAATTTCTTCTATTTTATGCCCCAATGTAGTAAGCTGAGAAAACAAAGTATTTAAGGTGTTGACATGGTCGGTAACCGAAGTGGATTCCGCCATTCGAAGAGTGTAGAGCCTCCTCTTTAGGAATATCTTATTGTGAAGTGACTTGGCCTCGTACAGTCTTGTTAGAGTATCCCATATCTCTTTTGCCGTCTTTTTCTCTGCCACACTGGACAATACCCCATCGGCTAGTGCTAAATGTAGATTGGCAATTGCATTGCCATCTATCTCTTTCCACTTTTCATCAGTGATTGTCGTGGGCTTATCTCCAATTGCTTCCAAGCAATTATCCTTCCGTAAAATAGCCTTAATCTTCATTTTCCACAATGAGATATTGCTCCCATTGAACTTCTCAATATCGTACTTTGCTGCCATAGTGATGCTCCGACTTTTGGACTTGAACTAATTTTCACTATTTCACAGTACGTGAACAGTACCGTATTTGTGAATAGTACCGTATCCGTGAATAGTACCGTATCCGTGAATAGTACTGTATCCGTGAATAGTACCGTATCTGTGAATAGTACCATATCCGTGAATAGTATTCTGCAACCTATAGCTCTGATGCCACTGTTATGAATATATCAGGCGCAGCTGGCTCGCAAGCAAAATAAAATTGAGAAAAACTGGAAATAAGTGGACACCGAATTTTACGTGGAAAACCCTTAAATAAATTAAGGGAAAAAACCACAGGCAAAAGTAGGAGGATTTCACTAAGAGAAAGAATTACACCACCTTCTCTCTACCAATTCTCCTTTCTGATGATTTTTGATTGATGATTAAAACCCTCTATTTATAGAAGATTTGCTCACCTACCATTCCTTCTTAATTCAACATTCAACATTGATGGCCGGAATTTCAACGATCGATGTTCAACATTGATGGCCAGAATTTCAACGATCGGTGCCGCCCATCTAGAATTGAAGGTCGGTGGAGAAAGTCCACAAAAATAGGTTTTACTAATTCACAATGCACAGGGGTGAGATACCTCTATAGAGAGAAACGCAGAGATAGAGCTACTTTGACAGTGTTAACATATGTTTGGTAATTAAATATAAGTTCAAAATTAAAGGTCGAGAAACAAAATATAACTTTATGTTATTTCAAATTAGGTTGAACATTAATATTATCTTTTATCTAGAAATTGGTAGTATAAGTTTTTTCACATTGAGCAGTCATCGCGTTACCAAAAGCTGCACCGGAACTGCTTTTTTGGGGGAAATCAGTGTTAGACAGGCTCATAGGTTCAATATTGCACAAGATAGAAACAACATTTTATTTAACTGAAAAGAACACAAAATTCACGATTACAGTTAGAAAATGATGTATATATAATATGATCTAGAATAACAGTTACATACCCTAAAATTGAAAAGGGGCCAAACATCTAAAACAAAGACCAATACTTACAATTCGTAATGTACTTTCCTCACTGAGCTAAAAATTTCACCATCAAAAGATCAGCTATCATTCATAGTATACGGAAAGTCCTATGTCAGGAGCTTCGTATTATGAGTAAGCGTTGCTCTAAACTGAGAAAAGATAACAAAAAACTTAACCCCTCAGCATGCGTTGCAACTATTCCTACACGTACCATAGTAATCAGGAGAGCCGATCATGAAAACTGGGTTTCTTTGACACTCCCCAATTGCAGCCCACTTCGGACAGCTATCATTTTCATCACTACAGTCACTATCGTCTACTTGTGATTGGACCTTCACACCGGTGATGGCTTTTATGTAGAAAAACTTGGTAGCACACCACATTTCACCTTCAAGAACAGGGCATTTAGCATGAGAACTAGTCCTGTCAGGGGATGCATCAAGGTGGAGATTGAAGAAAAGAAGTGCAGTTCCTTTGGTAGGTCTCACGGCATCACTACTTTTAGAACAATTGGACCGAATTATGTTCCGCGCATGAGAACTTCCTGAATGTGAATCCTGAAAAAAGAGATTAATTTACAGCCGGGAAAAAAATGGTGTAGGGTATGGAACAAGATATTTAAGTATTTTGGTATAAATCTACAAATTATAATGCAGTTGTTAGTGTACAGAAGATGCTCACATTTAATGCTGGAGCAAAAGAAATCATTTATGTGTGTATTAGGGGATATCTAAAGAGTAATGCTAGGTACCCCAAATTGGTACCCAAATATTACTCTCAAATGATGTGGCAATGCTTACATGGCATGGTGGAAATTTTTGATTGGGTGGTTGGTGTGAATGCAGGGAGGTCCACTATTATTACAACCAATTAAATTGCTACACTTGGCATTTGGAAAAATTTTTGGATACCAATTTGGGATACCTAGCATTTTCCATATGTAAATTTTTAGGAGCTTAACTTACCTTCCCCAAATTATCAACGCTGGAGAAATATTTTCCATTCCCCTAAACCAAGAAAAGGATTTGATGGTCACAGAAGCATAACAAAAGTACTTCGGAAACACTTTTGACAAAGTTGAATACAATCTATAAAGATTTATATATGAATGGAGAGAATGTTAAGGAGAAAAATCTCCAGTACCAGTGAAATTAGATGATCACACTCCTCATATGATAAAAAAACACCTTTATGTAGAAAGACCCCATGACAAGCAAAGAAAATGGCATCTCAAAAAAATGTGTTAAGAGTGTAGAAACTTTTTTTGTTCTTTCACTTGTCATGAAGTACATGAACAACAATTCCCATAAAGATTAACCATGTGCCACACTACCCTAATTAGTAATTACCAATAGTGAACGAAGATGAAATTAAAGTGCACAGCATTATCTACCAGTAAAAGTGATAGGTTCATGGTAGTACCTGACCTTGGTCGCCAAGAGTGTTCTGCAGCTCGTGATGGATCAAATTTGTTTTGACTGAATTGGATGGCCTAGCTTTATAACAGTATCAAGGTTCACCTCCTTGCTTCTTAATTCCTTCCTACTACTGAACTCGAAAATATATAATGTGTAAATGAGCAGCATTCAGCAGTCTACCACATAAAGATATCATATCATCTTAACTAGTGACAGATAGCAATTGCTGGGGACTTAAACAATAGACCTGAAATGTTTTTGCCCAGTTGTTAATAAACAAAAGTTAAAAGAGGTTACAGATCTAAACGACATGCCATCCAGAATCATATTTTCTATGTACCATATTAAGATCATCTCCAGCAATGCTAGCCATTTCATTCTCCAAATAAATGTTAAATATTAGCAAGTTAAATTTAACATTTTTGAAATGTACGCACACTCCACTAGTGCTATGCTCTCTATTTCAACTTTTTATAATGAAAAAACGAATGAGATAAGTATTCATATCCACCCTGCAGTCTATGAAGAAGTTGCAGCATCAATTTTCAGTCAAGCAATTTATCCAACAGCTTAGGTACCAGAAATAACAACATACATATCATATATTCATAAAAAAATAAATACCAATAAACAAATCAAATTCACATTCCATCCAGCCATGTCATCCTGCGTTCAATTGTTTCTAATTTCAAATCAAGACTAATAAATAACATATGTGATATGACAGATTAAAAAATCATCACAATGGATACTCAATTAAGTTCAGAGTAGACAAAGTCACTAATAAAGTCAATGTCTTTAATAATTAAGAGTAATGCTAGGAAATTAAAAAATTTCTTCAAAAATATTTTTAAAATGATGTGACAGATGATGAGTTAGCAAATTGGAGAATTTTAAGTGGGGATTTGCGGAGTATATCATATTAATTATTTTATTAACCAGTGATGTTTGAGAAAAAAATTTGGAAACATTTTTTTGGTTCCCTAACATTTTTCAATAATTAACCAGTACATATATAAGCTTAATCAAAGACGCAACATACATTAAAGACGTATTTATATAGGTTTCAAATAAGTTTAACCACTGATAAATTTAACTAAAATAGTACCTACATTACTTATTTCTGCAACTGCGACTTTGGAATTTCAGTTGAAATATAAAATTGAAAAACAAGAGTTTTTTTTTCCTTTTTTTAGAAAGTGGAACTATTTTAAATGTGTAATAAAATTAAAAGAACTTATTGCAAACAGAGTTTAAAATTTTTCAGATCAACACTTTGCGTCATCCCCAACTATATATCACGTCACATTAATATAATTGGGGTGAAAGCCCTCAATAACCAAAATTTAAAGTGGGGTGCCCAAAATGACCACGGGCGGGAATGGTGCCCAAAATAACGAATTGACTGCGCATTTGTGGTGTGCGTACAGGATTTAGGGCGACCACGCATTTGAGGCATGCGTGGAGCGTATAAATTTCAATCCAGCACCCGTGAACAGTGACTTACATACGCATGATGAAGATGCGTATTCCAGGATGCGCATCTACATCATGCGTATGTCAACAACTGTTCATCATCTCCCCGACGTGAGAGAGAGGCGATAAACCGGAGAATTTTCCGACGAAGCTCGTTCATCCCTACCGTACTTTTCCAGACACATATTATATATCAATAGATTAGTCTTCTCATCCTCTACAACCCTATTCCATTCAATTATTGATTCTATTGCCGAATTTTGAAATCCCAAAATCTAACCTAACTTCCGATTACATTTTCCGATCTACGGGTACACGTCCTTGCGGGGCCAGAAATTGACAGAGAGATAGGGGAAAAGGGAGAGAGAGATGTGGTGATCTGTTTGATGTCCTCAAAGAGGGAGGAGGACGAAGGACGGCGACGGAGAGAGGAGCCGACGAGAAAGGCGATTTTCAAGCAACGCGAGCGAAAGCTGAGAAGCGAGGGAGACAATGAACAGTGCGTATCCCTATACGCATAGTTGAGATGCGTATCCCTTGAGTCATTTTGGGCAGCCCGCGCGACATTAGTCATTTTGGGCATTTACCCCCTAAAAATTGGTTATTTCGGGCATTTTCTCATATAATTGACCACTTTTCGTCAAGTTTGATCGTTAATTGGAGTAACATTTTACAGGGGATAAATTGGTAGTACTTATTTAATTGAAATACTTGGAGTACATATATATATTGCATTTAAAATTTTGCAAACTTTATTATTTTACAAAATTTATTACATGAATATCACTATTACATTGAAAATCTTAAAAATTTTATATGTTTTGCTAACAAAATATTGCAAAACGAATTGTTCTGCAAAACACATTTTAAACGTATATACTCTTATTGCAAAACATACATGATTTTTAAGATTATCAATGAAATTATGATATTCATATAAGAAACTTTGCAAAATAATAAATTTTAATATATTTTGAATGCAGAACGAATATGTATTCCAAGTACTCCAATTAAATACTTCATAGAACTTTTCTCAGCTATAACATTATTCACTTCATTGGAAAATTCAATATTTAAGTTATATTGTCTCTTAAACTAATAAGTACATACGATATATTTTTCTAATTTATTTTTAAAAGAAAATAACTTGTTATAAAATTTAAACATGCATTTCGTATAACTTTAGCTTCTATCGTCTTCATCCGTCCCTTCCGTCCCTTTTATCTTTAACATTTGAAATAAGGTATTAGGCACATATATATTTTAAGAAAAGTTTCATAATTTATTTTTTCAAAATTTTTTAATAAAAATTCAAACATTAAATTTTTATATATAAAGAATTTTAAAAATATATTATTAAACTATACATCTTAAAATGCGTGCCGTATACTTCTATTTCAAATGTTAACAATCAAAAAGGACGAAAGAAATATCTTGAATTAATTTTTCAATTAAAATAATTAAACGCCAATTAATATCATATATTAAGCATATAACACATGTTTTTATTTAATCCTATATATTTACGTCTAAGCATTTGTTTTATTTAATTTTCTACCCATTTTTAAGAAAACATTATTATGAAACATTAATTTTTTTTACAATATTGTCTATTTAATTTAAACATATCTATACTATATATTTAACTTGAAATTTATTTAAACTAGCTTAGTTATTAAAAAAAATAGTTTAGCGAATCTAATTATATTTATAAATCATTCGGGAACATGTATAAATATTATAATTAAACAAGTTTTTGAGAAAATGACCAAAATGCCTATTTTTCACAAGTTTTTGCCCAAAATACTGATTTTGAAAAAAATGGCCCGAAATACCGACGGGATACGGAGAATCGTCCTCCGTGTTAGGGTGTTGCGGAACACCGTGTACCGTATTATGAATGATATGGAGCTGCGTCCTCCGTGTTAGCATGATACGGTGGACTGTGCACCGTGTTAGATGGGTGCGCAGCACTGTCACGGAATACCGTCCACCGTATCATGACCTGTTACGGAACACGGAGCTCCGTATCATGCCTTGTTACGGAACACGCAGCTCCGCAACACAACCCCTATCACGGTACACGATGTATCGTGTCCCGTCAGTAAAAAGGGCCATCCAGTTTCCCAGGTGATTATTTTGGGCATCATCCCAAGTTTTTAGGATCTACTACAAATATTTTAACTAATTTAATTTTTTTTAAAACACATTTCAACTAAAATATATATAATTAATTTAATGTAAACTTTATATACATAAAAATTTATTTCCTATAAAAAGTAAAACATTATAATATAACTAAGAAAATGATGCATTTCTATACCAATTTTACCCTTAACAATCAACTTAAAAAATGAAACGGATGCTAAAGGTGACGAGATAAATAATGCTGGGATGCAAACATGCAATCCTGATATGTAGTGATTTCAAAAAATCTCACCACATTATGGTCACAATCGATTATAACTAAATTTTAATTTTTTTATTATGTCAAAAGGGGGAGAATGTTTCTAAGGACAAATGCTCACATATCCAACCTAGATCAAGAAATATTTTAAAATTAATTTTAATTTAAAAATTTATGTACGTGTTTGATACTTTTTTTCAATTTTTTTTCACATCAAATTTTATATATTCAAGTTATCTTTTAACTCAAATTTTATTTTTTACATATATTTTAAATTTATAATTTTATTTAATGTTTATAAAATAAATTTCTATTTCTAGTCATATTTTTTTGGAATAAATTCACCTTAAAAAACTTAATAAAATACATAAATCTAACTTAAAGTAAAAATTATCATTTTTCACTTAAAACTAATAAATTACACCTTTCAGGTATAAATAGCATTTTATAGCATTTTTTAAGTTAACCACACCTGAACTTATATGCCATACCAATTGCAGGAAAATAATATTAGCAATCACTCCTCAACTTCTAAAATCTAGTCATTCAAAATACGCCTATGAAAATTGACCAAAATTGACTATATTCATAGTAAAGATTATTGTCAAAAGATCTAACTCAACTCCAATATAAACAAAATATAACTACCACAAAATGAAACCCGAGACTGGCAACTCTGCAACTTCCATCTTACTGCTTGGCATCTGCACATATTATTCTACCTTGCATTCAAGCAACTGGCAATGGGATCCTTAATATTTGCATATGTCACTGGCATCGCCACCATAGTACGTCGTACACGTACCTTATTTTAGCATCCAAGCATGCAGAACTAAGCAAATGAAGGCATGTACTCCTTTTCTCTGGTACCACTAAAATGCCATGAACTTTAGTTTGGAAGCTACTTACAAATGAATAATGAATGATTTCTACCAGAATGCATAATATTTACATCTAGCCTTTTTTAAGTACCATGTGACCAGACTCGTTCTTTTCAAATAAGTGTTCGATCAACTCATCCCAGGTTTCTCTCGACTTGCTATTTTGGGATGATCGGCTCGATGAATCCCCACTTGACATGTTTGAATTCTCCCCAACTTCTTGCTCTTCGAAAGTTCCGTATCTGGAAGGTGAAAAGGCATGGGGAACAGACAATGTAACAGCTCTGCGCAGTGCAGCCTTATACTCCTCGCTATGTTCTCTAGCCAAAGTTTCCTGCCGCTCCATTTTTTGGCTAGGTGGAATCTCCATAATAGGATCTTGTTCTAGCATTATCTGGAATACAAGAGTTAATAAACAAATATATACTACACATCTAAACAAATAATCTGATACCGGACTATTTACTTGCAAGCATGGCAGTTATGTGACATTACAGAGGGTACCAAAAGAATTATGCCACACAATAAATGGCTGCAAAATAAGAAGCTGATTCTGTTAATCACATATATAACCTCCATAATAGTTACATTAAGACTGCATAGCATAATCTATATGAATATACCTTGATTAAAAGGTTGATCCATGAAAAAGCTAATCACAAACCAGGTGCTCTAACCTAAATGTTCTATTTATGCTTTCAGAACATGACATGAATCACTCGAGGACGACAAGCTTTACAAAATTATTAAGCAGCCAATTAGTGATCAAAGTATTTAAAGAAACTCAACAAATAAAGTCCATTGATCACCTTCTAACAGATTTCTATATTTAAACATCAGATGCGTTGTAGAGAAGAGTACTACCATCTTTCCTTGTTGAAATCCAGTTTAAGAATTGCATTTAAGGAATTCTCATCAGGGGTCTTTCTAGATAATCAGCTCTTGAATTATATCTATAATTTTCATTAATACACATATCCTGTGTGTGGGTGAGTGAGTATCAGCTGGGTCCTAAGCAAATTCTTATCATGAAGAAACAAATTAAATACTAATTGCTCTAAGTTCAGGCCAGGAACAACTGGCAACAACAAAGAATGAGCTACGGTAATATATATTGCCTTTGCCAAATCAGGCAATACAATAAAGTAAGGACGCTAACTCACGTCTAGAGCTCTTTTAGCTTCTCTCTCTATCCAAATAATGGCATGATCAGAAGTAGCATTACAGGAAAGAACTATGTGTTCAAATCTTCCATCTACAGGTACTGCTGTCCTCACAACTGGGGGAAACCTTCCACATCTACAAACATAAAAAGTGCAGGGAACATTCAGTTTAAAGACTGATCAAGAAGCAAAACATGATGAAATTCTCTTACGACATTGACATTTATCGTCGCCATTCAGAGTTTGTGAATATTCCAGATCATCAACCACTTATTGAACGCACCCACATACACATAAACATATTATTTCTTTAAGAAAACAATGAATGACAGACATTGTCCTTGCTTCCAAACTTCTTTTCTTCCTTTTGTTCTTTTCTGGTTTACTAGATAATCACGCAAGACATACATGCGTTATCTATAAGTTTAGTGACATTCAAACCCTTCATTCTACAGGAAAAAAGAATTAGTTTCTGAACTGTTCAAATCAAAGAGTCATTCTTGTTCCAGATTCACCCCCAAAGCACAGATTTCTTTATTAAGAAATATACAATGGCAATGAAATTTATACTGAACTTGAAGAAATCATGCCCTCGTCTTTTAGAATCACATTGAAAGTAAACACCCTTTCATGTAAACAAAACTGAATACTAAGAAGATAGTTTTGTGATATGCAGAAACACCATCAACAATATCGAGCAACGCCAATATGAAGGATCTGCAACCAAAAATCAGTCTTTTTTCTAACAGATTATATGGGTATCAACAAAATATTGATTTAGTGTATCTTATGTCAATTATGCTTATTGCACTTGAATATACCTAAAGGGCTTTCTCTCAACAATGTGATAAAGGCGACCAGGCGCATACAGCCTCCTCGGATCTCTTATCATCTTCTCCTCTGATAAGCATGTGTCTCTCATGCACCTGAGGCACAGTATGCATGGCAAACTGTTGAAAGCAAAAATAAGATTCACATTAAACTTTAAAAAAGTTCGGGGAATAAACTATAGAAGCATCTTTGATTGCAAATGCTCAACTTTACTTAAACACTTAATAGATATAGGTTTTTTTTTTCCAAGAAATCTTCCACGATTCAAAGAGTAAATAGCTCAGCAAGAAATCATTTAAGTCGAAAATACACATTACAAAATATCTTGCCTGTGCAAGAGTAGCATGATTCATGAACAGGAGGTTCTAAAAATTGACAAACTCTGATATTTAGTTACCAGAAAATTGACTTGAATATGTCTTCCAATGGGGTGGCTGTTCTTGGCAAGAAGTCATCCTGCTTCGAAAGAAAAAAAATATATATATCAGAGTGTTGGCAAAAAAATTGAAATATGGTTGCAATTACGTTAAGAAGCATCCAACAATTTTTTTGCACGATATGAGATACATTATTCGGTTTCATAACAAGCACAGTATAACCAACAGATGTGCCCACTGCCTAACTTGTAGCACAAAACAAATAAGCTCAAACCATTCATATACTAGGACCTCATCTACTCCAGATGACAATATTATCATACAAGAAGCTAAAACAGTTACAGCACAGGATGTTATTTAATTAGTACACCAAAGCTCTATTATATGCTTCTTTATGCTGGAGATTTGCACCGATTACTGCCACATTAATTGCACAAAATAAAACCATTGTAATAAAATGGCTTTTAGCCAAAAGAGTATTTAAAGTCTCTGAATCTTGAAAATATAAGGCATGAGATAATTATTTACGGGGCATTTGGTTAGGGGTAATAAACAAAGGGAAAGTAAATCAATTGGGTTCATTCCCTTTGTTGATGTTTGTTTTGTAAAAATTGTCATTTCCTTTACCCATTTTTAGTTTTAGAATTACCCAATATCCCTCCTATCACATTTCCCACCCCCACTAGGTATTTTCGTTTCTCTTTCCTAATTTTTTTTCCATTTTCAATTATAATTTTTATCTTAAACCATAAAAACATAGATTAACATGTAAATTATTTTTTAGTTTTTATAAATTAAAAATAATTTTGATACAAATTTTTATTCTGTTTCCGGATCAAAACCAAATAGGTAAAATAATTCAGGATTATTCCTTTCCTTTCTCCTTATTTCCCTTTCTGAATTTCATTCCGTTTCACCCCGTTTCACCAACATGAACCAAACGCCCCTTTAGTAGTTAATATTAGAGAAGAAAAGGACAAAAACTGATATATTACTTTTAATTTGACACACGTTTCTATCATATATAATGAAATCCATCAAAATATTCTCAGAAGAGAAAATGATTACATTTTTTCAAACCGACGAGTTTAGATTGTGATAGGAAAAACAAGATGCATAACCGGCATCATATATCAAAAGTAACAATAATCTCAGGACTGTAAGAGAATGTGGCAGTAGGGGAAGTAAATCAAAAAATACAAAGGTTTGTACCTTTTGAAGTGCATGACATTAAACTAAAGACTTACATGATTTTACATTGATTCAACAAAGATTAGATTAAGATGCTAAGCAGATCATCCTAGAAGGTAGTGGACGGAATTTGAGAAACGATGAACATGATAAAAGATAACATCTTGGGTGGAATAACCGCAGTAAATTCACTACACCAAGAATTTCCCAACCACAGAAGGGAGATAAACTATGGATTGCAACCAATAAAATACACTCAATTCAGCAATTCAATAATACTCCAGTATTTCAATATTAATAAAGTATAATGAAACAAGGATACAAGTAAAGTATAAATACTGATATTAAAACGCTAACAGACTAAGGCCCATAACTAATTGTGCTTATAATATAACCTAAATCAGTAGAGCTTAAATATCACTATTTCTGAACAATAGATATATAGACTATATAATAATTAAGGGTTGAGTTGTATGGAGACCTCTATGGCACTATCAAATTGGAGACCTTGGAGATCACATATGTTCTGCAAATCATGTTTAGCTTGCAGAATATATATGGTCTCCAAGGTCTCCATAGAACTTTTCCCGTATAAATAAAAGAAATTTTGTCTTTACTTGCATCCCTCACCAGGTAGGAATCAGTTTTGGTACATAAAGAGAGAACATTGGGCATGGCTAAAATACATATGATTAATTAGATAAGCTGTATGACTTCTAAACATGAATAATCCCAATGGATTCAGAAACACATTTCCACCTCACAGAAATAACCATCTTCAGTGAGATGAGTAAACAACATATGCAATCTCATCACTACCACACATTATATCGGCACACTGCAATTAGATCCTCAAGCCAAACCAAAGAATACGACAACAATAATGAAGAAGTAATAATTGTACTTGCATAGAAAATGCAATGGAGAAACAACATAACTAAGACTAAAGTAGAACACATAATTAATAGATGTACAAAAAGATTGAGACTTTAAAGCAAAAAGAAGAAAAGACTTGCCTGTAGCACAACTGAATTGATAACATCTGCATATCTCACTGCCAAATTCAGCGACATACATCGCGCAGGAGCAATAGCATAGCATCTAACCCTCTGCCTGGAAATATTACCCAATCTGTCAAGATTTTGTACTACCACCATAGCTAATAACGCTGCAACACCAGAGCCAAGTGAATGTCCCGTGAAAGTCAAAGTATAATTTGGGTATTTATCCACCAACTCCTTCAAAGTGTCACACTCGGCATCCAAAACCAAACCAGCTGCTTTTAACAGTCCATTATGAACATACCCACCATCAAATTTCCTTTGACCCAACCTATTATCAAGTAGCACAGCATAATCACCCTCTTTAGCCAAATTTAGTCCCCTAATGGCAACAACTATATCGCTATTCTCATGATCAAGATACAAAATATAAGGCGGTGCACGACCACGGGTATCATCATAAGTCCTTTTCCGAATCAAGCAATCCGGGTCAATCCCATATCCACCATGAGGTTCCCAAACAGGGTTCCTAAGGTCATCTTCATAAACTGCTAATATGTATCGACATAATCGAGGCACTGGCTCAAATTCTTGAGCAGTGGCAAGACCCCAAGTCTGACTATCATGGCCTGCAGTGTGAAGACAACGCTTCCATGCCCACCGGGCACATGCTAGACAGTAAACACATTCTAGAAGAGGCAAGCCACAGATAATTGACATTTAATCCTCAAAAACATTTACTGATCAAAATTAATCTATCAAGAACAAGGGGGTCAAATTAAAGTTTGAATCTTTATACATACATATGTCAATTCAAGATTAAAAGTGGTGAGTGAGGCTATGATCAAGATTAAAGTTTGAATCTTTAGGGTAAACGAGTAAAAGGGTATGATGAAAAGACAAACAAATTCAATAATTGAAAGAAATGGAATATTCATATAATCATATGAGTACCTGATTACAAGTCAGTCAACTCCAAACTTAACCAACCATGAGAAACAAGAGTTGAAGAAGTGGTTGTTGTAACCATTAATTTAATTTAAATCTGCAGCAAATTATTAGCTGGTCATGGCCATGGGGGTCACAGTCACAATTTAAGACACTTCCGCTATTATCAAATTCACAGCACCAGGACACATGTCATATATAATTTTATTATACGCACAACAATCTCCCTGCGCATCCTTTTTTGTACTCCCTCCGTCCATTTCATTTTTTTATACTTTCTATTTTGGGCCGTCCATTCCAATTCTTTACATTACTAAAAATAGTAACTTTTAACAATAAAATACATTATTACATCCACTACTCACTCCACCTTTTCAACCCTTTACACTATTACACCCACTACTTCACTTATTTTAATAATAAAATTACTATTACACCCACTACTACATTTATTTTAACAATATTACATCCACTATCTTGGTCTCTGTGCAAAAAGCAAATGTAAAGAAATCAAATAAACAGAAGGAGTATGTTTTAATAATCGTGGTATCTATAGTGACTTCTAGTCACTGTTTTAATGAATGAAAATGCTACGTTCCCCAAACCTAAAAATTGTCCAAATGATGTGTGTTGTTACTACGAGGATGTTTGAAAAAACTTATTTTTTAGAATAAGTTAATTTATTTTAAGTTGAAAATTAAGATTCCTGACTTTATAACTTATTTTTTAACTTGTTTTTGCAACTTATTGAATCTCAAACATACATTAAATACTTGTATAAAAAAAATTATCAAAACATAAAATTTTTACCCGAAAATAAGTTCATAAGTCCTTAAAATAATCTATGCCAAACATGCCCTATAATTTTAATGGACCTGCCAGAATCACATCACATTGCTCATTAATTAATTTAAAGCCCCAGATAATTTTATTTTTTTGCATAAAGTTCCCGATAATTATTAGAACAGAATAACAAATACTCATTGGAGTGTAATTTAAACCGAGCCGACTCGAACTCGACTCGAGCTCGACTCGAAAAAGTGGACTTGACTCGACTCGAACTCGTTATCGAGCTCGAGTTCAAACACGTTTTTGGGCTCGATTAAAAACTCGAGTCGAGCAGAGTTTTTTTGAGCTCGACTCGATAAACTCGAGTTCGACTCGGCTGGAACTCGACTCGACTCGAACTCGATTAAATATTTTTAATTTTTTTAAAAAAATAGTCATGTATTTATTATTCTATGTGTCATCACTCAACTATTGATGAAAATTATTCTCTCCGTCCTTTTGATTTGTCATCACTTTTTTTTGTCACTTTTTAGCATGCATTTTAAGATAAATTTTAAGGATAATTTCATAACTTATTTTAAAATTTTCTTTTTTTGTATAAAAATAGAAATCCTATTTTTATACAAAAAAAAGAAATTTTCAAAAATAAGTTATGGAACTATAAAAAAAATCCACCTTAAAATACGTGTGAGACATCCTATTTTGAAATGATAACAAATCAAAAGGACGGAGGGAGTACTTTTAAAACTTAACTTGATAATTTTTTCATAAATTATGTGCAATATTATATTATTAGTATAGTTAATGAAATTTTTAAATTAAAATTGTTCTAATATGAGAATATGAGATATTAAATTATACATTTTTATAAATAGTTTTTATTGTAAAATTTAAATTGATAATTATTTTTTTAGTTATTAGCTCTTTTTCTTTCCAAAAATTTTAAAGTTCAAATATTACATTTCAAATATTTTTAAAAAAAAATTAATTTTAAAAAACGAGAAGAAATAATATAGCATAGTATGTAGACTTGTAAAAAATTTGGCTTGAAAAATATGAAAACTTAGATTTTCTAACATATATTTACACTGAGTGGCCATCTAAATACTATCATACTAACAAACCGTCTAAATTTAAAATTAATTTATTTAAATAGATAGCATTTTTATAGTTACCAAAATTAACTTTAAAGATAATCTTTTGTTTTAAAGTTTTACTGAATACTTTGTTTTTTTAAATCAAGATATCATGTCAACACTTTTGATTAAAGTTACATTATTCACAAATTTTATAATTAAATATGATATACGCATATAATTTATCTAAAAATTAATAATTTTTGAGTTATGATTTATATCGTATTGAATGTTCTTATCACATTATAATATTAAATTAATTATTTACATTCTTATGCGTAAATGTAGTGATTATTAACTCGAATCAAAGATTTTTACATGCACGATTTTTAAAATTCAATTAATATTAAAGTATCAAAATCTATTTGATATCACTATTAGTCTATACTACTTCGATGGATCTTTTGATCGATCCTTAGTTATCAGTGATCAAGTTCGATTTCTGAATTTTACTTCCATATATTTTGTTTTTGTTCAATTATAAACTATAACAGCAAAATAGTAACATTATAAACTTGTTGTATGCAATATTTATATTAAATTATAGATAAAATTTATAAAACTACTAATGTTTCTCGGTGTAGGGTGTCTATTGCCTAATTTGAAAAAATATAACACATATGAGCTTACAATCAAAAAATGTTTCACATTTTATTATTCTTATTATCATCGTTTACTAGTTAAGATGCTTAGATAGTTGGTTCATAATCTGTAATAAAGATAATTTTTTTTCGTAAATATATATATGAATAAAGTAAACTAAAAGTTTACTTAATTGATTAGAAAAGGTCATTATCAAAATCATAAAATATAAAATTTCAAAAGTTTATTGTCATCTGAAATTCGGAAAAAAAATTAGGTTAAACTTGAAAAGAAAATAATATAAACAATTAGTTTTCATGGAACTTACGTCAAAACTCGAAAAATCGACAAGAACCTGATAAACTCGAAAATTCGATAAGAACCCGATAAACTTGAAAATTCGGGAAAAACTCGGTAAAACTTGAAAAATTCGAAAACTCGGTAAAAACTCGGTAAGCTCGAAAACTCGATAAAAGCTCGGAAACTCATTTAAAAACTCGATAAGCTCGATAACAGCTCGAACTCGACTCGTATAATAAACGAGTCGAGTTCAAACACAAATTTCAGCCTCGATAAATTTTAGGCTCGACTCGAATCGACTCAAAAAAGCTGGAACTCAAAAAAAAAAAGCTTGAACTCAACTCGACTCGAATTACATATAAGATTATAAGTATTTTATTGTCAAAAAAAATTAATTAAGAAATAGTTATCCCAAAAAAATTAATATTCATGTTATTTGTTAATTAGTTGATTAATATGTATACGTGGGATCAATATTCAAACTATTGTACAATACAATTTTTATGAATTAATATAGTCCGAAGTAGAAAATTGTATTAATTTAGAGAAATATTAATTAATTAATGAACTATTAATTTGTAAAAAATTTCAGCATCAAACAAAATTTATTTTTATTTATGTAAATTTAAATAAAATGAACGTACAATTTATGGTTTATATTTAATTTAATTAATTAAATTTATACTATATTACACATTCATTGTGTATTAACAATACTGAAAGTAAACAATAATGCATATCAAGATGATATCAAAATAATATAATATTTTTAGAATCTGTTATAAAAAATATTAAATAATAAATTTTTGATGCAATACGATAACATCACATTCGAACTTTTGGAGGTACCAAAAATGTTAAGGTGAGCTTTATATAAATTTTATTTTTAAGAATGCTAGAATCATAATTTATAAAAGTATAATACATATAGTTTTATGATGATAAAAGAATTATTAATTTATATAGGATATTTCGATAAAATTATTATCCTATAATTTTATCAAAATTGGTTAACTAGTCCCAGCTTGGGACAAGTGAAAAATATTAACTTAAAGAAATTATTAATTAATGGAATATTAATTTAGAAAAGTTTTACTGTATTTGAGAATGTTTTTGGCACTGAGATATTAATTATTATTTTCAATTCAAGATTTAAAACGTTCTTTAAAATTTGAAAGACATTATAATAATTTTGTTTAACTTGATATTTAAAGATTTAATATTTTTTCAAAATTTACTTTTTTACATTACATTTTATTTACTTATAATGATTTTGCAATTTAACTTCATAATTTAAAATAATCTCAAAGATAACTTCAGGTACTTTCTATTATTTTGTTGTTGTTTGTAATGTATCTTACTTCTTCGGCCAAAAAAAGTTATGTATACTTGTACTACATTTTTTTGCATGTCTTTATGTATCATAAGTTACCCATTCCATATAAAATTATTCGTAACCTAAAACAATTATTATAAGATTAAAACTACATTTTACATGAACATACCTACTAACTTGAAATGAAAAGAATAAACGGAACGGTCAAATACGCTACTGACTTATTTGATTGATTGCAGGGTAAATAGTGTACAACACAAAGTGCCTGTTTGGCTCACCTTTTTTCTAGGGCTTATGAACTTATTTTCTGTTAGTTTTTTTTATAGAAGTATTTAATGTATGTCTGAGATTCAATAAATTGCAAAAATAAGTTGGAAAGTTAGGAATTTCTAACTTTGTTTTAAAATAAGTTGACTTATTCTGGAAAAAAGTTTCCCCAAACACCCCCAAAATTATCAAACACAATTTGGTCACTCCATCACTGAGAGGTAAAACATACTCCCTCTGTCACTCTCATTTCTTTACAGTTACTATTTTGGGGTGTCCCTCTCATTTCTTTACATTCCAAAAATAGTAAATTCTCCCACTATTACACCCACTATCTCATCTATAACCTTTATTAATAGGGAAATTCTCGTTGGTACCCTTCTGGAATTGCTATTTCCAGATGGTGTCATTTCCTGTTTTGGACTTACAAATGGCACCCCTAAAGTAACTGATTACCCTAATTATGCCATTCTGTTAATCAAAACTTTAAGAAATGTTAAAAAATTATAAAAATAAATGATGATCTATAAGTTTTTAATGTATTACTAGTTAAAAAAATTAAATACTAATTTATAATTATTAATGTACCACAAATTGAAAAATATCAAACATTAATATATAATAAGTTAACATACCATTAATCTAAAATATGTGTTCAGTCATTTTCTGACCATAAAATAACATAATTCCACATTTAACTTTTTTTAATTTGTGATTTATATGACATAAAATTTTATTATGGAATAAATGTTGAAATTTGTTAACATTCTTAACGTTTTGATTAATAGAAGGGCATAATTAGGGTAATCAATTACTTTAAGGGTGTCAGTCGTAAGTCCAAAACACGAAATGACATCATCTGGAAAAGCCAATTCCAGAAGGGCACCAACGAGAATTTCCCATATTAATAAGCAAAACCCTCTTTTAAAGGTACCTAAAATTTGGTTCGCACTATATTTTGGTTTCACCCGTTTTTGGTTCGCACTATATTTTGGTTTTACCCCTAAAATCCTATTTTCCCTAAAATTCTATGTGGTTTTTTTTTTAAAAAATAGAATAAAAATAGAAATCCTATTATAATTCTTTTTGTAATTTTTATCCTATTATAATTATAATTCTTCTATTTGTAATTTTTTTGAAAAAGTCATATTTCCCCTAGAATACTATGTTCCTTTAAAAAGAGTTAAAAATAGAGTTCTTATGATGATTATAATTCTTTTGGTTATAACTTTTTTAACTTAAAAACCAACGATAAAAAATCACCAACAAATAGAGGGTAAAACACCAACGAATACGTAGCCAGATCGTATAACATTTGATAAAACACTAACAAATTTATAACCTTTATTAATAAATTTTTGTTTAATGATATTTTCGTAACAAATTTGGTTTCACCCTTATTTCATCATAGATTCCTACTCCCCTAAAATTCATATTATTTTCTAAAACAATTGTTTGGAATTTTGTTATAATTATAATTCTTTTACTATAATATTACTGAATTGTACAAATAACGTATATATTAAAACCAGAACCATGTATGTTATGTTTTCTTGATTGTTTAAAATATAATCTTAAATAAATAATAAATAAATCTATATCTATAACGTGTATTAATAACAAAACCCCTTTTTAATGTACTATTTTATACCAAATTTGGTTCATACCATATTTTGGTTTCACCCCAAGACTCCTATTTTCTCTAGAATTCTATGTTATTTTATAAAATAAATAAATAAATAAATTATATTACAATTATATTTTTTTTATTATAACTTAATAAAAAAAAAGACTACGAATACAAATGTTAATCTACGGTGACATACTTATCTATAACAAACGAAATACATTTTTAATGGTACTTCGGTACCAAAAATTGGTTCCACCCATAAGATTCCTATTTCTCCAAGGATTCTATATTATTTTTTATTAAAATAATAAATTGTTAATACTATTATAATTGTAATTTTTATTATAACTCTATTCAGTTCACAAATAACGTATTTATCATAATCATGTACATTTTAGCGTATATATCGGAATCATTTAGATTTTTTTTCTCGATTTTCTTAAATAAACTTAAATAAAAATATATAAAATGACCATTATTAATAAGCAATTTTTTTGTAAATAACGTAATTTTTTATAATAAATTAATGATCAATTTAATTAAATTTTCTCGGGCCCTTATCATCTAATATCTTATTTGTAAGTGAAATCACGTTTTAATGATACTTACTTCTAGATTTGTGTCTCCTAGAAATATTGAAATTTTGATGTAATTACAATTCTTTTTTTATAAACTACTGAGTTCCATAAATATCATAATTTTCTTTTGTACTTTTATCATTTTTATAGTATTTTTTAATGATAAATAAAATATTTCCTATAAAATTTAATAAAAATGATCAATTTTAATAAATTATTTCGATCCGTACTTCGCATGGGCTATCATCTAATATATTTAACAATAAAAAATACTATTACACCCACTACTTTTCTCCACTATCTCAAATCTATAATTAAATATTAATAGGTCCCACCACTTTACCCACTTTTCATAACTTTACTCATTTTTTACACATTTTCTTGGTTTTCGTGTCCATCCCTCGTAAAAGGGACGGAACAACACGGAGGGAGTAACAAAAAAGAAGAGGATATGACTTATGAGGGAGATTCAAGACTTCAACTTCTGTTTAAATTTCTCAACTCCATCCCCGCAATAAAATTAAAACTTTGCTGGCACGGCACTCGCAGTGAACTCTGTTGAAACTCCTGTAAAAAGCCAGCTTTGGAAATGTTAGAATATAATACTGCTATTTGACAGTTCCTTCAACTGATGATTTAGTTCCATTATTGAGCCAAGAAACTCTGGCATTAGCTTCGTTTTTTAGGTCATCGTCAACAACGATCTTTATGCCCCGCCCCTCCATACGGGCTTTAGCCTCTTCTAGCATTTTTAGCTTGCACTCTTGCTCTTTTTCCTTCATATATCTTCAGCACAAGCCCTGCGTAACGCATTACAAATTAGCAAATAATGCTGGTCAAACAGGCAAAAAGCTAACAAGTACCTTTAATGTAAGGTGAGAAGAGCATAATAATCAAGAAACATGAAAACAGCACAATAGGAAAACTTTTTTGATAGATGAAACAGTACTGATTTCGACAACTAAGCCCCAGAGAGGCATGCTAGCAAAGAGTTCATTATGTAGAAATTTACAATTGCTTCAGGACTAATGTTCAGTTAACTTGCATTAAGCCAGCATTCAAAATTAGTCTTGGCGCACTTAAGCATGTATAACTTGTGACCATGGACCAGCACTTCAAAAGTATAGTTGTTCGCTTTGTAGAAAATAAAACGTATATAAGACACCTATATCTATATATGTATGTACATGTGAAGAAAATAAAATAAAAGACTACATTGTATTCTCTTCTTCATATTTTATTACTGCAAACACCTCACAATATATAGTGCAATACAAGGAAACTGCAAGCTAGAAAACATAACACGACACACACTACTTTCCTAAACAAACTCTAACAACCCATGACTTATTCCACCATCCTAAAATCAAGGAAAAAGACATCCGACCAAATCAAATACTACAAATCATAATCAAATCAAACATTAACTTATTTAAAAGATTGTTTAAGATTATCTCTAACAATCTCCCCCATAATCTCAAACACCGCAGCACTCTCTCTGTCGTTCAAATGCAGTGTCGAGTTCATTTTTGCCCATATGGCAACTTCAACTTCTTTATCAGCCCGTATGGCTTTTAAACTGAGCCCGTATGACTTTGTTGCGTTCTACAGCATCACCCGTTCTACACTTTCAATGAGCCCGTATGGCTTTTTTTCATAACATAAGCCCGTATGGCTAACAACTAACCTTTATGGCTATCAACTAAGCCCGTATGGCTATCAACTTAGCCCATATGGCTTCTGTTTGCCCGTCTGACAAAACACACTTCTGTGCCCGTCTGGCACTATACTCATTCACTAGCTCGTTTGACTACTACTGTGCCCATCTGACAATCTTTTCTTTGTCGCCCATCTGGCAAGATCAATTGCAAGCCCGCAGCAACACAAGGACAACAGCAACATCTTCGCTGCCGCCACACCCATACAATTAACATAAATGCAGCAGCCAAGCATCGCTTTCCCTGCAACACATACACGACCAACAAGAACAACGATATATGCCCACACTGCAACACATGCAGTTCCTAAACACACACATCAGTATACTGACAACCTGCACAAACGCAGCTCTTGTCTCCCCCGATCCCTCTGTTAATAACAAAAATATTCTTCTTCCTGCTCCGTTTTTCTGAGAATTCTCTGGGGACTTCTTCCCAGCCTTCGGCTTCTTCCCAGCACTGGAGCTTCTTATCGAAATAAATTGCTATGCCACAAAGATCGGTAGCTCTGATACCAAATGTAGAAAATAAAACGTATATAAGACACCTATATCTATATATGTATGTACATGTGAAGAAAATAAAATAAAAGACTACATTGTATTCTCTTCTTCATATTTTATTACTGCAAACACCTCACAATATATAGTGCAATACAAGGAAACTGCAAGCTAGAAAATATAACACGACACACACTACTTTCCTAAACAAACTCTAACAACCCATGACTTATTCCACCATCCTAAAATCAAGGAAAAAGACATCCGACCAAATCAAATACTACAAATCATAATCAAATCAAACGTTAACTTATTTAAAAGATTGTTTGAGATTATCTCTAACACGCTTTTCCTGCGGCTAAACTGCATACCTAGCCTTAGACGACAAAGCCTTTCGCTCCACTTCCGGTTCATGCTGTAACCTGGAGATCTCCTGATTTTGCATTTCTGCATCCTTCTGCAGCTTACTTATACTTCTCTTTTCACAAGATACTTCCACTTGTTCACTCATCAGGCTATGCAACTGTTTTTCAACCTCATGCCTTAAGCATGACCGAGTTCCATTTCTGAATCTATGAAAGCACATTCCCTCAAAAAGGCAATGTTCCTTTCCTCTTGCTCAGTTCTTAAACTCTCCAGTTCTGCCATTGCTTTTTTAGCCAATTTTTCCACAGCACCAACCTAATTTTCCCTTTCTAGTAAAAGCACTTTTACGAAACTTGCATTGACACTTTTCCGCTTGATCTACTAATGCACCATGTGCTGCAAAAGCCTTTTCTGTCATAGATTCTGCTTCAATACACCCAAGTTTGTCAATATTGACTACATAAGATGCCGCGCCATTAGCAAGGGCAATAGCAGCTTGAGCTTTTGTAACTGGCATATTAGGCTGGAATAGTCTTGTGTAACCTGTCAAAAATAAACACATATTTCATAGACTTTAAAAAATAAAGCCTAATGAGGAAAAGCCATATAAGAATCCAACCAACCAAATGCAAGGGCTACTATTCCCTGCTCTCCTGCTGATAAATCAGCAACCAGTGCAGGGCATGCATCTGGGTCGATCCTATCTATGTCTAAAAACCCAGAAACTTGTTGCTCAAGCACTTGATGTAATCTCATATATATTTCAACATATAAGAAGAGCGAATAACAACTGAAAATCATTTGCCATTTTCTGAACACGTCAGGTAGTTGTAAACATAGCAGCACTTTTAAACTGATTTATGTAATGATTAGCTACTATTAAGAATTGAATTGTTGGACATAAATAAGACTCCCCATATTGTAATATTACTACTTTTCTATAAACCTATTTTGTGGTTTGATACAAGGCTTAACACTTGGCCTAGTTCATGACTCTATTCATATTAGGATTTGTTGGCATCCATCCATTTAGTTTCCATACAGGTGGGAGCATATGTCTGTAGACAATGAGAAGGTGAGGAACCCCTGATTGGAGGAGGGAGGGTACTTAGGATTTGTAAGACGTTTTTTCTAATATATAAACTAATCGTCTAATCTACTTTTATAAAATGATTAGTGTTTTGGGAGAGATCACAAGGTGGTAAATTCTCCCAATTCAGCCATTAATATAAGAATTAATCTCTTTCCTGATGTTGTTTTCTAAAAAAATTCAATGTCCTAATGATAAGATTCATTAAGTGTTAAAACATCAAGAGAGTAGACCAGCTGCTAGAAAACTACAAGCTGCTAGAAAACCCCTGCTTCTATTCTCTTCATCGTATCCCATATATATCCAACCCTAGTACATCCCATATTTGGGCTTATCCCATATTTGGGCTAGTCTATTTACAAAACAGTAAGCCCACAAAATAAATACAATATAAGTCTTAACACCCTCCCTCAAGTTGGAGCATGGAGATCACAAATGCCCAACTTGTCAAGCAAATATAAAAATTGGCGTTTCCCTAACGCCTTAGTGAAAATGTCGGCGAGCTGTTCGTTTGTCGAAACATGATTAGTACAAATGACACCTTCTTGGATTGCATCCCTCACATAATGACAATCAACTTCAATGTGCTTCGTCCGCTCGTGAAATACTGGATTTTGGGCAATATGCAAAGCTGATTGACTATCACAAAATAAATACATTGCACGTGAGTGTTCTATTCCTAAACTGGAGATCAAAGCCTTGAGCCATTTTAACTCTGAAGTAACAGCTGCCATGGAGCGATACTCGGCCTCTGCAGAAGAGCGAGAAACTGTGTGTTGTTTCTTAGTTTTCCAAGAAATCGGGGAACCACCAAGAAACACCAACCAGCCAGTAATAGAACGTCTCGTTAAAGGACAACTTGCCCAATCAGAATCACACCAGCCAGTTAAAGACAAATCACAGTCTGCACATAAGAGAATACCTTGTCCCGGAGAACCTTTCAAGTACCGAACTGCTCTAACTGCTGCATCCCAGTGTTCCTGGAGAGGTTGTTGCATAAATTGGGCCAAAATATGAACTGTGTAAGCCAAATCCGGCCGGGTAAAAGATAGGTAGATTAGACGACCCACGAGTCGTCGATACCTCTCTGGATCAACAATTAGAGTACCACTGGCCAGAGCCAAGTTGTGATTCTGTTCAATCGGAATATGTGCGGGACGTGCCCCTAATAAACCCACATCTGCAATAATGTCCAGAGTATATTTCTGCTGGCATAAGAAAATCCCTTCAGGACTTCGAGCCACCTCAATGCCAAGAAAGTATTTAAGAACTCCCAAATCTTTCATGTGAAAACACTCACCCAAATATTTTTTAAAAGCAATAATAGCAGACGAGTCATTTCCAAAAATTATCAGATCATCGACATATATTAGCACATTAAGTTGAATTTTGCCATTGACCAAGGTAAAGAGTGAATAGTCTGCATATGATTGTACGAACCCATACCTTTTTAGATAAGATGTGAGCTTAGCAAACCAACACCTTGGGGCTTGTCGCAAACCATATAGAGATTTCAGCAAACGACACACCATACCTGGATGGCGAACATTGAAACCAGGAGGAAGTTTCATGTATACTTCTTCGTCAAGATCACCGTGAAGAAAGGCATTGTGAACATCCATTTGATGCAATTCCCAATTTTTAGCGGCAGCAATGGCCAAGAAAGCACGAACAGTTACCATTTTTGCAACCGGAGCAAATGTTTCATTGTAGTCAATTCCTTCTACTTGGTGATTGCCGAGAATAACTAGCCGAGCTTTGAGACGCTCTATCTCCCCATTAGCACGATACTTAATTTTGTAAACCCATTTACAACCGAGAGCTTTCTTCCCAGGAGGTAATTCCGTCATTTCCCATGTCTTATTATTTTCTAGAGCATTTATTTCCTGTTGCATCGCTTTTCTCCAACCAGCATCTTGCATAGCCTGGTTAAAAGTACGAGGCTCAAGACCTGCATTTACAGCTGCAAGAAATATACGGTGTCGTGTTGAAAATTTATCACAGTTCACATAATGGGCTATAGGATACGGTGTACCTGAGGAGCTGCTAGTAGCCGATGAACTCTGGGATGGACTCATTTTCTGTACTGCATGTGCAACATAATCACGATGCCAACCTGGAGCATGTTTTTCTCGCTGACCCCAACCCAAGACAACTTCAGAGTCAACGTCCCTCGGTTGTGTAGTAGGCTGCGTAGTAGAAGCGGGATCTGCCATCTGATTTGTAGTTCCAGGCTGTTCAACACCCTCACTAATATGTACATCATCCCTGAATTCTAACACACTATCCATATCTTCCAAAAATGTAGTGTCCACTCCAAATTTATTAGACCCCATAGAACTACCTACCATATTATCATCTTTTACATTCGCGAATGGGAATTCATTCTCATGAAATTGAACATCCCGTGACACAAATATTTCTCCTGTTTTAAGATCGTACAATCTCCAACCCTTCTTACCATGGGGATAGCCAACAAAAACACACTTTCTACTTTTAGATGCAAATTTGTCCCCTTTGGACTTTTGATCATGTGCATAACAAAGTGAACCAAAAACTCTCAATTCGTCAAATTGAGGCTCCTCTCCGAACAAAATTTCATATGGAGTCTTATTTTTCAAAAGTCTAGAAGGAGTTCGATTAATTAAGTAACATGCGCTAAGTACACATTCACCCCAAAATGAGACAGGAAGATTACCCTGGAACATCAAAGCACGTCCGACATTCAAAATATGTTGATGTTTGCGTTCTACCCTCCCATTTTGTTGAGGAGTGACAACACAAGAGGTTTGAAAAATTATGCCATGTTCATCAAAATAAGGAATCATACATTTAAATTCGGTACCATTATCGCTTCTAACCAATTTAACTGTTCTATCAAACTGGCGTTCAATCATGGCAAAGAAAGAAATAAATGATTTATAAACTTCAGTTTTCGAATGCAACAAATACACCCACACAGATCTGGAAAAATCATCAACCAAAGTTAAAAAATAATGTGCACCACCAGAAGAAGGAGTCCGATATGGCCCCCACAAATCACAATGGATTAATTCAAAAATTCTACTAGCCTTACTATCACTATTAGGGAAAGTAGCTCGTGTTTGTTTTGCAGGAGGACAAACATTACATGCTTTATTCAATACTTTTCTGGCATTACTAGACTTAACAGCAGGAACTAACTTGACAATTCTATCCGATGGATGCCCCATACGACGATGCCAAAGCTCAAATTCACTGATTCCCGGAACCGTTATTGCACATACAGTAGGAATCCCTCGATAGTAATAGAGTCCATCCTTTCGCTCACCGGCTCCAATCAGGCTCCCCGAATGTTGGTCCTGTATAGCACATAATGAGTCAGTGAATCGTACAAAACAATTTGAGTCATCTATCAATTTGGACACTGATATTAAATTGCAACGCAGTTGAGGTACAAATAAAACATGTTCTAATATTAAGCCACCGGCAAGTGTCACACGTCCTGCCTTAGTAGCCACAGTCTGTTCACCGTCAGGCAAGCCAACAGGACATGCCATTATATGTTCCCAATCAGTCAAACAAGTGTCTGTGCCTGTGACATGATGTGAGGCACCAGTATCAACAATCCACGACAAGGGTGAGTACTCACCAGACATTTGATCTTGTTGTCTATTATTTACCATGTTCAGCAAAATCTGAACTTGATCAGGATTCAAATCGGCCAAAGATGTTCCAGAATTAGAGCTTGCTGATCCATAGGAGCCTGTAGCCACGTTGGTCACTGCATTGGCTCGCACTCCACTTCCCTTGACAGCAGCTCCAGTATTTGTTTGAGGTACAACAGCCCCTGTACGAGAGAATCCAGGACCATTTTTGCCACGAGAATTAGTATCCCACCACGCTGGGTACCTATGAATTTTAAAGCAAGTATTTTGATCATGCCCAGATAGTTTACAATGTGAGCAATGAAGCTTCGAATTGTCTCGACGTTCAATCTTGCCTTTGTTCCAGCGATCAGTTTGTAACGCAAACACATTAGCTTGTTCCTTGTCAGCTTGTCCTCTTGCAATTCCACGAGACCTTTCCTCTTGAATGAATGCCAAATAAGCTCTGTCCAAATCAGGTGGTGGACTTTGTGACAACAGATTTGTTCGAACCAGGGCATACAAATCATCATCAACGCCAATCAAAAACTGATGTAGTTTTTCTTCCTCTCTGTCACCCGCATACTTTCCAACCACATCACAGGTACACAAGCCGCATTCACAGGTGTGCAATGGTTTAAGACGAGCTAGATCATCAAACAAGCCCATTAAACGGTTATAGTAGTCGTCAATCGACATACCTTTGGATTGTTTGCAGTCTGTGATGGCCGCCCGTATCTGCTGTAGACGAGGACCATTAGCCACGCTGAATCGCTTCACCAAATAATCCCAGAGAGGTTTTGCTTCATCAAATTGAGGAATTGTCCCAGTGATCTTAGGTTCCATACTTCGTAAAAACCACGAAACAAGCATGGAATTAACGGTCTCCCAGTCAAGCAATTTCTTCTTTTCGATCGGCTTTTTGACAGTACCATCAATAAAGACGAACTTTCTGCGAGACCTTAAGGACAAGGTGATTGCCCTAGACCACGCTGGATAATTTTCACTGCCCTTCAAGATTACGTGAGTAATCAAGTTACCGGGCTGATCTCCAGTCCCGAGATAGAATGGAGAAGAAGGATCAATTTTCCCATCATCAGTCATAGCGAACGAGTAGCACAAATATTATGCAGAAGAATGATTTGTTGTGTAGATGATGCAAACAATGTGTTTTGTCGATTTTGGTTTATGGCTCTGATA
Organism: Kitagawia praeruptora; assembly: GCA_037693485.1. Taxonomy (NCBI): domain Eukaryota; kingdom Viridiplantae; phylum Streptophyta; class Magnoliopsida; order Apiales; family Apiaceae; genus Kitagawia; species Kitagawia praeruptora. The sequence goes on from CM075344.1 coordinate 67,629,889, forward strand.
CCATGTTAAAACATCAAGAGAGTAGACCAGCTGCTAGAAAACTACAAGCTGCTAGAAAACCCCTGCTTCTATTCTCTTCATCGTATCCCATATATATCCAACCCTAGTACATCCCATATTTGGGCTTATCCCATATTTGGGCTAGTCTATTTACAAAACAGTAAGCCCACAAAATAAATACAATATAAGTCTTAACATTAAGTTTCCCTGTAAAAATCATAACACAAACTTATTATAACTTGCATTTGGGTGATTCTAGACCTTTGTTAAACTCTGTGCATATCTACAACATTAAACTTTTTCGAGATTATAATTGTAAAAATCAGACCTAATGAAATTCATATACCGTATTGGTTCTAGCACATCTAGGACATGATCACTGTGTGAAAAGTTTCAACATATTCACATAATTTATTCTAAATCACACTTCTATGATCTTTTTCAATCCGAAAGCACTTTGTTAGCTCTTAGTCTTGCTTATTTAAGTATTTTCCAATCTTATGTAATGGTCCCTTTAAAAAAAGTAAAGACTCTTCAATCCTCTCTTACTTATTTCTGAATTTGTTTTTCATACACATTTTGAAGAAACTAGGGGTGTAAATGAGTAAAATTATTGTTGAGCAGTTCAAAATGAAGGTACTTGAATTTGACTCGACAATAATCGAGCCAAGGTATTCTAATACTTTACCAAACTAAGCTAGAGCTTCAAAGTACACAACTCGTGAGACTTGTGAGTCTACACGAGCTTTCATTTTTTTTTTTTATCATTTATTAATTTTATATCATAATTGTGCTTTTGTTAACATTAGGCGCAATTGTATCGAGCTTGCGAGCCAAGCTCGATCAGGTCGAAGTTATCATACTCAAGATTTTGCCAAAATTTAGCACAATTTATCGAGCCTGACATGCCAAACTCGAACTTAGCGAACCTTTGTTGGGCCAAGATTCTAGCGTAAAAATTATAACAGCGTCAAACTCGAGCCCAAACTTTTTAGTCAAGCTCGAATTTCTACATTTACATGAGAATCTTTGTTTTCCTTAGACTGGTGGATGTGACTCAATGCTGAATGCAGTAGGATGAAACATTGAACATTCTTTAGGCATTTTGATTTATTATTTCTTTAAAACTGCATTCTGAATTCAGTTATGGTGTTTATTTAATTATCTGTATTATGATTGTTGATTGATGGGGAGCCACTAAAAGACCTTAAACAATAAAGGCGTAATTCCATGAGGGGTGACTCCTACATTGTGCAAGTTGTAACTAGTATAGGCATGTCACTGATTCTGGGACATGCAAATTAGTGATTAGTATGGTAAGAGGAACGGAACACAAGACAAGTGTTACAATACTACCTAAAATTTTGATCCTGGGGTTCAACAACTTTAGGGATGTGTGTGTAGCTCCAAACGTGAAGGTTGGAATTGTCATTAAGCAGTTTGCTTGTACTTCCTTTGATTGCTTTTGTTTGTGACTATTTAGTTTGACTCTTTATCTAATGTAAGATTTAAAATACCACCATGTTATACTCTGCTGCATTTGTTATATGGTTTATCAATTCGTATCGAAGATGTTCAGTCACTGTAGTTCTCGTTCTCACATAAATGGGGCATGATTGTTGGGGAGAAGAAAGGCTTAGGACCTTTTACGTTCCACTTATATTATGGTGGTGGACAGAATTTGACCCAGGTTCAGGTATTTAGGCCTTTAAGTTGAGTTCTGTCATGTAACTTGACGTTTACTTTTGAGGTTATGCGTTATTTCAGAACTTAATTGTTCTTTGTCAAGGTAAGGGATGTAATTACAACAAATTGTAATTTTTATCAAGGTAAGGGATGTTACAGATAGCTGTGTAACTTAGAAAGGCAATAGAAAATTGAACAATTACAGCTTCTGGCTTACTACAGATTGGTGGTTTCGAAGAAACAATGATATCAAGCAGACTACATAAAGTATAAACCGAAGAAGATTGAACAACTTAGCCATTCACCTTTCAGGACAGAAGCAGAAGGAAGTCTCTCCAGCTTCAGAAGCAGAACGCATATCACGTCTTGAGAACTTGCTGAAAATAAGGCCAGCTGCTGCCAAGCCTGAGAGGTCCAGTTAACTTAGGGACAGGACAGGAACACAATAAAAATGGTTGTAGACAAGACAGACTCTTTTACTATCATCACCTTGAATGGAAGAAAATCAGGGTCTGCAGGAGTCACATCTTAAAATGCAAGCTCGGTAATATTTTCTATAAACATTGCAGGGTAAACTTTTGAGGCAGTGTTCCTACAAAGAATAAAACTTAACTCACTACAAGGGGAAGGGGCAATTGTGACAGAATTTCTGTAACTTTCTGTCGCAAGGTTAACTTGTGACAGAACAAACCATTTCTGTCGCAAGATACAATGCGACGGACGAAAATCGTCGCAATATTAATATTTTATTAATATATTTACCGCCCAAGTAATAATTTAACAATTTAATTTCCCGCTATTATTTTTTTCACTTTTTTAGTTTCCCGCAAAACCACCTTGCGACGAAAAACCGAACCACTTTGTCGCAAAATCGAACTTGCGACATAATCCATTTAACGTCATAAAGTATATTGCGACGTATTTTCTGTCGCAAAGTATTTTGTGACGGAATGCAATACAATCTGTCGTAAGATATAATTTTCAACGGTCTTACAACTAACGTCATTTAATGCCCAATGACCAGGAGTTAATAATCACACTTGAATAATATTATTTTAATATAACTTGCGACGGAAATTAAATTTCTGTCACAAATTAAAGCAGTTTTTTCTAAAAAAGATGCAGTAGCTTTCATTTACACAATTCAACTTTACTCTTACATTCTCTCCTCCATTCTCTCCTCCGATTTTTAACATTTTGGACCTCAAAAGAGACATCAAATGCATTAATCTACTCCATTTCATCCATCAATGTAAGTAATTACTTTAATTACATGTTTGTTTAGTTTAGTTTTTTTAATTGTGCACCTTGTATTTCAATTTTCTCAATCATTTAGTATATTTGTATGCATATGCAAATGATGTCATATTATATGTATTTGTAGATGTCTTCTAATCGTAATTGGATTCACCGTCGTAATCAAAGAGGTGAAAGTGGTCTTAGTCAAGCTTTTTTAAACGGAATTGAAGAATTTATTAGTTTTGCCGAGCATAATTGCAAAGAAACGGATAAAAGGATTAGATGCCCTTGTTGTAATTGTCGTAATTCTGCTTTAAAAAGTCTTGATGAAGTTAGATTTGATATTGTGTCGAATGGATTTCTTCAAAGTTACACATATTGGAATTTTCATGGGGAAGGTGATGAAGATCTGTATTCTAGCGAAAGTGATGAAGATTCGCTTTCTAGTGGCTCAAGAGATGACATTGATGACCATGTTGATGTATTTAATACCTATGAGATGTTGAGGGATGCGGGCGGATTTGGTGGATGGGACAACATAGATCTGAACCATGAATCCCCTAGATTTCATGGTTTGGAAAATGATTTAGAGGTTCCATTATATCCCGGGAATGACAAGCATACAAAGTTGTCATTTGTGAGCAAATTGTTACATTTTAAAAGTTCTCATGGATGTAGTGAGAGGGGATTTGATGAGTTATTAAGTCTTATCGGGGATGCATTGCCAGATAATCATAAATTACCCTCGAGTTACCGGGAGATCAAGAAGATGGTAAAGGACATGGATTTGGGATATGAAAAAATTCATGCATGTGCAAATGATTGCATGTTATTTTATGGTGATGACAGTGACAGACATGAGTGCAATATTTGTAGCACAAGTCGCTATAAATTGGCAAAAGAGGGTAGAAAGCAATGCATTCCTAGGAAGATTTTGAGATATTTTCCACTTACATCGCGGTTGCAGCGGTTGTACAAGTCATCTCGCACTGCTGAAAGTATGAGGTGGCACAAGACTAGAGAGGTGACCGAGGGGATTATGACACACCCAGCGGACGGGGAAGAGTGGAAACAATTTGACATGAATTTTCCAGATTTTTCACATGACATTGGTAACAGATCATACAATCATTCCTTTGGCATGCTGGCTGAAATTCTTACCTGAGCATATGGTCTGTTTATACTAGTTAGACAAAACATTGTCTTTGGGATTTCACTTTCATTTAAAAGGGCAGTAAAAAAATCATTCATTCGAGATCTAAGATTGTTATACTATGTTTATACATATTATTTATTATGTACTGCATTAGTATTCATATCATTAATTATGTCATTTTTTCTAGTCTAATGATATTTGTGTGTCTGTTTGTGCGTAGCTCTTCCTCCTACATCTGGTAGAAGGCGTAGTCGACGATCCGTTAAAGATGAGTCAGGAGCTTCCACTAGCAGATCTGCTATTGAGCACATCGCTGACCATCTTGTCATTCAGGCAGTGGACCGGACTGTTGCTTTTGCTCGTGCACATCCGGATCAGTTTGACCTCGCACCGGAATAGGTTAACATGTTGGCACAGTCGGTGACAAATGGAGTGAGTGACCTGCCATCAGACCACCCTCTTACAATGTCAACTATGAGGGAACTTGTCCAGGCGATGGTGTCGGTGTTAGGCGAAGTCAATGAAAGTAACCGCCCTCCTAGCAACTGTAACAAGGTATATTCATGTCTAACCATTGAGCATGTATCTTTATTTCATTGTTTATCAATATGAATATTAGCCTATCAGGTGTGACCATAAAAACAAAACCGAACTACTAGTCTCGTACATAACAACTTTGGATTAGTTTCTTTAAGTCATGGATTTTTCTTTGCAATTCAATTAGATTAGTTTCACTGCATTTTGAGATTTGAGGTTGAAGGTTTTACTAACTTCCAGTTTTCTTATAAGCAGAAAGAATTTTACTTTCACGGTAACAAATTAAAATCAAAAAAAATTTATTGTGTCCGAAATTTTATTTGCAAGTTTTGAGAACATTAATAAACAATTAAAGTCAGAATTAAAGTGTCAGATATTACTGTCATTTTTCTTGTACCAGTTTCATCTTGTAGCGTAAAAAAGCAGTAGTAATCAAATATGCATATCACCGTAATAAAATTTAACTACCCTGGTAATCCAATATGGTTTACTACATATTGTGCAATATGAATATTAGTCTGAATGTTTTTTTCGGTTACAATAAATAAGACATTTCACTATTATTTAAGTTTAGATTGATTGATTTAATATTATCTGGTTTAAGATAATGACAATATGCAGATTTTTTTTTAATATTGCAGGGCAAGTCAAAAATGGTACGTGAGGATGAGCATAGTTCTGATGACAGTGATGCTAGGGGTCAGTCACCTCCTCCAGGTCGTACTCGAAATGGTAAACGGAATGGCAGCCTTTGGATTGGGGGAGATTAGTGCAGTTGGACGTACCAGCTAGGTTGTAGTTATATGGCCGGCTTATGCCAACTTTTGGATATATTAGCTTAGTGGCTAACTTTTGATGATATTAGCTTAGTGGTTAGTACTTTTTGAAATATAGTACTTTTGGATATATTAGCTTAGTGGCTAACTTTTGATGATATTAGCCTAATGGCTAACTTTTTCATATTTCAGCTAGGTGACTGATTTATGTCTACCTTTGGATATTAGGTTGCCAATGGCCAAGGATATTTAGGTTGGATTTGTTTTATTTTGTTAATATAACTTTGGCATGGATATTTATGGTAACTTGTGACAAAGTGTATGATGTTATTTTCCTTTTGCTCTATATTTATTTGGATTTGACTATGTAGTTCATTTTCAGTGTGTATGTTGTGGATTGTATGGATGGATATGATATTTAATAGGTTAGAAGTGATTAAAACAGGCAAAATTACTTTGGGGGTCCAGAAATTGTAACAGATTCGGTCTGGGAAATTTAGGATGGATTCTGTCGCAATTCTGGGCATATTTACGACAAATAATCCGTCATACTTTGGTATACTTTTGTATTTTTTTAGGACAGATTATGTCACAATTCTGGGTATATTTACGACGCATTCCGTCGCAATTCTGGGTTAATTTACGACGTATTCCGTCGCAATTCTGGGTTAATTTACGACGTATTCTGTCGCAAATCTGGATATATTTACGACGAATAATCCGTCGTACTTTGGCTTTTTCCCTTTTTTATTAATCTTTTTGTTTATGATGGGACCCACTTATAACTTGCGACATAATAAGGAATTTGTGACGGAATAAGAACTTACGACGCAAGCATTTGCGACAGATTTTTTCTGTCGCAAGATGAGGCAATTGCGACAGATTCTTTGTATTTATTCTGTCGCAACTACCCTGTCCCCTTGTAGTGACTTATCTTAAGATGATGAAATGCAGCCACCCGTACCTACTATGCACATTCATACCTCGATAGAGCACACTTCTGGCTAAGAGTAACCTGCGAGCATATTCCCGACGTGTACACAAGTCACCAGGTTGAGCATCAGCTTGAATGACCTATAAGGTATATAATGAAAGATTCATACTCACACTCAACTTTAAAATTAAAATAAAAAACAATCCATATAATCACATCAAGTCATGGTTCTCTGCAAAATACTAAAAGCAGTGATTGCATTGAAAATAATAAAGTGGAAAAACGATTAAGAATATAATTGATAAGTAATTAACATACATTTATATTGTAGACAAACTACACCACCTTTCTAACGATGACTGTCAAAGCTATGAGGAAACAGGATACTCTGATAAGAGAAGCGAATATGTTCAAGAGAGGTTAAACTTTTTTATTTTGCAAGTATGAAAATGGAAGCAAAACTTATGAGCTCGTGAGCAAGTCCAATAGCCTTCTTGTGTTTCCCTTATAAATATTATAAAATATTAGGCTCTTAGTAATTTAGGATATTATAAAGTATGACAACTCCAAAAAGCTTACTTATAATTGTTCCTTATAATTATTAAATAATAAATGAAAGAAGGAAGCAAGAACAAAAAAAGAGGGAAACAATTGAAAAAATGAGGGAAAATAATATTTTATTGATAAAAGTGAAATAATGGATTCCTTAAAGATAAGGGATGACATGGAGCACTATTTTAGACCAAATTACTTATAATTTTAGTTAGGAGCTCATATAAGGGATCTATTGGACTTGCTTAATATGAACGTCCTTGGAAAATGTAAAAAACCTCGTGTTCATTGAACTCAATAGACCGAGCGTACACTTTTTTTTTTTTGCTAAATAACCGAGCGTACACTTACTTTAGCTAAACTGCAGTATTCACTTTAAGTATGAAAATGGGAGCAAAACTTATGAGCTCGTTCATATGAACATGCTTGGAAAATGTAAAAGACCTCGTGTTCACTGAACTCAATAGACCGAACGTACACTTACTTTAGCTAAACTGCAGTATTCACTGTAAACAGAAAACCTTTAATTTTTAAGTTGTGTTCTAAATGTTTATTTAATTATTATATCTGCTAGAGCCATTTGGAAGAAAGTATCAGTCCTTCGTCCCGACTTCCGAGTCCAAGAAACAAGCAGTCAACAATCACGAAATTTAGCTACTATCCTACACATTGCTCCTAAAAGAAGACAAACACATTTCCTTGTCCACTTTAACTATTTATACACAAATGTATGATGTTATTATCTGAAAGTGATAAACTACATGTTAGGAAGCAATTGGGTAAATAATGTGCGCTTAGATACCACAAATATACGTGATAGTAATGAAGCAACAAACCAACAATACAGTAAAATAGACAAGAGATTTAACGTGGTTCGGCCCAGCCTACATCCACAAGAGCAACAACTTCACACTAGATAAAAGAGATTACAATATCCGGGTATCCGGCCCCTTGAATTTCATACAAAAATTCAGCCCTACAATACCTATTATGTATATCCCCAACTCACTGAAGTGTTTATCTCAAAACCTCCCCCTATCACTGTTTCCCGACAACCTTTCCTTCTCTCCCTCTCCCCCCGAGTCCAAGACTCCAAACTATACCCTAGTTTGTACATTCATTCTCGAATGCCCACTTGCTATACGCACAAGTGTACCATTGACCTCTATTTGTCCAACTACATACATGTGAAGCAATCTGTTGTATACACACATACTCACTTGATTCACGTCGGCCAATCCCATATGTAGTCCATCACACACGCAAGTGTGACCATCACACACACAAGTGTGACCATCGATCTTTCATTTACTCCCCAACTGCATATCAAACAAATCAATCTGTTGCATGGTTCACTGCTCACTTGATTCGTGTTGATCGATGCCCATATGCAGCTGCAACACACCAACTACTCGTTGATGTCGTGGAAGCCCTTCGACCAAGCATCCATCCCAGCAGTCTTTGCACCATCGTCTAGACTGGAAGGCAATACAACCGCAGCAGTATCCTTCAAGTCACTCTTCCCTTGTGCACGAGATAACCAGATTTTCGAAGTTCCAGTACGTTCTGGCCACGTACTAATCAGACGATATATTCCCCCACGTAGCTCTCCCTTTATCCGAACCACACGGCCTCTTTTGATATTCATAGCTCCCCCTACTACAGAGCATGCGTAGCCTTCTGAAGCTAACCGATCGATAGATATTAGATTCTTCCTTAGTTTAGGCACATATCTTACCCCGTTCAAGCTGCGAACTATTCCATCGAACATTTTGATTTTCACAATTCCAATCCCCTTGATCTCACAAGTAGATCCATCAGCCAAAGAAACTATTTCATTCTCTGTATCTTGGAATTTGTCAAAATGCCCCCTCTTGGAACATACATGGTAAGATGACCCTGAGTCTAATATCCATTCTCCTGGAGAACTAGTGCCTCGATTGAAGACGGTGCAAACATCTTCACAATCGAGAGTAACCACAGCCAATGATGCATCTGGATCCTTCTTATTAAGCGGACAATTCGGCCTAATATAACCCCACTCCTTGCAACCAAAGCACTGCATGCCCTTTTCATTGTATCTAGATTTACCCCTGCTATTGGTAGATCCTCTCACAGCACCCCTTCCTCTATTATTTTGACTACGCAAAGCCAAAACTGTCATTCCGTCCTTGTCACCATCCTGGTTCTTCCTTCCAGCATTTGACAAAAGTGCTGACTGAACCTCCTCCATTTTTAACGTGTCCTTTCCGTACAAAATGGTTGTGACCAAATGATCGAATGATTCCGGAAGCGAAGTAAGAAGAATAAGGGCCTTATCTTCTTCCTCCAATTTTACATCAACCTTTTCAAGTTGATCAACAATGTTATTCCCAGATTACACACTTGTATAATTATAGAAGGGGGGGGGGGTTTGAATACAATTCTTGATAGTTATAAATTTCTGATAAAAACCACAGAAATCTATAAGGAAATGATTGCTGAATAAGAAATGGTTCACAAACGCATAAAAAATCAGGTGGTTAAATGTACCACCTGAGACTTTTATTTGAAGAAAACTCTGTGATACAAATGTACACAGCTTCTGTTTTTACAACTCTTTGCTTCTAAGGATATTCAAGAAACCCTAAGCAAATATGTCTGTTTTCTTAGTTTTTAAAGAGTTGCTACACTTGGTTATATATCCCAAGTTTACAAGTACTACAGGAATAAGATAATACTAATCTAATTCAAGTTGACTTGCTACTCCACTCCAAATCCACATGTAGCCGAAAGGTTGTCCTTGTGAACAGATATGTCCCCTGCACCTTTCTTGTATGTACTGTGTAAATGGAATGCTTCTTTCTTCTGTGTTTCCAAAGTATGGCTGCCATACTGCTTTTTATACCTACTATCAACCCATGTGATCTGTCAGTCAAACCTGTCCTTATCAACTGCTAATTACCAGCTAGCATAGGATAAAGTGATAATGATTATCCGTTGATGTTGTGCACAGTTATCCGTTGATGGTAGATTGAGCTGTATCCGTTGATCGAGTAGATTTGAGTTGTATCTGTTGATAGAGCCCTATTCTCATCCGTTGATACACTTTCACTTAGACAGAATTACATAGCATAGCTTATTTACAATTGGCTACCCTATTCTGCCTATCCATTGATGGTCAACATGACTCTGAATAAAAATACTATCAACTGATAAATAGAGATATTGCAGTATGCTACAAAACCTCATCCGTTGATGAGCTACCTGTCAACGAATAGAGTTATAAGGTCTTATCCGTTGACAGTTACAAAACTTGACTTATACAATTTTGCTTGAATGTTAAGTTATCATCAACTACAACATATTCCTAACAATCTCCCCCAATTTATACTTGATGGCAATAAAACATAAATTCCGAACCTTGATGATAACAAAATATTCCTAAAGATATATACACACTACAGTATGCAAAAATTGTATTTAAGATACAAAAATTGAAAACAGAAAGCTTTAAGAAACTTATCAAAGATGTGCTCCTTTAGATTGAGCAGATTAATGATGTTTCCTCTCTCTGGTTGGCTGCACCCTTGACTTTCCTTCCTTGGCAGAGTTGGACTCAATTTACACTTGAAGTTGCCTATAGAAGGTATCTTCTTCAACAACTTTTGGATTTAGCTTTAGTTGTAACCATCTTAGGTAATCAGAACTAGCCTTTGACAGTTGATCTTCTAACCTGAAGAATCTCCTAGTGCCCTCTTCATCCCTGAACTCCATCATCCAAAAGGGTTGAATGTGGATTTTCTGTCCATTATATGGGATCTTCATTTTCTTTGGTAGACTTGAGGGTGAGTTCCATTCTCTCCTTATTTCTTCTATTCTGCTAATTATCTCCCTTCTAGCTGTCTCAGAGAACCCTGTGTGTCTCTTGAATACTGAGAACACTTTGGTCAATGTATGATAATTCTCTCCAAGAACCTTTTGCAATGGCCATGTCCTCTGACTTCCTCCCTTGTAGACAAACACTAATCTCTCAGGCTGATTCTTGTACTTGTCAATTCCTCTTACTTCTGACAATTCATCCAAATATAGATTCATGCCAGAGTATTCTTCAATTTCTGCCTGATAAATAAAGTCTTCTTTGTTTTCCAAGATTGGCTATTTGACAATAGCAGGTACCCTAGCAACTTGAACTGGTCCCTTTGAGAGTTGCTTCTTTGGAGCCCTTTTCTTCTGTTTTGGATTCAGCAAGAATGAAGGAACTTCAATTGAATCAAGATTCATTGGTTCTTCTTTAGGCATTATGGGGTCACCATGAAAGTTCACAGTTGGGTCGATTACTGTTGCAGATATAGGTACTGATGAGCCAGTGGTTTCTTTTTCTGGAGAGGGTTCTGGAGAAAGAACCCTCTTGGTTTTAGCTTTCCTTCTTTTAGGTTTGGATTTTGGAACTTCCTCAGGTTTCTTCATTTCAACCTCTACCTCATCCATTAACTCTTGAGCCAGCCTGACTTGCTTCTCATCTGAGTTTTCATGTTGATTTTCTGTACTTGGATGAGCTTCCCTTTGGATTCTGGAGACTTCTTCTTTTTTGGCTTCCACAAATCTAGGATGGCTGTTGGATATATTTAATACTTTTCCATTCCTTATAATTACAGCCATCTAATCTCTTACACTCTTATTTGTCTGCTCTTTGAACTCTATGATTGTTTTTCCCATTAGCTTTTCTTCATCATTCTTGGGAAATGGGTAGTCCAATTGAAGCTTGTTCTTCCCATTTTCCTTTGGTGGTGAGTAGGCTCTGGTTTTGATGATTGGTTCAAATTCTTTGACATATGATGGCTCAGCATCATAGAATGTAGGAGCCACAACCCTTGGAGTGAGCACCTTCATGATTGTGGTTGATATTGTTGGAGCAGAAGATTGAGCATTAAGGAACAGAGATGATGCAATTGATTCATTGATCATCCTCTCTGCCTTTAGAATTCTTTCATTAGTCTTCTTGTTGATCTTTTCCAAAGCTTCTATTCTGGTTTGCCTTTCACCATCTGAGATTTCTTCTAAACTTTGAATCTCTGGCAAAGCCACTTGTTTCTTCACAAGGGAAGCCTTTATTTCAAACTCTGTTGGATTGACCACTACAATTGGCTATTGCTCCCCCTCAATCTGTGCTATCTTACTACTGGTAGCTTGAATTTGGCCAGTAGATGTTGCAGCCTCTTCTGTGCTTGTTCCCATTTTCTCCCCCTTTTTGTTAACATCAAGGGTTGGAGTTGAAGCTGCAAGTAGCATTTCCAGTAGTTGAGTTTGTTTTGATTGATTGGCAATGATAGTTTGCATTTGAGATTCCATACTATCCACTCTGGAGGAAAGAAGCTGAACAGACTTAGCCAGGCTATCTTCTTTGAGAAGTTTGCTAGAAAACACCTTCTGAGTGGTAGTAGGAGCTAGTGCCTCAATCCTGGCATCTAGTGCTATCTTCATATCTCTGATTGCATACTTGACCTCCTCCTGTTGTGTTCTTTGAATAACAGATTGCATCTTTTGTAATTTCAATGAGGCCATAACCTGCTCAAGAACAGTCTTTCTCTGTGGTTCTGCAGTTTGGTGCTCAGCCTTAGCAGATTGATATTGCTTCATGATTTCCACATTGAGATTCCCAAGTTCAGTGGCATTGGAAAACATCCATCCTGGAGTCTCCTCCTCATTGATTTCTTCACCATCTGAACTTTGACTGTCATCACTGCCAAACTCTTCACTTCCAGCACTTGGAGACAGGGTTTGTAAAGATTCTTTTGCTCTTTGAAGAGATTCTGAGGTGTGCACTAGGTGCATTGCCTTCTCTGCCTCCACATTGCCCTGTTGTGCCATGACTTGATAGGCAGAAACAGGATGAGTAAAGGTTTCAGGATCCAAAGAGATGGAGTCAATAATTGACTGATATTCTTGTCGAAATTCCATCTCTTTGGAAGCTTCATTAACCTCCATTAACTCACTTGCAATGGCTGAATCTTCCTGCCTTATTTCTCCTGTAGTCCCTTCTCTCCTCTCATCTCTCTTTTCTTGCATCAGGGGCTCCCCCTGGCTCACACCTCTCACACCCTTACCTTCACCTACTAAGGTGGAACTCTCTAGCTCTCCTTTTGCCTGACCGGAAGAAATGGTCAGCCTCTCATTATTTTTCTCTCCTTTTGCCTGCTCACAAGGCAGCCTCTCACTCCATTCCCTCATTCCTAAAAGTGTTTCAACTACTACAAACTCCTCCACAATTGACATGGGAATGTCACATTTTGCAGTGGTAGAGAGAGTTGTCAACGGATAAAGTGTATCCATTGATGTAGTAGTTATTGCTATCAACGGATGATTAGTTGTAGACACATCCGTTGATGGAGAAACACTTGTCAACGAATGAAGGATATCCGTTGATGAAGGAAAAAGAATATCCGTTGAAGTGAAAACCAACACTGAATCTGTGGTGATTGATTTTAAGGAAGAGGCCACATATAGTGTTGTGAATTCAGGAATGGAAGATTTATGGCCCAACAAATCATCTAAAAGATGATGACCACCAATTGTTGAGTGGAGTTTCTCCAAGAATTTTAAAGATGGAGAATCAGGAATTGATGTAGATATCATATCCACATCCAGAGATGGAGTTGGTGATGGTGGATTAAAATGTGTATCGATTTGAAGGTTAAGATCAAGGGGCTGTGACTCCACATTTATTGAAGTCACATCAAACTGAATTTGAGAAGGTACAGTTTGCTGTACAGTGTGTGCACCCTGTGATTCCCTAATGGTTTTGGATTTTACTCTTATACCATAGGTTTTTGAGTGAGAGTTATCTGTGTCTCTTCCCCTTTTGTGCAGTGTTCCTGGAGTGGAACTTAAATCAGTAGTCACACTCTGTTGAGAGGATGTAACTAGAATTTGGCTTGAGGGTTCATTAACAGTCTTTTGAGAGACTGAAATGTTGGTTGCACCTGCCTCACCTTCCTTATCCTTAGGGCTTCTTTGATGTTCACCCTGTCCCTCACCACTCACTACCACCTTCACACTCCCCTCAAGAGTTTTGGTAGTTTTTGCAACAGGTGCCTTTTGAGAGACACCTGAGGTTTGTCTTTTAGATTGTGGTTTTGGAACTCTGGATTTGGTCACTTTGGTAGGAGCCTGTTTGGTCACAGCCACAGACTCCATTGTGACACTAGAAGACAAAGAAATTTGGGGGTTGGAGATAGGAGTTTCAGGGTTGGAAACAGTTACCTGAACAATTGGTAGATATACCAATTGTACTTCTGCATTTAGGTTCATTCGAATCAAATCACTTAAGACTCTCTTCTCCTAAACAAAACAATTGAACTTGCTATCCGGGTTAGCAATGGATAGCTCATTCTCAGATACATGCAGTGCTAGGAGCATTAAAAATCTAGCAAAATAAACATTCTTGCTCCTAGTTTCCTTTTTACCTAATTTAGCTGCTATCTCATACATGACTAGTGTGCCAAAATTGTAGAATTTATCAGTCAAAAGCATACATAGCATAACTAGCATGGAATTGGTAACAGCATCAAAGTGACTAATCTTGCCAGAAAAAGTTTTAATGAAGGCATCACAAAGATAACTCCATTCTTTAACCATACCTTTCCTAACAATTTTCCCTAAGTTCTCAGTACTAAGGGTATAATTTATGGAATTAAGCATGGTAACAATTTCAGTATTACTGGGTACATTCAGACAGTTATTCTCAGGCAATTTTAGACAAGCAGTTATCACATCAGAATTAACTACATAGTTTTTACCCTTCAAAGAAAAAGCAAGTATACCGTCTGTGCCACTGTACTCAGAAGATGCCCACACCTCTTCAATTACCTCATGGATTAGAGGAGTGGTGGCAGTCATAGCATATAACAGTTTTCATTTCTTCACGAAATTCATCATGTTGTGATGGACAACCTGTTATCCGTTGACATATGAAAATCTAGTAATGTGTTTATACTACCAACGGATAAAAGGATATCCGTTGATAAGCAAATTTTGCCTTAAACAAAATTTCTGCTAAGAGTTATTCTGAGAGCTTTTAATTCTCAAGTAAATCAAAACACAATTCTAGCTGCAATACAGTATGATTAGATACCACTAGGAATTATGAAAAATTAAGCATACCTAGTTCACCTACCAACCTTGTGAATGAAGATTCATCAAGAGGCTTGGTGAAGATATCTGCAAGCTGCATTTCACTTGGCACAAAGTGCATTTCTACTGTACCATTCATCACATGCTCTCTAATGAAGTGGTATTTGATGTCAATATGCTTGGTTCTCGAATGTTGTACTGGATTCTCTGTGATGGCAATAGCACTAGTGTTGTCACAGAAAATTAGAATCTTCTCAACTTTTAGACCATAGTCGATAAGTTGATTTTTCATCCAAAGAATCTGTGCACAACAACTTCCAGATGCAATGTACTCAGCTTCGACTATAGAAGTGGAGACTGAGTTCTGTTTCTTACTGAACCATGACACAAGCCTGTTCCCTAGAAATTGACAGGAGCCTGTAGTACTTTTCCTATCAATTCTGCAACCTGCATAGTCTGCATCTGAATAGCCAATTAGTTCAAAGCCAGAATCTCTTGGGTACCAAATGCCAAGATTTGGTGTTCCCTTGAGATACCTGAAAATTCTCTTAATAGCAATCAAGTGAGACTCTCTAGGGTCAGCTTGAAATCTAGCACAAAGACATGTGGAAAACATTATATCAGGTCTACTAGCTGTTAGATATAGAAGTGAGCCTACCATGCCTCTATAGCTTGAGATGTCCACAGATTTTTCCTTAGTATTCAGCTCAAGCTTAGTTGCAGTGGCCATAGGTGTTTTTGCAGAGGCACAATCCATTAAGTCAAATTTCTTTAAGAGATCATAAATATATTTTGTTTGACTTATGAAAATTCCCTCATTAACTTGCTTTACTTGTAAACCAAGAAAGTAAGTTAATTCACCCATCATGCTCATTTCATACCTACTTTGCATAAGTTTGGCAAACCTTTTGCAAAGCTTCTCATCTGTAGACCCAAAAATAATATCATCTACATAGATTTGAACAAGTATTGAAGAACCATTGACATTTCTATGAAATAAGGTTTTATCTACTGTACCTCTAGTGAAGTGATTCTCCAAAAGAAATTGAGATAAAGTGTCATACCAGGCTCTTGGTGCTTGCTTCAAACCATAAAGTGCTTTCAAGAGAAGATATACATAATCTGGAAATTCTGGATCTTCAAAGCCAGGAGGTTGATGGACATATACCTCTTCTTCCAGTTCCCCATTTAGAAAGGCACTTTTGACATCCATCTGATAGACTTTGAAATTGGCATGTGCTCCATAGGCTAGGAAAATTCTAATTGCCTCAAGTCTTGCCACTGGAGCAAAAGTTTCATCAAAATCTATTCCTTCTTCTTGAGAATAGCCCTTTGCCACTAATCTAGCTTTATTCCTCACAATTATGCCATTTTCATCAGTCTTATTCTTGAGAACCCATTTGGTACATATGATACCTCTATCATCAGGTTTGGGCACAAGCTTCCATACTTTATTTCTTTCAAATTGGTTTAGCTCTTCTTGCATTGCTAAGACCCAATCTGGATCTAGAAGGGCATCTTCCAATTTCTTAGGTTCCTCTTGAGACAGGAAACTACTGTATAGACATTCTTCTTATGTGGCCCTCCTAGTTTGGACTCTTGAGTTTGAGTCACCAATGATTAACTCAAAAGGATGATCTCTGGTCCATTTTCTTGAAGGTGGAAGGTTTGATCTAGATGAGGTTGCTTCATCTACGTGAGCATGATCTTGTTGATTGATCATTGAGTTTTGACTTTGAGAAACTCCCCCTGAGTTTGTTGTCCTTGAGGAGTTATGAAGTTGACTGTCAACAGATGCATCATTTTGTCTATCAACGGATGCTCCATTTTGCCTGTCGACGGATACATGAAAATGCCTGTCAACGGATGCATCTGATGATCTAGTATGACTGTCAACGGATGCTTCATTTCCAGTGTTAGCATCACTTCTAGTTGGACCAACAACTCTAGGTGAATTTCCAAGGCCATGATCTTCATTTTCCTCATCATCATCAATGTACATTCTTCCTTCTACCTCATTTTCAAATCTCAACTTTTCATGGAAGCCTTCATCATTTAGACCTAGAATCTTTTGATCATCAAACACAACATGTACAGATTCCATAACAATGTTGGTTCTTAGATTGTAGACTCTATAGGCTTTCCCTGCTGCATATCCAACAAAGATAGCTTCATCTGCCTTTGCTTCAAATTTGCCCAAGTTATCTCCATGATTTCTTAGCACAAAACACTTACATCCAAAGACATGAAGAAAAGCTAACGTTGGTTTCTTGTTGGTGAATAACTGATAAGGAGTCATTCCTCTAGCTTGATTTATCAAGGAAATATTCTGAGTGAAGCAGGCAGTGTTGACAGCTTCAGCCCAGAAATATGTTGGCAATCTTGATTCACTTAACATTGTTCTAGCTGCTTCAATGAGAGTTCTGTTTTTCCTTTCAACAACCCCATTTTGTTGAGGTGTTCTAGCAGCAGAAAACTCATGGACAATTCCATTCTCTTCACAGAAAATCTTCATTGTGGAATTTTTGAATTCAGTGCCATTGTCACTCCTGATTCTTTGTACTTTTACTTCAGAACCATTGTTTACTAGTCTGAGATGATTGATGATGATTTCACTTGCACAATCTTTGGAGTGCAGAAAGAAGGTCCATGAAAACTTAGAAAAATCATCTACAATCACCAGGCAGTATTTCTTCTTTGAAATGGACATGACATTTTCTGGACCAAATAAGTCCATATGCAGCAATTGAAGGGGCTTAACAATGGATGACTCTGTCTTGCTCTTGAAGGATGATTTCTTTTGCTTCCCTAATTGGCAGGCATCACACAATCCATCCTTGATGAACTCCAATTGAGGGATTCCTCTAGCAAGATCCATTCTTGCCAAATCATTCATAACTTTAAAATTCAAATGAGACAGCTTTTTATGCCATAGCCAACTCTCATCCTTGCTTGCTTTGCTGAAGAGACAAGTAATGGATTCTGAGCATACTGAGTTGAAATCAGCTATGTAAACATTTCCTTTTCTAAATCCTGTCAGAACCACATTGTTGTTTTCCTTGGTAGAAACAACACAGGCTTCTTTAGTGAACTTTACTTCATAGTCTTTGTCACAAATCTGACTAACACTCAGTAAATTGTGCTTCAAACCTTCAACTAAAGCCACTTCTTCAATGAGGACATTGTCCTTTGTAATCAAGCCATATCCCTTAGTATATCCTTTGCTGTCATCTCCAAAGGTAATTCTAGGGCCAGCTTCCTCCTTGAACTCTGTGAGCAGGGTTGAATCTCCTATCATATGCCTAGAACATCCACTGTCTATGTACCATAGATTCCTCTTATTTCCCTGCACACAATCCAAAATACAAATCAAGTTGATTTTGGTACCCAAGTTTCCTTGGGTCCTTTCTTGTTAGCCTTTGGTTTTACACTCTTAGCAATCTTCACTTTGGGTGTAGATGCTTGAGTGATAGGTTTTAACAGATACTCATTTGCATAAATATTTGATGCATGCATTTGTGAAAAATTGGCATACATATTATCCATGCTAGGAATGCTCCATGACATTTGTGGCATATTCACAAATTGAAAATAAGGATTAGGCACATATGGCATGTTCACATATGGATTTGAAAAACTAGCATTCTGATACAAACCAGGCATAACAGGCATTGCAGGTATACTTGGCATAGATTGAGGTACATGAACAGGAGTCCTTTTAACAGACTTGCAATTAGAAGATAGGTGATTGACACTATTGCAATTACCACAAGTTTTCCTAGGAGCAAACTTGTCAGGAGAATAATTGTTTTTCTTGTTAATGCCTATCTTACCATTTCTGTTCTTTTTCTTTTTACCCTCAGTCTCTACCTTTTCATTAACTGATTTACCAACAGCCTTTTTGTTAAGTAAATCACCTGCCTTAGCCTTCTCACTTGATTTGGCTTGGCTACTTTCACCAGAAACAAATTTCTTGGCTACTGGACCATACTGATCATTCAGTTTCTTGAGTTCCTTCTTACTAACAGACTTTTTGTTAGTCGACGGATACCTCTCATCCGTTGATTGTTCATCTGTCAACGGATGATCACTATCCGTTGATTCACAAATAGTCTCTAGATCCTCAAGGCAAGGTTCTAGCTCCTTTTTCTTTTGAGTCCAGGTATCCCTCACAAATGATTCTATTCCCTGGACTTCTATTATGTTTTGAGAGATATTCCTACAGCTTTGAAATTTAGCAATTATCCCTTGTTCTTTGATCTAGGCTTCCTGCATTCACTTATCATGTGACCAGCAATTCCACAATTGTAGCATTTAATTTTGGATTTATCCACATAGTTGCTTGTAGAAAAATCCTTGTTAAATGGCTTGGCCACCCCAGAGTTTCTTCTGAATTTTAGCTTAGAGAATCTCCTAGATAGAAAGGCTAAATGCTCATCTATCTCATCCAATTCATCCTGCTGTAGGACACTCATTTCTTCAGACACCTTTTCCTTGCTTTTGCTTGATTCTGCTCTACCTTCACAAACCTCCTTGTTTGGTGTAGATTTAGCAGCTTCAGTCCTCTTCTCCTCCTTCTTCTCCAAGTTGGCAACAAGTGCAACTGACCCACTTTTCTTTTGGGCCTTCTCAATTTCTTCATCCTGCTCCATTTCTAGTTCGTATGTCTTTAAAGTTCCATAGAGCCTTTCAAGAGTAAATGACTTGTACTCTTGAGTGTTTCTTAGAGAAACAGTCATAGGCTTCCACTCCTTGGGCAGTGATCTCAGAAATTTGAGATTAGAATCTTTCACTTGGTAGATTCTTCCATACAGTTTCAAGCCATTCAGTAGCTTTTGAAATCTACTAAATGTGTCATTCAATGTCTCTCCATTCTTGAAATGGAAGTGCTCATACTGTTGGATCAGTAGCTGCATCTTGTTTTCCCTTACCTGTTATGTACCTTCACAAAGGGTTTGAACAATGTCCCATACTTCCTTGGCGGTAGTACAGTTGATAACATTGTCAACCATGTCTGTTTCTAAACCATTAAACAGAATATTCATGGTCTTTTTATCTTTGTGGACTTCTGCAACATCCTCAGTACTCCACTCAGAAACAGGTTTTGGAATGTAAGTGTCTGGTGCATCTGCATCAAGACTAACTCTTGAAGCAGCCTTCATTGGAACACGAGGACCCTTCTCAATGCAGTCTACAAAGCCTACATCAATAGACATGAGATGTAGACGCATTTTTACTTTCCAGTGAAAGTAATTTTCTCTATCAAGAACCGGTATCTTCACTCCATAATCCTTCTTAGACATGTTGGCAGTGTGTTGATCTTTAAACTTCAAATATATTAGAAGCTTGCTCTGATACCAATTGTTATTCCCAGATTACACACTTGTATAATTGTAGAAGGGGGGGTTGAATACAATTCTTGATAGTTATAAATTTCTGATAAAAACCACAGAAATCTATAAGGAAATGATTGCTGAATAAGAAATGGTTCACAAACACATAAAAAATCAGGTGGTTAAATGTACCACCTGAGACTTTTATTTGAAGAAAACTCTGTGATACAAATGTACACAGCTTCTATTTTTACAACTCTTTGCTTCTAAGGATATTCAAGAAACCCTAAGCAAATATGTCTGTTTTCTTAGTTTTAAAGAGTTGCTACACTTGGTTATATATCCCAAGTTTACAAGTACTACAGGAATAAGATAATACTAATCTAATTCAAGTTGACTTGATACTACACTCCAAATCCACATGTAGCCGAAAGGTTGTCCTTGTGAACAGATATGTCCCCTGCACCTTTCTTGTATGTACTGTGTAAATGGAATGCTTCTTTCTTCTGTGTTTCCAAAGTATGACTGCCATACTGCTTTTTATACCTACTATCAACCCATGTGATCTGTCAGTCAAACCTGTCCTTATCAACTGCTAATTCCCAGCTAGCATAGGATAAAGTGATAATGATTATCCGTTGATGTTGTGCACAGTTATCCGTTGATGGTAGATTGAGCTGTATCCGTTGATCGAGTAGATTTGAGTTGTATCCGTTGATAGAGCCCTGTTCTCATCCGTTGATACACTTTCACTTAGATAGAATTACATAGCATAGCTTATTTACAATTGGCTACCCTATTCTGCCTATCCATTGATGGTCAACATGACTCTGAATAAAAACACTATCAACTGATAAATAGAGATATTGCAGTATTCTACAAAACCTCATCCGTTGATGAGCTACCTGTCAACGAATAGAGTTATAAGGTCTTATCCGTTGACAGTTACAAAACTTGACTTATACAATTTTGCTTGAATGTTAAGTTATCATCAACTACAACATATTCCTAACAAACAATACCATTAAACACATTCATGTGCTCAATAACATTGCCTTGAGCTGCCATCTTCAGCTTGTATAACTCGCGCTTCAGATTTAACTTTGTAGTCAAGTTCTTCCCGAGATACAATGTCTCCAACTTTGACCATAATTCTTCGGCGTGCTTTCGTCAACAACATTATTGATAATGTTATCAGCAATGCATAGTCTGATGGTACTCATGCATTGCGACTCAGCATCCTCCCAATCTTCATCGCTCATCTTTGTTGGTTTTCCCTCCTTCCCCTTCAAAGCCCTTGCTAGCTTCTGTTGGGTTAGGATATCCTTTACCCTTCTCTGCCAAAGAGTAAAACTTCCTTTACCATCATATGGAGTCACCGTGAATCCATTAATACTTGCCATGATCTCCGTTTGCACACACAAACCAATCTAAACAACTAAATCAATTGGCCAGGTAAGTGTAAGAAACAATGGGAGCACTTCCGTCAAAACGGCACCAAATTAGACAACCACTTTTCTTAACGACTTTCCTTCGGCACCAATAATTTATACACAACTAGCTCTGATGCCAACTGTTAGGAATCTGCCCGATTCCCGGCGAATGCGGAAGCGATTTGGTAAATAATGTGCGCTTAGATACCACAAATATACGTGATAGTAATGAAGCAACAAACCAACAATACAGTAAAAGAGACAAGAGATGTAACGTGGTTCGGCCCAGCCTACATCCACAAGAGCAACAACTTCACACTAGATAAAAGAGATTACAATATCCGGGTATCCGGCCCCTTGAATTTCATACAAAAATTCAGCCCTACAATACCTATTATGTATATCCCCAACTCACTGAAGTGTTTATCTCAAAACCTCCCCCTATCACTGTTTCCCGACAACCTTTCCTTCTCTGCCTCTCCCAACCCGGACAGTGCCACACAACCTGATAGAAAGACCCCTGCAGCGGGACCACCTCCGATGGCTGCAGTCAGACCCAAGTACCCTAAGGAATAGTTTAGGCACGAGTACCTTCTATCCCGACACTTCCTGAAAGCGGGCTAAACCGGCTCCCCTACTAGACGGACTATCTAGCAGGTATAGAGAGAGAAGAGAGAATTTTGGTGTAATAACTAATGAAGGGGGAGGGGGTATTTATAGGTGAAAGGGGGGGTTGGTGAGGAAAAGGTGGGTGGGGGTTGGTGGAAGTTTGAAAAGAATGGAAAGGCCGGTGCCTAACACTACAATCTTTAATTAAAAAGTAGTTCCTACAGTTTGCAGTACTTGATGCGAAAAGATAGCAAGTTACCTTCAGAACTTGCAGAGCTGCTAATGCCTGCCTTTGAATTTGATTAACTGCAGGAACTAAAACCTTCCCCTGAATTGTTACAGTCCCAAAATCCGGGGTACAGATATGGGGCCACTAACCATAAACAATATTGTACATCTCTGAATATAAACAACATTTAATAATATAAACCCCTTAACTAAGATCGCATACAGGTTATGGTATGAAACAAACTATCGAATTACTTTATTACAACTCAATCTTAGGATAAAAAAAATACTATACAATTCTATGAATATACAAAACCACTATCTAACTACGTATCCAACCTTGGCAATTCCCAAACCACTATTTGACGAAGTCCACAACTCAAACGTCTCTTTTCGCTGCCCGGAGATTAATACCATCTGTCCACTTACTAGGTTTACTAAACTTCTCTCTTAACTGGAGAAAACAAACAAAAGCAAGAGTGAGCCAACAATGCTCAGCAAGTGCATAAAGTGATAACAATTTCAAAATCAAAACAAATCTGATAATAAACGAATTTCAACTCATACTATGAAAGAATCTGTGATATTACTTTTATGTTGCCACGAGGACCAATACTTCACCATTAATGAGGTGCAACAGGAACTAGAACAGAATAAAGTTTTGTTAAACTAGAATAAGCATTGTAAACTTCAAAGAAACCAGGCTTTAACAATTCAATACTGATACTCGAAATCTCAAGGTCAAATGATAACAATCGATAATAATACTTGGAATTTCATGGTCAAGCAATAAGAATCAATGTCCAACTGGATACTCAATTTATAGATTAGAATTGGATTTTTCATTTCGACGCAACGAGATAAAGTGGATGATCAGTCACACTAAAACTTCGGATATACTCTCTTGGTATATCCAAATACTCAACTGGATCCAAGGCCCCTTTTGGCCTATAACATAATACTCATACTCTGACTAGCGTCCTCAGTCCTGAAAACATTTTCATTTAATAAAAACATTTCCAATTCTATCTTTAATACTCAGGTCAGGTGTCGGAACAATCGACCACCCTTGATTTCCAACAACTGGAACTCACGTCCAGAATAACAACTTATGATTAGGAATTAACAAGAAACGACATCATCGTCTGGTATCGACAAGTTCGATACCACATAGGGGAATTTATAAAGAACGTCAATTTAAAAAGGTATCAACAAGATTGATACGAATACTTTGAATTATAACCACTGTAGATTATGCAAAGAGAAATTTCGATTGAGCAAGAATGGGGATATAATTTGCAATAAGATTCCAACAATGAAATTCTAGACTAAAGCAACGACATGGTCAAGTTCCGGCATTTAATAAAATTTATACATACTGAAGAATTTGAGCTTTCATAAGTGGAGAAAACAGATTAGAACAAATAATTGCAATCAGTTTCAATATGTAAAGGTTCAGATCAGCTTAGAGAAAACATTGTCTAAATGGGAATCCATTGGTTAAAATATGCTAGATCAGGAATTTTGCCAGCAGGTTTTCATAAAAGTTAAGAGAACTTGGATTTCCTTGTTTAGAAAATTTCTTAGGAGTATTTGACAAAAATAGAAGTAATGGCATTCCATTGTCAAAATGTGAAAAGGGTTATTTACAAGATTCTTTATAAAACCGACATGTGAATTATGGGTGGGGGAAAGTCAACAGCATCATACTAATTTGAAGAAGTATGTAAATCATTTTTCAACTATACTTGACCAACTCATTCAATACGATAAATAAACTAAATTGCATCACTTGAACAATAAGTGACAAGCAAAACACTTGCCTCGATTTACGGAGTTCCTGATCCTACCATGGATCCTCAACTCAATTTCACATCAGTCCTTACTGGTAATTTGCTACTTCACATCCATACCCTCGTCGACTTCGCTACTACCATCTTGTTCCAATTTCTACTTGTCCTTGCACTGCTCTCGGACTGGTCTCTTACTCATACCTTTACAAATTCAGGTACCGTTTCAATGTCAAATCAAGCAAACTCTTATTTGCTCTACTCTACCCATACGCGTCCTATAACGCTTATACTCATGTATACAAATATACACAATTACATATAGACATATCCAACTATATCCACATAGTAGTCTTAGTATAGTTACTAAGTCACATAAACACGGCACACAACCATATACCTTTCAAAACCATAATATATTCTCGAAATAATCCATCGACACATATACTTAAACCCTTAGAAATCATAACATACTTTCACACATTGAAATCAAATAATTTAAATAGACTTTTAAATAAACTTGCAAGGGATTTTTAGAAAATTTCGGCATGTAGTACTCGTTTATCGGACTATGGGCACAGCCCCACAAATACAATTCAACCCTGTTTTTGAAAAATAAAGCTGCCTCAACTTGCAGCAACATAAAAGTAAACAAGTAAGAAAAGTACCCGCCCAGACATGCGGCACCTAGCACATAATAATTTACATTAACACTACTCCTTACGCTACACCAATGATCGTATTTCTCACGCATTTTAATGATACGCGTGACAATCAATCATTGATGTTCGTAAGCCCTAGGGAACAACCCCTAGCACTAACTATTACTTACGCTATATCAATGATCACATCACTCAAGTATATTAATTATACTCGTGATAGTTAATCATTGCTATTCGTAAGCCCGAGGAACTAGTTGAAGAGAATTACACAAGTCCTTAAATATTGACATTTAGGACTTGTGATCTCATTGCAACTCCTCGCAGATAATCACATAATCAAATAAATCTAACAATTAATCTTTGATATAATTCACACTTTAAAATCATATAGGTAGCTCGCCACCACATATAATTTACCACCAAATACTAGACAAGTATGATATCCAACAATTACTATAACTTGACTTTATACATTTAGTACATAAACATTTATAGCTCGATAAAACCATATATCTCAATATATCATTCATCAATTAATAATTAACCACTACTAGCCCGAACACATAATCGGGTCCACAATTTGCCTCAACAATTAATGACTAACAATTAACAATTAATAATAATCAAAACATATTGTTCAACTCGAAATAAATCCCCAAATTTTTAACTTTAAAAATTTATAACTCTAATTATTATGCAACAATAATAATTAGCAACCACAATCACAAAAGCATATAATCGGATTCACAATTAATCCCACAATTATAATTAACTATAAACTTTCCGAATTAAACTACGAAATTAAAACAATATTATCACAATTTTATCTAAAATGAAATTTATATAATTACATAAAAAAATAAAGGAGTATACCATTTCGATTCGACCCACCAAAAATCAAACCACCGGATAATCTCTCTCTCTCTCTCTGCAGAATCTGTCCATTCCTCTCTACCACCACGCAACAACAGTTGCGCCCCCTCCCCTGAATACAGCTTCGACTGGCCACCACCACCGCCGGCCGCCGCCGCCGCGCGGTGGGGTCCTTCCTCCTCCCGCTGCCTTGCAACTCCCTCATGTACACACTCACGCACACACTCATGCGGATTACATACACACACACACACACACTTACACACACACATATATATATATATATATATATATGTATAATCAATTGATTTATAAACCAAAATCCCCAATTTGTATAAACCCTAATTCCTTTCTCTTTTCCCCCAATTCTCTTTCCCTTTCCCCGTTTTTCTCTAGAACTCTCTCGGCTGTGCTCTTTTTGCTAAATGGGCTTGGCCCAACTCCTTATTTTAGCTGCTTAAAGAAATCATATCAAGCCCAGTTAAAATACTACTGACTCGTATAAAACTAATACACAACTTTCATAAATCGAAATTAAACAGAAAATTCAACTTTTCATTTTTAAAATAAAGAATATAAAATTACGAACACCCACATATTTTTAAAAATATTTTTCGGGTCAAAAATGAATTAAATATGAATTTTCCAAGTTTTGATCTTTTAAATACAATAAAACTCTTAAAATCCTTTTAAAATACTCAACCACCCAAACTAATCCACCCAACAATTTTAAAAACTCAACAAATATATAAAGATAATTTTACAAAAGATTTCATGATTTTTAAGCCCTCCGATAATTTATAAAATTTTACAGAGGATCAAAAATACATGATTTAAATATACTTAAATCCTCAAAAATACAAATAAAATTACACAAACCTTCACAGCTTACCCAAATCATCATGTAATCACATAAACACCATCTCACATACATTTCACCTTTACAACAATATTCACATAATATAATTCATAATTTATAATAAATAAATAATTTTAAATTCGAAATTTCTAGGGCGTTATATCCTTCCCCCCTTAATAGGATTCTGTCCTCAGAATCAACGCTAAGGACTCAATTAAAAATTTTCCTCAAACATCTTACTTCCACTCCCAGGTTGTATCTTTCAACCTCTAGGATTCCATCTTATCAACTCAAACTTTAATAAGCTCATTCTGCGAGCCCTCCAATTCCGAAATAACCTTAAACTTTGACTTCCGAGTCTTTTTAACTCTAGACGCTTAACTCACGGGAACAAATATCTTTCCCCGACAATCAATATAACTTTTCGCATAATGATCTATATCTTACGTTAAAACTATATTACCACGCCAATCCTTCGCAATAATACTATCGTGCAAATTTACCTAAATTTACAACGATCTACACTTTGGTACAACTCCCCCGTTTTACTTATAACCACACGATTTTAATTAGATCTTCGAGAAAGAATCTCAAGAAGTTCTCTGATCGCTTCCACTCCGCTTCCAAGTACTAAGTCGATCGAAAAGGGAATAATTAAAAGTTTCTTCTTGTCTTTAATCCCATATTCTTACCGAATACCCATTCTGGAAACTTAACATCATTTCTTTCATTCTCAGTCGCATCCTTGCAATCAAATATTATAATTAACATACACGTTCTTAGACGTACATCGAACATACTTCAACTCGCACTCGATTTTCACTATTACAAAATATTCTGGTTTGCTAAGTCTTGCAAAGAACATAGCCTCGATTATTTTCAGCTTTGATAACTAATATACTTGTCGCCTTATCTGTGACTTCACTTAATACAAACACAAGATTGAAATATCCAATTTGTTACCAATTCTTCTGCCATCACAACTTCACTCAATACTAATCACGAAACAATTCTTCAACGATTTCTAACAAGCTCCCACTTTTGTCAAATGAATCTTCCACTTAACCTGCATCGCCACTTATTTACATCTCCCAAAATGAACCTTCCTCAGATAAAATTTTGAGAAAAGGAATACCAAGAAATCCTCAATCATCCTTACTCCTTCTTCACATGCAATGTCACTTGAGAAGGGGATAATCGGAAAAAATCTTTATCCATCCTTCATCTCATTGTTTTACTATGCAACCATTTCGAACTAATAACCATTCTCCTTAAATCATATATATTTATTCACAATACATTATTCCGTTTCCTCTGAAATTAACTTTCAAATCACCATTCTGCATACTTGACGAGTCCTCGAAGTTGACTCTACCCGCTACGACTTCAACATTTAACACCACTCACATTGGGATTCTGCATACTTGGAACCTTTCAAGGTCATTCTCCATTGGATTGCATAAGCTTCACTAACCTTCGAACTTCTTGATTCGTGATCTACGATCATATCAATTTCTTCGTCCGATTACTGTTTGAAATCTTATTCATTGAAATATGCTTTACTTAATCATCTCCTTTCTGCTACCTTCTTCTTATACAAAACAACTTCATTCCTTTAATATCACCATTTCTGGATCTGCTTGGTTGGTAAGAATTCTATATCCGCTTTCGACTTCAAACATCATTTTCACATTTCTTAAGATCAAAATCTCCCCTTCATTAATAGGAAATAAATCTAATCCTGAATCATATTTGACTCTTTTTACAGTCATCACCATCCATTCCCTGATAACTTACTTTATAATCGCATTGAATTTCTCGATTCTTGATAATTATAACAGTAGCCTTATTACTCTCTTCACAATTCCACTAAGATTAATATGATACTATTCTGGCAAAAATTTCCATCTTTCCAAGCTCATAACACATAGCTTCGACTTCTGACTCTACTACTTGTCATCATATTGCCCTTCTAGTTACACTTACAACTTCTCACATTTCTCTTAATAAAATCTCTAGGGATTCTACTCCCAAAATCTTACCTTCTGACCATGGGATCTCGTTAGTTTCTGCAAATTCTCTTTCTCTAGGCAACTACGGTGCATTTTCTCTTCTAACTCCACATCTTCGGGATTCCACATTCTTTTCTTAACTAAATCTTATATGTCTTCTTATTTAATCACTTCTGGAAACTCTCTGGTTTCTCTGCCTTCCACCTTACTGACATTTTATTTCATCTTGATTAACTTTCCACCATCCTTGATAATCGTGACTTTCTACACTGGCTTGCATAAGTCATTTACTCCACGTATTCACCTTACCCCTTATCAACATATCACTAACTTGGACATAAACATTAAACCCCTCATTCAGTCTTGATTGTTTTTTTACTAATCCTTACAAACCTTCTCATTCTACTTTGCTCTGTTTTACTCAAATCATCTCTCCTTGATTCTACCATCTAATGTCCCGCATCGGGTTCAAAATATTCAAAATCTTATGGTACTCCATCTACTACCTCCACCTTACATGGGATGTCTTATACCAACATCTTCATTATTATTCTCTTTTCACCCTTTCAATATCTGCGATAATGTACTCTTATTCACTGCTCTTTTCCTTAATTCAATTTCTCATTAGCCTCAAATCTTGTCTATGACTTATCGGTCCAGTAAACAATCAAATTTGACATGACATATTTGTCTTAGTCACCAAATTCTTAAACTTACATAACCAATTCTTCGTCGGCATAATTGTAGTTTCAACCACTTAAGACGTCGTCGCGTCTATCTACACATCTTTTCATTGCTAGTAATTCTGAAATCATCGAATCTCCGACAAAGGAGGTCAACAAATTGAATGGGGATCAAATATGAATATGGACTGAGTTTGTTTGACAAAACTTTTATAAAGGAATTTATCCGAGAGATCAATATGATCTTTGAACTATTTTCAGGATGCATTTGTCACTTGGTTAACCACCATAGTACATAAGGATGGCCAGTCCTTAGTACTTTCATGACAATCACAATCAGTGGCGTCCCACTGGACTTCTATCACAAAGATAAGATGTCCCTGAATCCCCTATCTGCATAGGTTGTTCATCTCAGCTGGAAGAGAGAAAATCAAGTATTCATGATAATGGAAAGGGTTCAAGGGTTTCAAAAATCTTCATGTAACGTTGGATCAAGTGCCCTCTGAAAATATAGATATTTTTGAAGAAAATGAGATTGAATTCGAATAAATCTGGTATACAAAACTCATCATCGATTGATGAATACAAGACTTTTCAGTGGATGCATCAATTATTGATCAGATGAACATTCGAGAAATTCCTAATTATCCATAACCACACTATTGTTGACTAAGCACTTCTATACTTAGCTGCCAAATCGGCCTGACAATAATGAGTTGAATAAATAAGAAGATCTCAATTCATTCTCGATTTTTGAACCGTCACTGCGCAACGAATGCCTCAGCAACGATAACAACCGGGAATTAATTTACGACAATTCAAAGAAGATTATGAAATTTCTCTAAACAATAAAATGAACGGAATCAACAATTAAGGGTGCACAGCTACACTTAACTTCCAATTCTTGCTATAATCGCTTTCTACTTCGTGCTCATAACCTTCTCGTACTATCTCCGAAACGTTTACATCGAAACTAATCTCGTAGGATGTCCTAAATTCTATGCGAAAATCTCGAAATAACGTCTCCCGAACTGATAACTCCAGCTGCCCACTTAGCTTAGGCCGTTTCAGGTTCACTATTTTACTAATAGCTCGATCCTTAAACAATTCGAACTTCTACTCGCGCGATATGCCGAAAAAACCGATTAACGTCGCAACGCTTGCCGAAGTATCCTAACACGATCCTTATCCTAAATTGTTCTACCCAACGTCTATCTTATACTCGTACCCTAACCCTCCTAATCTGTTTCAGTGACCATAACCTGTAGCTCGGATACCAACTTGTAACAGTCCCAAAATCCGGGGTACAGATATGGGGCCACTAACCATAAAGAATATTGTACATCTCTGAATATAAACAACATTTAATAATATAAACCCCTTAACCAAGATCGCATACAGGTTATGTTGTGAAACAAACTATCGAATTACTTTATTACAACTCAATCTCAGGATAAAAAAAAATATACAATTCTATGAATATACAAAACCACTATCTAACTACGTATCCAACCTTGGCAATTCCCAAACCACTATTTGACGAAGTCCACAACTCGAACGTCTCTTCTCGCTACCCGGAGATTAATACCATCTGTCCACTTACTAGGTTTACTAAACTTCTCTCTTAACTGGAGAAAACAAACAAAAGCAAGAGTGAGCCAACAATGCTCAGCAAGTGCATAAAGTGATAACAATTTCAATATCGAAACAAATCTGATAACAAATGAATTTTAACTCATACTGTGAAAGAATCTGTGATATTACTTTTAAGTTGCCACGAGTGCCAATACTTCACCATTAATGAGGTGCAACAGGAACTAGAACAGAATAAAGTTTTGTTAAACTAGAATAAGCATTGTAAACTTCAAAGAAACCAGGCTTTAACAATTCAATACTGATACTCGAAATCTCAAGGTCAAATGATAACAATCGATAATAATACTTGGAATTTCATGGTCAAGCAATAAGAATCAATGTCCAACTGGATACTCAATTTATAGATTAGAATTGGATTTTTCATTTCGACGCAACGAGTTAAAGTGGATGATCAGTCACACTAAAACTCCGGATATACTCTCTTGGTATATCCAAATACTCAACTGGATCCAAGGCCCTTTTGGCCTATAACATAATACTCATACTCTGACTGGCGTCCTCAGTCCTGAAAACATTTTCATTTAATAAAAACATTTCCAATTCTATCTTTAATACTCAGGTCAGGTGTCGGAACAATCGACCACCCTTGATTTCCAACAACTAGAACTCACGTCCAGAATAACAACTTATGATTAGGAATTAACAAGAAACGACATCATCGTCTGGTATCGACAAGTTCGATACCACATAGGGGAATTTATAAAGAACGTCAATTTAAAAACGTATCAACAAGATTGATACGAATACTTTGAATTATAACCACTGCAGATTATGCAAAGAGAAATTTCGATTGAGCAAGAATGGGGATATAATTTGCAATAAGATTCCAACAATGAAATTCTAGACTAAAGCAACGACATGGTCAAGTTCCGGCATTTAATAAAATTTATACATACTGAAGAATTTGAGCTTTCATAAGTGGAGAAAACAGATTAGAACAAATAATTGCAATCAGTTTCAATATGGAAAGGTTCAGATCAGCTTAGAGAAAAGATTGTCTAAATTGGGAATCCATTGGTTAAAATATGCTAGATCAGGAATTTTGCCAGCAGGTTTTCATAAAAGTTAAGAGAACTTGGATTTCCTTGTTTAGAAAATTTCTTAGGAGTATTTGACAAAAATAGAAGTAATGGCATTCCATTGTCAAAATGTGAAAAGGGTTATTTACAAGATTCTTTGTAAAACCGACATGTGAATTATGGGTGGGGGAAAGTCAACAGCATCATACTAATTTGAAGAAGTATGTAAATCATCTTTCAACTATACTTGACCAACTCATTCAATACGATAAATAAACTAAATTGCATCACTTGAACAATAAGTGACAAGCAAAACACTTGCCTCAATTTACGGAGTTCCTGATCCTACCATGGATCCTCAACTCAATTTCACATCAGTCCTTACTGGTAATTTGCTACTTCACATCCATACCCTCGTCGACTTCGCTACTACCATCTTGTTCCAATTTTCACTTGTCCTTGCACTGCTCTCGGACTGGTCTCTTACTCATACCTTTACAAATTCAAGTACCGTTTCAATGTCAAATCAAGAAAACTCTTATTTGCTCTACTCTACCCATACGCGTCCTATAACGCTTATACTCATGTATACAAATATACACAATTACATATAGACATATCCAACTATATCCACATAGTAGTCTTAGTATAGTTACTAAGTCACATAAACACGGCACACAACCATATACCTTTCAAAACCATAATATATTCTCGAAATAATCCATCGACACATATACTTAAACCCTTAGAAATCATAACATACTTTCACACATTGAAATCAAATAATTTAAATAGACTTTTAAATAAACTTGCAGGGGATTTTTAGAAAATTTCGGCATGTAGTATTCGTTTATCGGACTATGGGCACAGCCCCACAAATACAATTCAACCCTTTTTTTTGCAAAATAAAGCTGCCTCAACTTGCAGCAACATAAAAGTAAACAAGTAAGAAAAGTACCCGCCCAGACATGCGGCACCTAGCACATAATAATTTACATTAACACTACTACTTACGCTACACCAATGATCGTATTTCTCACGCATTTTAATGATACGCGTGACAATCAATCATTGATGTTCGTAAGCCCTAGGGAACAACCCCTAGCACTAACTATTACTTACGCTATATCAATGATCACATCACTAAAGTATATTAATTATACTCGTGATAGTTAATCATTGCTATTCGTAAGCCCGAGGAACTAGTTGAAGAGAATTACACAAGTCCTTAAATATTGACATTTAGGACTTGTGATCTCATTGCAACTCCTCGCAGATAATCACATAATCAAATAAATCTAACAATTAATCTTTGATATAATTCACACTTTAAAACCATACAGGTAGCTCGCCACCACATATAATTTACCACCAAATACTCGACAAGTATGATATCCAACAATTACTATAACTTGACTTTATACATTTAGTACATAAACATTTATAGCTCGATAAAACCATATATCTCAATATATCATTCATCAATTAATAATTAACCACTACTAGCCCGAACACATAATCGGGTCCACAATTTGCCTCAACAATTAATGACTAACAATTGAAAATTAATAATAATCAAAACATATTGTTCAACTCAAAATAAATCCCCAAATTTTTAACTTTAAAATTTATAACTCTAATTATTATGCAACAATAATAATTAGCAACCACAATCACAAAAGCATATAATCGGATTCACAATTAATCCCACAATTATAATTAACTATAAACTTTCCGAATTAAACTACGAAAATTAAAACAATATTATCACAATTTTATCTAAAATGAAATTTAAATAATTACATAAAAAGTAAAGGAGTATACCATTTCGATTCGACCCACCAAAAATCAAACCACCGGATAATCTCTCTCTCTCTCTGCAGAATCTGTCCACTCCTCTCTACCACCACGCAACAGCAATTGCGCCCCCTCCCCTGAATACAGCTTCGACTTGCCACCACCACCGCCGGCCGCCGCCGCGCGGTGGGGTCCTTCCTCCTCCCGCTGCCTTGCAACTCCCTCACGTACACACTCACGCACACACTCATGCGGATTATATACACACACTGAAGGGTTTTTATGCATATACGGAAGCGTAAAACACAAATTTAATCATATATATCGCATATATATACATACGATTCATGGATAAAAGATGAGATTCGTAATCTAACCTTTAAAACTGATGATAGATGATGTAAATAACCTCCTAGCAGTTGCTCCTCAGTATGTGAAGCACTCCACAAGTATCCACCAAGAAACAGATCTCGTTGAAGGAGAAAAAGGGTTGAGAGAAAAATAGGGTTTGCCTCGGTTAAACTTACGTAGAAAGTGTCAGGCTAATAGGGTTTATCACATTATATTTATAGGCAAATCTCAACTGATATTTTCCCATAAATATTAACCCTATTAATTAATTAATCTAATTAATCAATTAATTAATAATTAAAACTCTTTTAATCATTAATTCTTTTTCTAAACTCTTTAGAAAATAATTTTCTCTCTTGATTTAATTTCTTAAATTAAATCCTTAATTAATAATATTAAGAACTCTTCTTATTTAATTTATAATCAATTAAATCTTATTTAATCAATTATAAAATTGCTAATAAATTATTTATTTCATAAATAAATAATTAATAGCCATTATTAATTAATTCCTCCATCAATAAATCAGTCTCTTTTATTGTGTGACCCTGTAGGTTCAATATTAAGCCGGTAGTAGAAATAAATAATAATAAAACTATTTTATTATTATTTATATGAATTCTTCTAATTCATTAAATATAATTAATTAAATAATTAATCATATTTATTCTACATCGAGAGGGATACTTCTCAGCATATCGCGACTATCCGGATAATATGAATTCACTGCTTAGAATATTTAGAACCTAGTCAGTGAATGGTTCTCGTACAATTAATTCCTTCTGCCCTACAATGTCCCGATTAAATACAAGGCATGGATCTTGTGTCAAGCCTATCTAATTTAATCATATGATTTTCCTATTCATTATGCATAGTTCCTTTTAATGCAAATTAGAAACTTCTTTCTAATTTCATTCACTCTGGCCAGAGATTCCTGAACTAGCATAAGTGGAATAACATAGGACATTCTCTTCCTTCACTGGAAGGGGCAGATCCTCTATTGATCAATCACTATCTTCGTGTACAAATTCCTATGCCCAGAAGAGCCCTAATTAATGTCTCTTGAGACTAAGAACTAAACTAAAGCATAGTTCAATGTACACAGGATTACTATGATTATCTCAAGTCTAAGGACACTTGTACAACCATCACTATATGAACAACTACTGACACGTGAGTGAACTCCATTAGTTGTTCAACTATTCGAGTCATGTTCAGTGAACTTATTCTCTAATAAGCACCTACATACTAGCTATAGTGTCACCACACAAATGCCTATGAGAACAGACATCCTTCATATAGAAGCAAGCATAGTATGTACCGATCTTTACGGATTAACTAACTACCAATCAGTTATCCTACGACCAGGAACAATTTAAGTTTAGAGTTATCATCTTCTAGATCCCATTATTATAATCTCATTATAATTCTAGAAGCTTTACCTTAAACTATGGAACATCTAATTTAAAACACTTTAAACAGATAAAGCCCGTAATAAAAACAAACAAGTCTTTTATTAATATAAATGAAATTAAATAGATTTCATGAAAGTTCTTCCTAACTCAACATCCATGATTGGATTTAGGACACTTTCACTTTCAATCTCCCACTTGTACTAAAGCCAATCACTCTGGTATCTAATACCCATCTCATCTCTATGACGATCAAAGTAACTTTGAGAAAGTGGCTTTGTCAATGGTCTGCTATGTTGTTATGTGCATGTCAACTCTCTCAAGGTTGACATCTCCTCTTTCAACAATTTCCTTAATTAGATGAAAGCTCCACCATTTATAGTAAACACTTACTCTAACATGGATTTACCAATATCACGTTCTGATTGAAAGCTAGAGTCTATCTAACCCTCTATTTTCAACTCAGACCTACCATAAACAAGAAAATATCCTTAGTCCTTCTTAAGTACTTAAGGATGTTCTTCACTGCTTGACTAATTGCGATATCGGTATATCATTTCCTTAAAGAAGTATGTCATCTACATACTAAATAAGAAATATCACTGCGCTCCCATTAACCTTCTTGTAGATGTATGGTTCATCCAAGTTTTTGATAAAATCAAACTCTTTGATTATCTCATCAAAACGGAAATTCCATGTGCGAGAAGCTTGCCTCAATAGCAAGCAAAATCTGAATGGATTTAAGCAGGGCTATAGGCGAAAAAGTTTCACCAAAAACAATCCCTTGTCTTTGTTTGAACCCTTTTGCCACAAGCCTGGCCTTATAGGTCTCCACCTGGTCGTCTGCTCCAATCTTTCTCTTATATACCCTCTAACACCCAATAGGCTTTACACCTTTAGGTGTCTCAACCAAAATCCACACTTGGTTGGTATACATAGATTCCATTTCGGATTTCATGGCACTCTGCCATTTCTCTGAGTCTTCACAACTCATAGCCTCGTTGTAGGTCATTGGATCTTCAACGTCAATGAATGTCAACTTATTGTCATTCTCAATGACAAGGCCACAATACCTCTCAGGTTGGCGAGACACTCTATTTGACCTACGCACAGGCTGTTCTACAGAAGGTTGTACATTCTGAACAGGTACTTCCTTTTGAACCGTAGTAGTTTGTGCTTCATGAACTTCATCAAGTTCAATTTTGCTCCCACTGTTCCCTTCAAGGATAAACTGTTTCTCCAAGAAGGTCGCATGTCTAGCAACAAACACCCTTTGATTGGTGTTGAAGTAATATCCCAAAGACTCTTTAGGACATCTCACAAACCTACATTTTACGGATCTAGATTCCAGCTTTTCAGGTTCAAGCTTCTTGACATAAGCTGGACATCCCCAAATCTTAACATGTTTAAGACTTGGTTTCTTTCCTTTCCATATCTCATATGGAGTTGTAGGAACAGATTTGGAAGGTACCTTGTTTAGTAAATATGCTGAAGTTTGTAAGGCATAACCCCAAAGGTATACTGGAAGATCGGTATAGCTCATCATGGACCGAACCATGTCCAACAAGGTTCGGTTCCTCCTTTCAGACACTCCATTCAATTGTGGAGTTGCTGGAGGTGTCCATTGAGATAGTATACCGTTATCTTTGAGATAATTCAAAAACTCCCCACTTAAGTATTCACCTCCTCGATCTGATCGAAGAACTTTAATACTCCTTTTGGTTTGTTTTTCTACTTCATTTCTATACTCTTTGAACTTTTCAAAAGCTTCGGACTTGTATTTCATTAAATACACATGTCCAAATCTGGATTGATCATCCGTGAAAGTAATGAAGTATGAAAATCCTCCCATGGCTTGTGTTGACATTGGTCCACATACATCTGTGTGTACCAACCCTAACATTTCTGCAGCTCTCTCTCCATGTCCAGTAAATGGAGATTTGGTCATCTTACCCATGAGACAAGATTCGCATACCGGATATGATTCAAAATCAAAAGGTTCAAGTAACCCATCCTTATGCAATGAACGTAATCTTTTCTCACTAATATGACCTAGCCTATAGTGCCATAAATAAGTTGGATTTTCATCATCTCTTTTTCTTTTATTAGTTTGTTCAATCGCAAGTAAATTATTATCTAAGTCACATACATACAAACCATTATTTAAAGTACCACAACCATAAAGAACATTATCTCTAAAAATAGAACATTCATTATTCTTAATAATAAATGAAAAACCATCCAAATCCAACATAGGAATAGAAACAATATTCCTCACAATTGAGGGAACGTAATAACATTTATTCAAAACAATAGTCTTGCCCGTAGGCATATGTAAACTAAATGATCCTACAGCTATGGCTGCAACTCTTGCTCCATTTCCCATTCGTAGAATCACTTCATCTTCATCAAGAGTCCTACTTCCCCTTAGTCCCTGCAATGAATTGCAAATATGAGAACCACAGGCGGTATCTAATACCCAAGTAGAATTTTGACTTAGTGACAAATTCACTTCGATCATAAACATACCTGAAACAGAAGCGGTAGTCTCACTAGCCTTCTTCTTTTTCATCTCTGCAAGGTAAGCCTTGCAGTTCCTCTTCCAGTGACCCACCTTGTTACAGTGGAAGCAAACAGCTTTGCTTTTGGGGTCCTCTTTAGCCTTTCCAGGATTAGGCTTCTCACCACCCTTCTTCTTCTTGGGAAAGGTCCTCTTCCTTTTCTTGGAAGTAGAGCCTTCTCCAATAAGAAGAACAGAACTCTTCTTCGAAGGAAAATTCGACTCAGCAGTTTTCAACATGTTATGAAGTTCAGCCAAGCTAACATTCATCTTATTCATGTGGAAGTTCACAACAAACTGCGAGAATGAATCTGGAAGCGATTGCAAGACCAAGTCTTGGCATAGCTCCCCATCCATGACAAACCCAAGTTGCCCCAAACGTTCAATCAAATTGATCATCTTGAGCACATGGTCATTCACAGATGTCCCTTCTGCCATCTTACAACGGAACAACTCTTTTGATATCTCATATCGAGCTGTCCTCCCCTCTACATCATACAACTCTTGTAGATGTACTAGTATAGTGTAAGCATCCATTTTCTCATGTTGCCTCTGAAGCTCAGGGTTCATAGATGCCAACATTACACATTGGGCAACATTTGCCTCATCCATCCAAGTACGATAGACATGATGCTCATCACATGGTGCATCATCAGTAGGGGTCTTAGGCAATGGTGAGTCAAGCACATAATCCAACTTCTCTGACTTGAGAACAATTCTCAAGTTACGAAGCCAATCAGCAAAGTTGGGACCAGTCAACTTGTTAGCATCAAGAATGCTACGGAGTGATAGTGCAGAAGACATGATATATATAGTATCTGAAATGTAAACACATAACAACATAAGCATATAAATAATTTCATTATTAATTACACCAAATGAATCGGGTCTTTATTCCTTGGTGGCTCCCACTATTCTATCTAAGTTATACAACCCTCTATATGTATAACTAGCATTCATAATGCCAGTGAGAATAAGGATCCTACTTTCCATTACATCACCTCGGCTGTGGCACGAAACGCAATGCAATGTTCCATAGGCAGACAACTCTTGTCAACTACATCTCATGTTATTCCTTAAAATCTTTTAGCCTCTTGAATTATTGAGTATCGGCTGTGGCACGACTCACTCAATATTCTAAGTCAAGTCAAACCCAACATCTTGTACAATTAAATTAGAATTTCAATAGCCCACGGCTGTAGCACGTAACGACCATTAGATTCCAATTTATTGTACACATCTCTATGTAATAGCAAGTATTTCTTACTTCGAAATCAAAGCCCTCGGCTGTAGCACGAAACGACAATGATTCAAAATAATAGATACTATCTACCATGTTGGAAGGCTATGACCGACACAAGCCCGTTGTGTCATTGGCCAATTACTACTTGATATTATTCAATTTTAGAGGGATTATATTATGTTACAATCATAATCATATTATAAAGAGATTCTTCCTTTTAAATTAAATATTTCAAATCAATAATCGATAATTGGATGATTCCCAGATCGGGGGGAGCATTGTCAAGAGGCGTCACTTAATACCCCTTTCTTACAGATCGAAATCCGCTTTTGACAGAATCATCCTTTCTCTCAATATTGAAAATTCATATTTAATTACGTGTTTCACAAACACAAGAATCTCATGATTGTATTCATAATATTAATAATAAACTTGTGAAACAATTTCACAAATCCTAAATCGTCTAAACTACGCCTTATGTTGATTTAAGTTCACCTAAATCTATCATCGCATGGTAAACATAGGCATATATCACATATATAAACATAAATGAACATAAGGTAGGCATGTTATATCATATAACACAATTATATACATTTCTATGTATCATGGATTGCATTAAAAGCATTTAAAAACAATTAAACAATTAATTAACATGCTTTAATACACTTTTGGAGCAATTAAATAATTCAAAATTATTTTTACAAAAATATTTGACCACACCATCAGATCCGTCTCGGAAAAACGAATCCAACGATATTTTGCACGCCTTAAACGGAGTCTCCAAGCTCCCAGAAAAGACAAAAGAAGAAAACAGCCATCAGAACTGGCCTGTAACGCATTTCAGGAACGCGTTACAGGCTAACACGCATTTCCAAAATGCGTTTCAGGCTGTAACGTATTCAACAAATGCGTTACAGGCTGTAACGCATTCAACAGATGCGTTACAGGCCTCAGCCCCTAGCTGACGTCATGCTGACGTCACGATGACGTCAGCCATTATAACCGACAGATTCAGCGCGTGTCATACACGCGCGGCGCGTGGGAACCTAGCGCGTGACAGTCACGCGCCAATCACAGTCGCGCGGTCCTTCTTCCTTTTTCTTATTCTCAGCCGACAGACAATTCACTCAGTTAATATCATACAGTACAATCAATTACTACATCAAACAATTTTCGAACGCAGAAGCTGTACATGTCATGTCAGGCGCCAGAATTAAAATCTTGTTTTCCGTGCAACCAATCAAACAATTTACACACATAATTTATCAGATGCAATTTTAATAATACGAATTTAATTGAAACAATTTTCAAAAATTCATAATAAATAATCTATACATCAGAAAATTATGAGTAAAATATCCAGACGATCTACAACAATTATAGAACCCAGATCAGCAATAAAAAATCACAGAAAAATTTATTTCGAATTAATTCATAATTAAATCAAAATAAACTTGTAAAATCCATAATAAATTCATACGACATCATAAAATTCTGAAATTTTTCCACGAATCTAGATGCATACAACCTACTGCTCTGATACCATTGAAGGGTTTTTATGCATATACGGAAGCGTAAAACACAAATTTAATCATATATATCGCATATATATACATACGATTCATGGATAAAAGATGAGATTCGTAATCTAACCTTTAAAACTGATGATAGATGATGTAAATAACCTCCTAGCAGTTGCTCCTCAGTATGTGAAGCACTCCACAAGTATCCACCAAGAAACAGATCTCGTTGAAGGAGAAAAAGGGTTGAGAGAAAAATAGGGTTTGCCTCGGTTAAACTTACGTAGAAAGTGTCAGGCTAATAGGGTTTATCACATTATATTTATAGGCAAATCTCAACTGATATTTTCCCATAAATATTAACCCTATTAATTAATTAATCTAATTAATCAATTAATTAATAATTAAAACTCTTTTAATCATTAATTCTTTTTCTAAACTCTTTAGAAAATAATTTTCTCTCTTGATTTAATTTCTTAAATTAAATCCTTAATTAATAATATTAAGAACTCTTCTTATTTAATTTATAATCAATTAAATCTTATTTAATCAATTATAAAATTGCTAATAAATTATTTATTTCATAAATAAATAATTAATAGCCATTATTAATTAATTCCTCCATCAATAAATCAGTCTCTTTTATTGTGTGACCCTGTAGGTTCAATATTAAGCCGGTAGTAGAAATAAATAATAATAAAACTATTTTATTATTATTTATATGAATTCTTCTAATTCATTAAATATAATTAATTAAATAATTAATCATATTTATTCTACATCGAGAGGGATACTTCTCAGCATATCGCGACTATCCGGATAATATGAATTCACTGCTTAGAATATTTAGAACCTAGTCAGTGAATGGTTCTCGTACAATTAATTCCTTCTGCCCTACAATGTCCCGATTAAATACAAGGCATGGATCTTGTGTCAAGCCTATCTAATTTAATCATATGATTTTCCTATTCATTATGCATAGTTCCTTTTAATGCAAATTAGAAACTTCTTTCTAATTTCATTCACTCTGGCCAGAGATTCCTGAACTAGCATAAGTGGAATAACATAGGACATTCTCTTCCTTCACTGGAAGGGGCAGATCCTCTATTGATCAATCACTATCTTCGTGTACAAATTCCTATGCCCAGAAGAGCCCTAATTAATGTCTCTTGAGACTAAGAACTAAACTAAAGCATAGTTCAATGTACACAGGATTACTATGATTATCTCAAGTCTAAGGACACTTGTACAACCATCACTATATGAACAACTACTGACACGTGAGTGAACTCCATTAGTTGTTCAACTATTCGAGTCATGTTCAGTGAACTTATTCTCTAATAAGCACCTACATACTAGCTATAGTGTCACCACACAAATGCCTATGAGAACAGACATCCTTCATATAGAAGCAAGCATAGTATGTACCGATCTTTACGGATTAACTAACTACCAATCAGTTATCCTACGACCAGGAACAATTTAAGTTTAGAGTTATCATCTTCTAGATCCCATTATTATAATCTCATTATAATTCTAGAAGCTTTACCTTAAACTATGGAACATCTAATTTAAAACACTTTAAACAGATAAAGCCCGTAATAAAAACAAACAAGTCTTTTATTAATATAAATGAAATTAAATAGATTTCATGAAAGTTCTTCCTAACTCAACATCCATGATTGGATTTAGGACACTTTCACTTTCACACACACACACACACACACTTACACACATATATATATATATATATATGTATAATCAATTGATTTATAAACCAAAATCCCCAATTTGTATCAACCCTAATTCCTTTCTCTTTTCCCCCAATTCTCTTTCTCTTTCCCCGTTTTTCTCTAGAACTCTCTCGGCTGTGCTCTTTTTGCTAAATGGGCTTGGCCCAACTCCTTATTTTAGCTGCTTAAAGAAATCATATCAAGCCCAGTTAAAATACTACTGACTCGTATAAAACTAATACACAACTTTCATAAATCGAAATTAAATAGAATATTCAGAAAATTCAACTTTTCATTTTTAAAATAAAGAATATAAAATTACGAACACCCACATATTTTCAAAAATATTTTTCGGGTCAAAAATGAATTAAATATGAATTTTCCAAGTTTTGATCCTTTAAATACAATAAAACTCTTAAAATCCTTTTAAAATACTCAACCACCCAAATTAATCCACCCAACAATTTTAAAAACTCAACAAATATATAAAGATAATTTTACAAAAGATTTCATGATTTTTAAGCCCTCCAATAATTTATAAAATTTTACAGAGGATCAAAAATACATGATTTAAATATACTTAAATCCTCAAAAATACAAATAAAATTACACAAACCTTCACAGCTTACCCAAATCATCATGTAATCACATAAACACCATCTCACATACATTTCACCTTTACAACAATATTCACATAATATAATTCATAATTTATAATAAATAAATAATTTTAAATTCGAAATTTCTAGGGCGTTATATGAATTGCCTGCAGAGCAGGAAAAACTACAGATGGAGCAGGCATGCCAGTAGAAAATGATAACCTCCAAGAATCCTTTTAGTCATAAAGTGATCTACTTTCTTGTCCATCATCAAAACTATATTCATTGGGTTCATTTACAAAATTGTAAGCTAACAGCGAGACCAATGTTGTTCCAGGTAGTCCACTCTCATTTACATCATTTACAATGGACATTGGAGTTCGATCAGTTGAGACTTCGTTCTGATTACCTTAAGACTTCTACTTGCGAACCTACAGTCTGGACATCTTCATGGTTTGATAACTTAAGCTCCAAACCAGTATTTAACTCTAATTTAACCGAGATATGCAAGCATATGAGACTAACATATTGTTATGACAGGTATCAGTGGAAGGCTTCATATTTTAGTATTAAACTCGGAGATTTCTGCATTAAGTCTGCCTTCTGATTTGATAGAGTTAGGTGAAACATAAGGTCCAATAGAACCCTCAAATTTATGGAATGCAGTATCATCAGTAGCAACTGGTATGTCATCATTGGCCCTTTTCAATTTCCAAATCTTCTATAGTGAAATTTTTGTTGGTGATTCCATTAACATTGGTTGGGTTGGCCAGCTTTGTCATTATTAAGTCTAGATTCAAATTTGTCTTTTTCAATATCTTTACATTTATAAGAATCCTATTTCTTACATGTCTCAAATCTGAGAGCATCTGCCTCTAGTGTTGCATTCTTCCCCTCATTCATTAGCTCCTCATCAGTACCATTATTCATATTATCTGTGTCAACTATTAGTTCTTGCTCTGTTGTCAGAGGGTCCATATATTGTTCTGGCTCTGTAATAAGACAATGTAGATATTTGCAACTGAAATCCGAGGAAATATAGAGAAGAACAGAATGGGTAACATAACTAAAGCAAGTTGCAAACAGAACAATTTAAGTACATACTAGATCTTCTCTTGCTTATAGACAATGAGGCGAAGGTTAGTCTAGCCATTAAAATAACTCCAGCTACCACAATCCCTGATGAGAAACTACTGAAGCGCTATTAGTTACTATAAGAGAAATGGAGAATGGTCCCTGGCAAACATTTGCCAGGG
This sequence comes from Kitagawia praeruptora, assembly GCA_037693485.1. Taxonomy (NCBI): domain Eukaryota; kingdom Viridiplantae; phylum Streptophyta; class Magnoliopsida; order Apiales; family Apiaceae; genus Kitagawia; species Kitagawia praeruptora. Next base: position 67,674,512 of record CM075344.1, read on the forward strand.
AACTGTTACACAACATATGGTTCCTACACCGTTATCCTGATTAAAAAAAAAAAATTACACCGTACCGCAGAAACATTCCGCGGTACGGAGTAATTACAAAAATGCCCCCTGTTTTCACATAAAAAATCTACTGTTCAGCGTACCGTAGAAACTTTCTGCGGTACGTGAACAGTAAGAACATTTTTGTAATTTCTCCGTACCGTGGAAAGTTTCTGCGGTACATGTTATGCTATTTTTACGCAAGCGCACGTAGTCACAAGTAATATAAGTTAAGTTCGTTCCGCAGAGATCTGGTTAAGTTTTAATCAGTAAATATGCCTATGCAACAATGTATGGTTTTAACTCACTGCTAAGAAAAGTAACAAATTGGGTTTGATTATCTAATTTATACTAAGATGCAAAGAATTAAACTAAGAATTAACTAATTAACAAGAATTAAAATCAAATTACTTATATGAGAGTAAACATGGGATCCTAACTTCATTAAATACTTCCCTTAGATCTGACGCCTTTAATCACTATGTGAAATGGTTTTGATATCTAATCGGATAACACGAAACAAGTATACGCTACCTGTCAGCATACACATACCAAACTAAACATACATCCACAAAAGAGATAGAAGATGAATAGACACCAATTATGCTTAGACCATTTATGTCTATAGAATTTGAAAACATAACGGTTGAAGAACAAGTTATCCATTAAGATCACACAGGGCAGTATAAGTATTTTCATCTCACACCACAAATCATATTGATAAACAATTATGAACCTATGCTAGCATGGCAAGTTCTAAATCTCAAGATCCACTTTCACTTCACAAGAGATTAACAATTCAATTTAGATGTTAGCTACGCATCTAAAAGCATTAAGATTAACCATACGAGGATATCAGATATACACCACACACAGATCTTTAAAGCATCAAGATACTAAGTTCCATAAATAAATCCGTTAGAATCCCATGACAACGATTAGCCCATAATTGAACTGTTCATCGTCATGGGATTTGTTTGCCAAATTCTTCTCGATCTTGTGGACTGTATTTCATAGGCTTTACCTTGATTACCGTCTTTGGATCTCTGAGCTTGATGCTTCCTTTCATCCATTGCTTAGTCTTTTTAGGATCTAAGGGATTTTCAGAGCAAACTGAATCCAATAATCTCTCGATTATAGATTTCTTTTCTATGTTTAGAATCAAATTTTTACAAATAAAATTCAATTCTTTAAATTTTTCTAAACTATCCTTCCCCCTTTTTAAAAGTTGAATTTTATTAGGGCTGATGTTTATGGCTTCTGGCTGACGAGTCTTAGAGTTTTTCTTCATAGATTCAAGAAAATCTTTGGCTCCAAACTTTTTAGCTATAACCAATTTTTTGACAAATACTCTTCCATCTGGGTGGGTCAGAATAATATGATCTAGATGTTGAGTAAATGGTCCATATAAGTTTAGAAAATTATTGCCTAGAATAAGGTCTACACCTGATTCCTGCTGATAGATTGTAGGAATATGAAATATTTCTCCTGCAATCATTATGTCAAGGTTTTTACATACCTTTGTAATAGTAATGGAACTATTATCTGCGATTTTTACCTCTATAGGTTTTTCTGCATTAACCCAATGTTCTTCCGGGATAACGTATTTACTTGCTAAGCACAGACTTGCACCTGAATCAACATAGCAATGTAATTCTATCTTTTTATATCCTGCAAAATTCAAGATACCAGGGATATAAATAGAATTAGGGTTGGTGATATTAGATATCGCCAGATCTTTTACTTCTTCAGTCCGAATCTGATGAAGTATATTCATTAGTCTCTGACTCTTCTGGTCCGGGATCTAATTCTTCTTCAAGGATGTACACTTCTTGTACATTCTCGTATGGTTCTTCTATAGGAATGTATCCTAAAGAGTATACCTGTTCAAGCATTCGAGCTTTACTCTCATGCTTCTGCCTGTTTGGACACTCATTTGCATAGTGTCCTTCTTCATTGCAAATCCAACACCTGCAATTTTTCTTGCCTTTCGGGCAAAACTTTTGTTTATCGTTAGAAAACTTCTTAGAAGATTTTTTCTTAACATATTTACCTGATTTGAAAGGTTTCTTTTTCCTAACAAACCTGTATTTTTTCGTATACTTCTTATACGATTTTTTCTTGTAGAACTTTTTAGATGCTTTGCTACATCCGTACTCAAATGGTTGTTCTACTATTTTTTCACAGCATTTTTTACTAAATAATTTTAGCTGTTTTTGCTTCTTAGTTAAATCACAAATCTTACTGATTTCTTCTTTAACTATTCTTTGAGCGTAGCCTAAACTATACTCTGCTGCACCTGTTGCTTCGAGGTTGAAGCGTTCAAGGGCCTTTTCACCGACTAGGGGGATTTTAAGAAGATAATCTCTAATGAATTTCTTATAATCCTCTTTATCATATAATTGATATAAATATTTTTCATAATCATCATAAAATCGATTAAGAAAACATATATCACAAAGTTGCATTTTAGTAAGCATGGATTTTGCCTTACTAACTATCTTAGCCGATTCTTGAATTTTATTGGTCATAAGATCTATTCCTAAGAACAATGTATAAATTGCATCTATAACATCTTCATAGGCAGTTATGGGATTCATTCTTGGCTCCCATGTGGTGCTTTTAATCATGCTATTAACTACACCTGTACACTTATGTTCCATCAATAACAAAACTGTTTCTTGATCATCATAAGCTTCCCTGTTAGTCTGAATTATTAGACTAATTTCTTGAGACCATTTTTCTATGAGCTCTTTTCTATTAGGCTTGCCATCAATATTTAAGATATTACTACCGTAAATATTAGTAACATTCTTAGAGTCTGTAGTAGAATAAGAAGGATAAAAATTACCTTTTCTCTTTCTATTACCTGTGGTTTTGCCCTCAGGTTCATCTTCTTTTTTGACTCCTGAATTTTCTCCTCTTTCTGGAGATGCTTGATTGTTCATTCTGAAATTTTCAGGGAAAACTTCTTCTTCTGAACTTTCATTGCTTGAGTATTGAAGTGTTTCTCCAGAATCTGATTCTTCTGCTGAGCTGAAAGCTTCAATAATATTTAGAGTTTCATAATTATTAAAACCAAATAATGATCTTAACTTACTGTTTGACTCTATTTCTTTGTTGGCGATAGAGTCATCCCCTATTTCCATTAATCTGATTGCTTGTTCCAATTGACCATAGTTGTCATCTGTAACCTGCAATTCTTCATCTTCTAGATTATTCCAGAAGAATTCTTCTACCTTTTTCATGTAGTTCATGATGATTCTTTATCACCAAATGGCCAGGTTAAGCTTCCTGAGTTCTTTCCAGAACCCATTTCTTCGTTACCAACGTTAAAGTTAGGATAACTGTATTTCAAGGGTTTCTTGAATTTTTCATCTGTTAAGATGATTTCTTTGCCTGATGTACCTGTCTTAAGAACATCAAGAATTTCTTTATTGCAAGGACAATCATGAATAATCAATTTTATTTCATTAATAATCTTTGCTGCTGCCGCTTCAATATTATCGGCTCTTTGATGATTTTTAAGCAACTCTAGAATTTCTTCTAACTGTGGCTTAATAATCTTAGTGAAATCTTCTTGTAATTCCTTAAGACTCATCCTAGAATCTTTCAAAGGTAATCTTCGATTTCTATAAGTTTAGACGTAAAGTCTATAACTTCTTTTCTAGATATAGGTATGTCATGCTTACTAAGCTTTTCTACCTGTTCTGTAAGCTTTTTAATCTCTTCGTTATTCTTAACTAAAAGATTCATGGCTTTGTTGTTAATCTCATTTACGAGATTTTTTATATCTTCTAGCCTATTGCTACTGCTAGATCCACTCCCCCCTTTTTGAAAATAAGTGGTTCCATATTTTCCAAAATAACTGGGAGCTTTTGAGAATTTCTCGCTTGGATCCTTACTAAGACCGAAATAAGATAACATCTTATAAACTCCAAGTAAAATTCTTCCTGTAATCTGATTAAGATTATTAGTAGATGCAATTATTGTAGTAATTCTTGCACTACCAGGGTGACTACTGAAGGAGTAATTCTTCAGCTCTTGTCCCTCTACTTCGCTTAATCTTTTGAGATTAAGAACTTTTCCTTTCTTGTAAATATGTGGGTTTACAGGTAAAGAAGTAGTCATTTAACTGATACGTTCAAGCTTTCGTCCTAAACTATCAATTCTGGTTGAGACATTCCTTAAAAGACTATCTGTTGAGGATTCTCCTATGGCTAGGCTTTTCCCCTTAAAACTCATTCTGGGTTTTTCTCCTAAATGAGGTTTATTCCTAGCAATATCTATTGCCCAAGAATTTTCTAAAGGACTGATTTCTGAGAATTGCTTCTCTTCTACAGATCCTATGTCTGAGAATATATCTTCTAATTCAATATATTCTGATTTCTTGTAATCTATACTGTGATGACTATTAGTCAAGGCATAGGCTACAACGTATGATATGCTAAAGACTTTGTCTCCGGCATCCATAAGGTTTTCTCGTTCAAACGAATGATAAAACCGAATCTAAATTTTTTGTGTCTAGGCTAAGTCCGAACTTAGGGTAGACTGAGAACATGAATTTTTGGTATGCTAAGTTTCCTCTAGCAGCACCTAAAATACAATCTCTACGATCTTTGATTCTATTATCTATTAAAGCCATTTTAATAGGTGAATCAATTCCTTCCTGAAATTCAGATTTTAACAAAATCTTAACAGCTCCTAAATGAACCGTGCTGATTGTTGATCTAATCTTAGAAGGGATTTTTAAAAGGTTTTTTCTAATTTCTTCTCTATTAATAAGTGATAGGAAAACAGAACCTTTTGTATCTTTTATGTCTACATGCATTTCTTTTGTGCTGACAAAATAAAAGATATTGTTTTTTCTATTTAGAATGTTTAATCCAAATGAATTTGGGATTCTAAATATTTTTTCTTTTTTAAGATCAAGTTTTAAATTCTTAATCTTTGAAAGCATTTCTTGTTTTACTAGAAAACTTCCTTGAAATCCTTTTTCGTTTTCGGAAAACTCGATTTCAAAATCTTGATTATCATCAGAAGTCTGAGGATCATCAATTTCTTTGCCTTTGTCTTTTAAAAGATTCATTTTAAAAGATTTAACCTAGGCTCTGATACCATTTTATGGGGAGACACAAAGTGTGTAATTATTACAGGTGCGGTTGTGGGGAGACACAAAGTGTGTAATTATTACAGGTGCGGAAGCAGATGTTTTCTTAAAGACGGAGTCTCCACCGTTCTCTTTCGACCAAAAGAGGTCTAAATTATGATTAATATTAATAATCATATTATTTCTTGCCTTTGCAGAAACAGAAGGCATGACAAGCATCGCTAGCTTCTTCAATAAAGCTACCAATATGACTTTTTAAGGCGTCAATTTCTTGACTATTTCTAATGTAGAACCTACCATGTTGTTCGTACATTATTTCTAAACTGTTATAGAATTCTCTAAGACGGTCTAGTCTATTGTTATTGATATCTAGGAATGCTAGATCTCTTATTTTAGTGAAGAAGTCTTCATCACTAAGTCTAATGGTGTTACCATTAATTGTTAAGTTCCAAGGGAACATTACAGACCTTCGATTATTACTAATCATGATCAAAATTGCTAAATATAAAAAGATTTATATAAATTTATTTAAAACAGGGTTTAGAGTTTTACCAGGATCTCCAATGATCTTTATCTGTTCAGTGATTATCTGATCTCTAAAACCTCATTTCTTCTTTAAATCTTCTGGCTTTTTATTCTCTGTCTTCAATCCTACGAGCGGCGTTTCCCTAAACGGCCTCCTGCCTAGCGGTACTCCCTGTGCTCCAAACGGACTCCAGAATAACAAGAATATAACCAAGATTTATAAAAGAAAAGACTTTTTATTGATCTAGATAATATGTTACAGATATAGACTCATTATGAGCCTGTTTACACTCTTAACCCCGTAGGGTTTCTACTCACACATTGATTGTGGACGCTCTAATTGCATACAGTGTTGTCTGTATGTTTTTCGATGTCCTAAACTGAAAGAAGAACTCGCCTTTTATAGCACAAGGTCGAGGGTCTGTACAATGAATTATTTTCTACTTATAAAGTAGATTCCTTTCTTAAAGCAGATGACTACCTTTTAATAAAGTAGATGCTTTACTTTAATAAAGCTAAAGTAGATGCTTTTACTTAAGTAAAATGTTTTCTACCCTTGCTTTTGATAAAGCAGATTCCTCTACTTTAATCCTCCACCGCTGCTTTTCCAGCTGCTTTAGACAGCTTGTCTTCTTCTTCTTTGGTGGTGGTACCACAAATTTGACAATTAAGTAACATGCCAAATTTCTGCATTTCCTTTTGCTTTCTTTTACAAAAGATTTCTTTATGAGATCCGACAGCATCTTTGTGTAATAATTGCTTTCTGAAAGCCACAATTTTGCTGTAATCTTCTTCACTTAGTCCTTGATGGGAATAAGATGTCATTAACGCAGTAATGGTTGCGAGGTTAACTTTTAACTTGTCTTCTCGCTTGATGCTGAATAATTTATTGATCAAGACCAATAACTTTTGCTCAGCAAGTTCTCTTAAATCTTGCTTCTCCAGGGTAGCTTCCATAGCTTGACTAGGAGAATAGATTCTTTCTTTTGCCGCACCAACCTGTAAATAATGAATAGGTGGTTCTGGTGGACAATCATAATCCTCTTCATTCTCCCAACAAATAATTATGCTGGTGGTTTTGATGAAGATATCTGTTTCTAGATTTTTAAGATAATTTTTCTTAAAAACCTTAATTGCATTTCTAAATTCTTTCGGGAACTTAGAAATTTCCAGGAGATTACTAGCTGGATAAATTTGTGCTAATAATCCATACTGATATGCCTCGTACACCATTTCTGGACTGGCACTTGGATAAAAGTTGAAGTAGCTAACATTCTTTTTATCCGTTGTGAAGTAATGTTCATCAACGAACTCCTTTTCAGTAGCTAATCTTCCTATTCGATAAAGATAATTGAACTTCGCGTAGCTCGATTCATGAGTATCTTCATCGGTCTGAATCAACACTGCTTGCTGATTTCTTGGAATGAATCCTAGAACAACTTTGTTAGAGGATTTATTCTGAGTTATGGCACCTGCGTATGTTGGATGTAATGCTTCAGCAGAACTAATCAACTGTAGAGGTGGCTTGAACTCCTGTCTAGTATATAAATCTGCTGCGACTTTTGCTTCAGCAAATGACTTATACTTTTTGTGTTTGATGCCTGAGAAACCTTTTATTGCCTTCTCAGCTATGTCCCATGTAGTGTAAATACCTGCATTAGAACTATTGAACACAACATAATAGGCTTTTGGGGCCTTATATCCGATGGGAAATGTTGAAGTTTGACCTTCAATCTTATCAGGGATTGGAATTCCCCCGTTAGGCCTTAGATTTAAATCGGAAGGCTTGACTAATGTTGTTGAGGTCTGTACCTCTGACTGGATTTTTGGTAAACCCACAACCTTCAACGGATTTGTTGAATCTTTACCAGGAGCCGTTTGCTCTGGATTAGTCTGTACTTCGCTTATTGCTAAGGAAGGTGTACAAATAACCTTTTGTTGCGAAGACTGAGCTTCGTTTTGGATTTTTACCAAATCCACAGGTATCAACGGGTTTGGGTTGCCTTTACCGGTAGCCGTTTGCTCCGGGCTAGTTTCTACTTCACTTGTTTCCGAGGAAGGTGTAGAACTGACCTTTTGTTTTTCAGGAAGAGAATACTTCCTTACATATTCTAGTTCTGCTTGAACTAGGGATAGTTCATCCTGGATAAGTCTGAATTTTTTCAAGAGGATGGTTTCTTTAAGCTCTAGCTGTTCTATGGAAGTGTCCATAGTTTTTCTCAAAGAAAGAGATTATATATATAAATATATAGAGCAAACAAGGCTCTTTGATCTGTTAGAAGATCGTTGGTATAGAGAGGTGTTTAGGTGTTTTTTCTGTTTGGTGTGATTTTTCTTCTCCAAATCCTCTCGTATTTATAGCCAGAATTCAGGCTTTGGATTCCTGCAAAAGTAAAGATAACAAGAAATGTCATGTTATAAACTTTACACCTGTTTTTGCTGGAATTCTCTTGTTAAAAAGTCTGCTAAGCAGTTTTTAACTCCTTCGATATGTTGAACATCGAAACTGTAGCGGGATAGCCATTGTTGCCATCTCACCAGTCTTCCTTGCTTATTATCTCCCTGTAACTTAATACGAAGAAAATAAGAGAAATTTCTATTATCAGTTCTAACCAGAAATTTACCTGGAGTTAGATAAATAGAAAATTTGTTAATTACTCTAATGACAGCTAAGTATTCCTTTTCATTGGAATGATAATTTTTCTCAGCGTCCTTAAAGCTTCCTGAAGCATATCTGCATATTAATTCTTTATCAGAATTAACAGCTTTGAGTACTCCTCCCCAATATTCTCCTGAGGCGTCTGTCTCAATGATAAGCTTGTCATCCGGTTCTGGATGATAGAGTTTTGGAAAACTCTTTAGATTCTTCTTGACTTTGACCATGTAGCTGGTGTCTGAATCTTTCCATTCCCAAGGAACTTCTTTCTTGAGCTTTGCCTGCAAAGGAGCACGTATAGCTGCAAGTTTGGGAATATAATCAGAAGCATAAGTTAATATACCTAAAAACCTTTGCAACTGTTTTTTGTCTTCAATTTTATCCGGGAACTTATGAATATGTTCTAGGATGTGCGACTGAGGACAATGAGTTCCTTGATCAATTTCTAATCCTAAGAAATTAATCTTTGTCTTGAAGAGCTGCGCTTTCTTCTTTGACAATATAATACCAAGTTGTTGGCATTTCTTTAATACTGCTGTTAAATGTCTGAGATGATCCTGTTCATTATCACTAAAAATAAAAATATCATCTACATAAACACAACAGAATTTTTCAAAAGACCTGAATGCATTTTGCATATGTCTTTGGAATATAGAGGGCGCTTGCTTGAATCCAAAAGGTAGCACCTTCCATTGGTAATGTCCTTGAGGACATGTGAATGCTGTCAATAGCTGTGATTCTTCGTCTAGCAATACCTGCCAAAAACTAGATTTACAGTCTAATGAACTAAACATTTTCTTACCTCTGATAAGGGTGAGTAATTCATCCTTGTTTGGTAAATTATGGCTGTCTCCTATGGTGGCATCATTAACCGCCTTGTAGTTGACTACCATTCTCTTTTTGCCTCTTCTCCTTTCTGCTTCGTTTTCTACTAGAAATGCTGGAGACATGTGAGGTGATTTGCTGGGTATGATGATAAACAAGATAAAGAAAGAAGTAATAATATTATAAAAATAAAGAGTTGAGAAAACAAATCTATAATCCAAAGTAACACAAAAGATGAAGTAGATCTAGATCCGTTGCTTGTCACGAGCGTTGAATCCTTCTCTCCTTTTCTACCTTGTAGATCTAAGCTGGTTACAATAATAAAACTATGATGATGATAATATTTTACAAGGGTTGGATGTGTTTATATAGGCTCTAAACATCTTGCCCAACAAGAAAATACCAAATCAGAATTATAATAGAAGTACGTTTCCTAAACTGATTCTGATTTAAAAGGGAAATTCGCAGCTGTCTTTTCTTCAGTAACTCTGGACCGTTCCAGTTGTAATTGGACCTCTGGACCACTTTAGAATGATAGAGAATCTCGTTATCTTCGCGTGGACAGTAAGATCGTCCAAAACTGACTTCTAGAACTCAAGATATGACCAAAATCGTAAAAAGGACAAAACTGGAAATTTTCAGCGCGACTTGGGGCAGTCTGCTCAAGATTGGCGCAGTGTGCTCAAGCCCAATCTGCATTCCAGGACGAATTCTGGCGCAGACTGCTCAAATCTGGCGCAGTCTGCCCAGCCACAATCTGATGGAATTTTGTTTTTCCTCGTTTTTAAGCTTTTTCTTCTCGTTCCTTTTGCAATAGCTTCCGTCTTCATTTCCCCTTGACTTGTATACTACTCGGTAGCTGACTTAAGCCTCCATTCTTCAATCCATATCATCAATCAACTTCCAATATGACGGAATCTACATCATTAATCGATACCACTCCAACCCTGCACAATTAAACAAAACACATCAAAACTACCACAAACTTGAGGTCAAAGCAATCAATTTAAGCCGATTTAGAATGTTCCAAGTAGATATAAAATCCACTTATCACACCCCCAAACTTAAACCGATGCTTGTCCTCAAACATAAACAATTACAACTAACTAACTAACTAGTACCACTTCCGTAGGTGATCACGGTTGCATTTGGCATATGCAACAAGTCCTTTAAACCCCTAGGCAGCCCTAGTGGACGAGTAAGGTCTCGTGAGGGCCTATAGTGAATGTACCCACAAAATCCATTTAACGTAATGCAATGTAATGCATGAATGCAACTAATATGAATATGCAAGATCCCCTTCAAACTCACCAAAACCAACTAACAAGCAAATATCTCGAAGAATGCAACAAATCCAAGCAGAGCTCGACTAAACCCCCGTATACTAACAATACATGAACAGAAACGTGCGTGTGTGCGATGCTCATCAGAAATACTCCCAAAACTAGGTCAAAAATCATACTTGCTTTCCGTCAAGACAATCACAGGTTTATAAACAGAATAGACTGTAGACACTCCATAACCTAGGAACACCTCCACCCTTATCCAAGGTAGACAGCAATTCATGCTTTAATACTATGACACATAATACTATATACAATACACATGCTTATTTAACCGTGCAATGAATGAGACCCCAAAAGGCTTATACAATAATACCCATGTAGCGAGTGTTAGGTCAGCAATCCCAAATCACAAGGCTTTAGGTTACTAGGATTAAGTCCCCTCAGACTTAATTACTCGAGTATTAAAGAGCTCACTCTGGTTAATTTTGCATATAAACAATTAACTTATTGACTTTTTTTTTTTCAAAATTTTTTTTTTCTTTTCTGGTTTTTTTTTTTAATCTGGAATGAGCCTTTCTCATTTCCAACCCTAGACTTCTCATATAAATATGAGCCGGCTACTAGCCATTTGACGCCTAGCCATTATTGACAATTATTAACAACTAGCATGAAATTCCTGTTTTCCCCCAAACTTAGACTTTAATGTTCCTACGCTATAAAGGGAATAACGAAAATTTTAAATATAAACAAGTGATTAAATCTCAAAACATCCAACAGGCATGACCCTAACCTAGCCCAAAAGCACCCCAATGAGACTGTGTAATTAATTTTGTTCCCGTAACATGCAAGTCAATTCCATAGAAACTATAAATCAGCCCTCTACTCATCATCATCACACCCAAATCAACATCCACCTATCAATCAGAATCAGCTCGTCCTAAGGAATCATGAAAAATGCATGCCATGAAAATGCAACTAAAATGAACTCACATGGTAAAACAAACAAAAATAACAGAATGTCCTATATGAAACAAACATAAATAATACAAACAAATATATGCATGAATTACTACTAATATGCAAAGCATGATATCCTACATGAACACAATGAGACACTAATACTACATATACAATACTCATCCCTAAACCACCCCCAAACTTAAAATATTCAATGTCCCCATTGAATGGAAGGTAATACAAGGGATAGTAGAAAACATACCTAATTGTCGAAACACATGGGTTGCCTCCCACGAAATGCTGTCGTTAACGTCATTTAGCCGGACACATATGATGCAAATCATGGTGGCTCGAAGATTGCATTCGACTTGTCCTTAGCAGAAGGACCATTCACCCATTGTCTGACAACCTTCTTGGTATCTTCCCACATCTTTTCTAAATCAAACTTTACTTTGCCTCTTCCTCCAATCGACTTTTTCTTTTTCTTCTTCACACCTCTAAGGTGCTTTTGCTTCACAGTTGATTGATAAGAACACTCCTCTACCTCATCATCCATGATCCACCTTCTTAACACATTATCGTGACCCTCTTCAAAAATCACTAACTCATCATTCAAAAGGACATACCTCAAATGAGATGGAAGTTTTCCGAGCTTGACATTCGAGAGATCTCGAACTGAAGAACTGTCAATGGACTCACTGAAGTGCTGCTTTAGCATGTGCGTGTCTGATTTTTCACTTACCAACTGATCAAACTCCTTTCTCTGACCCGTATCAACTATTTCCACACTGTAACACTCTTCATCCTCTGTTGGAAATTTCATGGCCTTGAACACATTAAAAGTGACATTCTGATCTTGCACCCTCATTGTAAGCTCTCCTTTCTGCACATCGATCAAAGTACGACCCGTAGCTAGAAAAGGCCTTCCCAAAATTATGGAATCTTCTTATCTTCTTCAAAATCCAAGATAACAAAATCAGCTGGGAAGATGAACTTGTCAACTTTTACCAGAACATCCTCTACTATACCCCTCGGATAAGTGATAGTCCTATCAGCCAACTGCAAAGAGATGTTAGTTGGTTTCGGCTCCGGTAGACCAAGTTGCTTGAAAACAGACAAGGGCATAAGATTAATACTAGCTCCCAAATCACATAAACATTTGCCGAATGAAAGGTTGCCAATAGTACATGGAATAGTGAAACTTCCCGGATCTTTCAATTTAGGTGGCAACTTCTGTTGCAGAACGACACTACACTCCTCCGTCAATGCCACTGTTTCAAAATCTTCTAACCTTCTCTTCCTTGACAAAATATCCTTCATGAACCTTGCATATCTCGGCATCTGCTCCAATGCTTCAACAAAAGGAATGTTAATGGACAATTTCTTGAAGACATCCATAAACTTCTGAAACTGTTTCTCTTGACTTTTCTGCAAACGTCCAGGATATGGCGGAGGTGGATAAATCTGATTATTCTTTGAAGATTGCTCCGGAGTAGACTTTTTGATGTGCTAAAATAAATGACAATTTAATCGTAAGCGCACAATTCATCGTTTTAGTATTTTAGATATCGATCCACAGAGACTACTATTTTCGCAAGCCTTAATTTTTAATTTAATCGAATTAGAACAAGTTTGGGTTTTTAGAAAATTTTGATTTATACTAATTACCTACTAAAAGGAAATTTAATTTAATTAACACTAATTAATTGAAGTTGAAAACTAAATTATTTAAGGATTCTAAATTACAGCTAGAAAAGAAAATTTAATTACTTACAAGAATTTTTAAGAAAACAATTTGACATGACTCGTTTATAAATTTGACTAGGCAAGAACACAAGAATTTGATTCAACTCGAAACTAAAAACTCGGCAAACACTACTCAGTACAAAATCAGTGATCAACACAGCAAATGACTCGGCTATTAACTCAGTAACTCGCAATTGACAAACAGGAAAATTACACAGCAATTACAAACAAAAGTGACAGCAATTACTGGACAGACAGGAACAACGACTCCGAATACAAATCAATCCCATTTGCAGAACCTGACCAATACTCAAACAGCAAATCAGCAACGATACAATTCGCAATTCAATTAACAGCGAAAACCAAAGGACTCAACAATAAACATTGGACTCAATTCGCAAATAAAACTCAACGAAAACAAACTGTTCCTAAACTAACAGCAGACTTAAGACCCATATTACACAACTACGAAACGAGGAATTGCAAACAACTCGGCGAAACACCAAAGAACAACAATTGACCAGCGAGCTAAACCGTGAACTCAGGAAACGCAGAAAGCAAAAAAACTCAAGCTATTAGGAGTCCAGAAGCAGCGAACTCAATTCAAACACAGTGACGAACTCGGAAATGACTCAGACACTACAATGACTAGCGAACTGAAGAGGAGAAAACAAAACTCAGTAACACTACAACTAACACTACAATGAAACAAAAAGACACTGAAAACACCAACTCAGTAACAAAACTCAGTTGACTCGACTTGACAACAACTCGGCGTTCGCATCACAAATAAGGGAAGAAAACAGAGAAAACAAGAAGAAGAACAGTGAACTTGATTTAGAAACAGAAATTCGTCCAAGGAAGAGGGGTTTTGTGTGTGGTGTGATAGTTAGAGTAAGAAGGAGAACAGATGCAGAGAAAAAGAAATTGGCGATTCGAAAATGGAACAGGGGATTTAAGCTGGGTTTGGTGTGGAAAAAGAATGAAAAAGAAGAATACTACACTACTGATTGCTACGAATTAAAACAAGAAAACAGGAGATTTGGTTCGAATAAAAACAGAGAAACAGAAAATAAAGCTTCGAATTTAATAATTAAAACGACACAGAAAGTATGATCTAAAAAAATTAAAACTAATATTTTTGTGATTTTTTTTTCTAACACATAAAACATGAAAAATTTAGATCAACAATTAAAATTATGACACCCACAATAAAATTGAGATTTAAAGGGGCAAAACTATGAATTAAACTATGAACACGAAATTAAAGTTTCGTTACTCTCAACCCCTAGTGGTTAGCATTTCGCTACTTTATCCACTAAACGGAATTACGAAAGTAACGAAACAAGGCAACGAAAAATAGAAAGCAAGACAAGAAATTAAAGGAAATGAAAATTGCATTAATTAAAAGAGGGGTGTTTACAAAATTTAGAACTACTAAACAAGAAATTAAATCTACCCTAAAACTACCCTAAAATTTATTCTATTCTAAGTTCTAAATTCTACTCTACTCTACAAGTTTTTTTACAAGGGAAATGAGGGGGTATTTATAGGATGGGAATTAGGGTTTAGGGGGGTGTGGGTAAATCTTGGCCCTACATTTGGGGTGTGTGGTGGTGTAATCCTAGCCATTAAAAGATTCCTTCCCCATTAAGCTTTGGTAGAGTTGATCTTGGCCATACACTTTTATAGTGTGTTGGGATGATCTCCACCTTCCATGTGTCCTCCAAGATTCCCTTTCCACCAAACTCCTAATTCTTTTTCCTCTTTTTCTTTTTGGTCCTTTTTCTTCCTCTTTTTCCCTTCCTTGCACTTTATTTCTTTATTTTGCCATTTCTTTATTTATTCACGAATTTCCTGAAATGCAACAAAAATAATTATTAAAATACGAGATCAAGCAATAAATAGGTAATAAAAATATGCAAAAATATGCACTTATCAAATGCCCCCATACCTATCTTTTGCTCGTCCTCGAGTAAAACAAAAACAAAAAAGAAAATCTAGATAAAAGTCCTATACTCCTTTTCGTAGGTGTGACGGTTGCATTTGGCATATGCAACAAGCCCTTTAAACCCCTAGGCAGCCCTAGTGGACGAGTGAGGTCTCGTGAGGGCCTATAGTGAATGTACCCACAAAATCCATCTAGTTTGTATAAAAGATCACATGGCAATGCACACCACACATACATGTCCTCTCATGACACATCAACTTAAGGATCAAAATGAGTTTGCAAAGTTTTGGTGTGGAAAGTGCAAGGATTCACATAGTCTACTTAAAGAAAATGCAAGAGTGATCACAAGTTCATGTCAAATGCAAAAATCATTGGTAATCATGCTAAGTCTACAAGAGCACACCTCAGAGTCAAAACTTGAGATCTCTTATGCAAAAAAAACAAACAAGCAATACCTCACCTTTCACTCACAAAAGAATATTCACTCAAAAACAAGGGTAAGTGTATTACTCAATTCCAACAAAATCAAATGCATGCTTGACACTTGGTATCATCCCAACTTAAATCACAACATACATTAATAATGACAATCAAAAGGTCTTTATTAGGGTTGTAATGGGGCTAGGGACAAGTTATGTAAAGAAAGGCCAAAATAAGGTGAAGTGTCAAAAGCTAGTAGTCACCATGAATAACATGCACAACACCTCCCCACACAATTCTATTTTTTTCTATTTCAACAAAAAGCCTTGACTAGTCGTAATGAAGGAGGATTACAAAAAACATAAGTATGCTCTCATATGTATTTTTTTCTCTTTTTTTTTTCTTTTTTTTTTTTTTTCTTTTTTTTTTTCTCTTTTTTTTTGTTTATTTAGAGCTAAAATAAATGTAACAATAATCCTCCTTTAGATTTGATTTGAAAATCGACTAGCAAGGTAACAACAAATATTTCCTCAAAAGTTATGAACAAAAGTAAACCCTTTTCACACACCTTATTGCTCCACCAAGTACCTACTAGCCTTTGACAAAATGGGATCAAGAATACGTAAGGCTAAACAAGAAATAGGTCTTAGGCGAGTAATGTGGTGTGTCACCGAAAGAATATGATTAAGCTCAAAGGGTTAACTAATTGATCACATAAGCATGGTGTGGATATTTTGGGAAATATAGGTTATTCCTAAATGCCTTTATCATTTTATCATCAATTAATGTCATGCATTTCAAGATAGAATTCAAACAAGTGCTAGCAATGCAAATGACAAGTGGACACTCAAGCAAAAGAATATAAATTCAAAAGATGTGCATATAGGCTCAAAATCTCACTTGGTGTAGTAAAACATAATCAATCTCAAGAAATGGTTTCCTCAATGCACCTACTTGTACTCAAAGCATAAAGACCAAATCATCTTACACCTAATCATGACCTTCTAATTTCATGCACAATTCACATAAGTTTACTAGCTTCACCTTGCTAGTGTAAGTGTGTGAACAAAAACTTTAGCAAATCACTTCTCAAACAAAAGCTAATGGATCATAAGATTATCATAGCATGCAAGGGTGCATTAAGCAACTAGCAATCAATTAACAAAACTAGAAAAAGAACTCTTTTTGATTTTTTTGATTTTTTTTAATTTTTTTGGATTTTTCAAATTTATATATTTACACTAAAAACCCTCCCCCATACCTAGATCATGCATTGTCCTCAATGTATGTAATTGCGAGAGAAATGAGAAATGAGAAAGGATAAAGTTGAGGAAATACCTGATAAGGGATGAAGGAGACTGAAAATTTCTAAAAACTACGAAAGAAAAACAACACACACACGCACACAAATCCTCCCCCATACCTATCTTACACAAGGGGAGGCAAAACAATAAAAGTCTTAACAATAGATAATGGTATGCAGGAAGAAGATTGACAGAAGAAGTGTTTGATATATATTTGTTGTGTCTTACAAGAGCTGTGGTACTTAGTATATATAACCTAATATAAGCACTTCTACGTAACTGATTACATCATATAATTACTGTAGATCCTAAGACTTACTGTAGGACATCTGACTTAATTAACATCCTTCTTGACACTCCCCCTCAAGTTGATGCATATATATCACTCATGCCCAACTTGCCAATAAGTGGATGAAGCATCTTCTGATTTAAACCTTTGGTAAATATGTCAGCTATCTGGTCCTCTGATCTTACAAAGTGAATACCAATGGTATCATTATTGATCTTCTCTTTTATGAAGTGTCGATCAATTTCGATATGTTTGGTCCGATCATGTTGAACTGGATTATGTGCAATGGCAATGGCGGCTTTATTATCACAATGTAGCTTCATTGGAGTTGCAGATGCAAGTCCCAATTCTTCTAGAAACAATCTTATCCACAATAATTCACGTACACCTTTAGCCATAGCTCTATATTCTGCCTCAGCACTAGATAAGGCAACCACGGGTTGTTTCTTGCTTCGCCAAGTAACCAAATTGCCACCAACAAATGTACAATATCCTGAAGTAGATCGTCTATCGTCTTGACATCCGGCCCAATCTGCATCTGTATAGCTTTCAACCCCGAGATGATTGTTTTTAGTAAACATTACTCCTTTTCCAGGAGCAGCTTTAAGATACCTTAATATCATATAAACTGCATCCAAATGTGGTTGACGGGGATCATGCATATACCTACTAACAATTCCCACTGCGTATGATATGTCTGGCCTTGTATGTGCAAGGTAGATTAGTCGACCAACTAACCTTTGATATTGAGATTTCTCGACAATTTCACCAACATCTCCACAAAGTTTATGATTTGCTTCTATTGGAGATTCTGCAGGTCTACATCCCAACATCCCTGTTTCATTCAGAAGATCAAGTGTATACTTCCGTTGTGAGAGGAAGATACCACCTGGACTTCTAGAGACCTCAATGCCAAGGAAATACCGTAGTTTTCCTAAGTCCTTCATCTCAAATTCAGAGGCAAGCCTGCGTTTAACATTAGCAATCTCATAGGTGTCGTTGCCGGTGATCACAATATCATCGACATAAACAATCAACACTGTGATTTTTCCATCTCGTCTTTTTATGAACATGGTGTTATCTGAGTTGCTCTGTTTGTAGTCAAATTTAATCATTGCTCCCTGGAATTTGCCAAACCAGTCCCTTGGAGACTGTTTTAACCCATAAATAGTCTTCTTTAGCTTGCATATTTTCCCAATGGTCGCAGCTGTAGAAAAACCTGGTGGAATATCCATGTAAACCTCTTCTTTCAGGTCTCCATGTAAGAATGCATTTTTTACATCCAATTGCTGAAGTTCCCATCCAAGATTTGCTGCACATGATATCAAGACTCGAATAGAGGCCATCTTTGCTACTGGAGCAAAAGTTTCCTGATAATCAATCCCGTAAGTTTGAGTATACCCTTTTGCTACAAGTCTTGCTTTGTACCTATCAATCAGCCCATTAGGTTTTTGTTTCACAGTGAATACCCATCTGCATCCTACTACCTTCCTTCCAGCGGGAAGATGAGTTAACTCCCAAGTGCCATTATGTTTCAAGGCATTCATTTCCTCTATCATAGCATCTTTCCATTTAGGATCACATAAAGCATCCTGCCAAGTATGCGGAACAGAAATACTAGACAAAGATGACACAAAAGCAAGTGAAGATGGAGATAATGCATTATAAGATACAAAGTTTGAGATAGGATGGTTAGTGCAAGAGCGTATACCCTTTCTTATAGCAATAGGAAGATCTAGAGTAGGATCAAGAGTATTACCATTTTCTGGCTCAGACACAGGAGATGCAGGATCTGTCTCGAGGTCAGAGGTCTCTGGATGCGGTAAAGTGGTGATATCATTTCTTTTCCGCCTGGAGTATGTAATCAAATCTGGAATATCCAATCTATTTAGATCATCTGACTCATTACTCGTATGTGGAGGAATAGATAACATGTTTGAACTAGTGTTTGGAATAGGTATATTAATAAATGGAAGTGTCTGTGACTCATCTGTTGCTTTACTATCAAGACTGTGTCGGTTTATCTCCCCCTGAAGCAAGGAGGAGGAACCCGGAGAAAAATAAGAAATGTTCTCCCAGAAACTAACATCATGACTGACAAATATGCGACGTGATGGAGGATGATAACATTTATATCCCTTCTGAGTTGGTGAATACCCAATAAAAACGCAGCGGAGGGCCCGAGAGTCAAGTTTATCCCGAGAGGGAGTATGATTATGAACAAAACATACACTCCCAAATACTCGAAGGGGTAGTGGGTGCGAAGAAGGTGCAAGAACACAAGACAACGGTGTTTTGAATTTTAGGACACTAGAAGGAAGACGGTTTATAAGATATGCAGCAGTCATGACTGCCTCTCCCCAAAGATATTTGGGAACATGCATTGTTAACATAAGCGACCGAGCAACTTGTTGTAAGTGACCAATTTTCCTTTCGGCTACCCCATTTTGTTGAGAAGTTTTGACACACGAAGTTTGATGAATTATACCACATGTGTCTAAATAAGATATAAACGGACCTCCATATTCAGTACCGTTATCACTCCGAAGAATTTTAACAGAAGCACTAAATTGTGTTTGTACCATGTGGTGAAAAGATTTAAAACACTCGAAAACTTCACTTTTTTGTTTAAGGAGATATACCCAAGTAAGCCTAGAATAACAATCAACAAAAATGACAAACCATCTATACCCATCATGTGTAGGATGTCTAAATGGACCCCAAACATCAGTATGAATAATAGAAAACAAAGTAGAACTTCTTTTATTTCTGGATGGATAAGATGATCTTTTATGTTTGGCTAGTTCACATGGTTCACAAAAGAAGTCTTCCTTCTTACAGTGTTTTACTAAGGCAGGAAATAGATGTGTTAAAACACCAAAAGATGGATGACCTAACCATCTATGCCACTGATACAAAGATTCAAAAGCAGAATTTAACTTGGATGACACCTGATAAGTTGAGGGAGAAATAGAATTCCCTTCCATAACATAAAGACCATCTACCACTTTACCACTGCCAAGGACCTTGCCTGTCGCCAGATCCTGAAATACACAGTGGGAGGAAAAAAAGGTTACTGAACAATTAAGATTTTCAGTAATACGTTGAACAGATAATAAGTTTGCTGTTAAGGAGGGAACATGTAACACATCAGATAGTGGCAATGATGATGAGAGGCAGTGAGAAGTGCCTTGTCCATGAACAGGTACAATAGCTCCATTGGCAACACGAATATTGCCTGTTTCACCATTATATGTTTCTAGGAAACTAGAATTTCCAGTCATATGTGATGATGCTCCGGAATCAATAATCCATGAATTATGACATTTATCGGAGGTAAAGTGACAAGATGTACCTGCATGAGCAGAATTAGCTGTAGGTGGAGTGGTGTTCATTTGTGACATTAATTGGCGGAGGGTGTTGACCTCTGAAGCAGTCATCGTCCCTGTTGAAGAATAAGACTCACATTCTGATGCAGCATGATGAGCACTAAAGGGAATACCTCTACCCGTGCTTCTGCCAGATGAGACACCACGGTAACCACCTCGGCCACGCCCTCCTCGTCCTCGAATTCTGAGATGAGGGTGCAGGATAAAACATGTTTCACGAGTGTGGTTTAACTTCTTGCAGTAGTCACATTGAAGACTGGATTTTTCACCCATTAAAGCCATTGGTATCTGTTCAGGGTGTTCTAGCTCAGATTGCTGAACATTTCCGGTTAAGAGTGCAGATCGTTCGGAAGAGACGACCGGAGCCATACTTTGCTTTCGACTTTCCTCTAATCTGACACGACCATAGGCTTCTTCCACAGTAGGAAATGGAACTTGTCCGATAAGTTGATTTTTAATTGAATCATACTCATCAGACAATCCATCAAGAAACTTCATCACTTTCTCTACAGTCATCATCTTTTGATATTTTTCTTGATCTTCAGCATGTTTACACTCAAATATAGTGTAATGTCCCAATTCACTCCATAATGATGTAAGCTCAGAATAATACTGAGCTAATGTGTGGCTTCCCTGAGCCAATGCCCACATCTTCCGTTTGATCTCAAATTGCTTGGCTACATTTCCGGAGAAGGAATACGTCCGATTGAGAGAATTCCACACATCTTCAGCGGTATCAATGAAGATATACGTTTTTCGAATATCAACCTCCATAGAGTTAGATAGCCATGAACACGCCATGGCATTTTCGGATTCCCAATCATCGAAACTAGTATCACTTTCCAAAGGTTGTTTGGCTTTCCCATTGATATATTTCATCATTCTATGAGATTTAAGTGCCATTGTACAAGCTTTGGACCATTCCAGAAAATTCTTTCCGTTGAATTTAGGACTTATGTACGGGGTACTATGAAATCCAGATTTCTTGCTACTCATAGCACTACTTTCGGAATTATTGTCTAACACCCTACTCTCGGATGTAGTATCTAAAACTTCCACCATTTTATATTTAAATAGAGAAATATCAAGTCAATAATTATTGAGCTTAATTTAATAATACCTACTGTTATCTATCTATAGATATAATAGTTTATAGAGACTAAGTTATTAGTCCATCAGACAAAAAAGGTTCATCCGAAAAGAAAATAATCAGAAGGGGAAAACAATTTTTGACAGAAACACAAAACTGCTCAGAATCAAGAGATAGTACCACAGTTGGATTCGGATTTTGGAGGAGAACAAGAGTCCTTGAAGAAATTTCTTCAAAAAACGGCCGGAAACAGCCTCACGCGCCGGCGCGTGGGCGCGTCTGGCGGCGCGGCGGCGCGTGCGGCGGCGCGTGAGGGCGCGTGCGGAGGTGAATGTTCCAGTTTCTTGCTCCTGTGATCTCCCCTTTCAGTGCTCTACTCAGTGGTATATTTGTATTTTGGTTTTTATAAGTTTCGAAATTTTCGAATTCTTGATAGTTTGGTTTTTTTCTTCTTCTGCACAACCTTTGATTTTCCTGCAACTTTTGATATGTGTTTCCCTAGGATATGAGTTGCTCTGATGCCATCTTAACAATAGATAATGGTATGCAGGAAGAAGATTGACAGAAGAAGTGTTTGATATATATTTGTTGTGTCTTACAAGAGCTGTGGTACTTAGTATATATAACCTAATATAAGCACTTCTACGTAACTGATTACATCATATAATTACTATAGATCCTAAGACTTACTGTAGGACATCTGACTTAATTAACATCCTTCTTGACAAAAAGTGAATTAGCCGATGCCGGTAGGAAAATTAGGGTGAAGCTTTGAGAAAATATCAAGATATTTTTGAAAATTTTGATTAGCAAAGATTTTCTCAATTAACATGGAATCATTCAACCCTAAAGAGCAATTGTCATTAATGTTCTCCCTAAACCAATTTAATGCTTCTTTATTTTGTGTAAGCAAATTAGAGATAATGAAAGTTTGGCTAGGGTTAGAATCACTAGGAGGGACATAAGACAAGGGTTCAGCTTTCCCTAAAGGCTGTTGATCAAATTCGGGATGATAAACAATCAAGTCAAATGCAGGTGGCGGTGGTCCAATGGGACTCTTAACAACGGGCTCACTACTAACAATCTCGGATGGGGTCTCACACTTGGGACGAATTTCTAACAAATCCCCTAAGAACTCACCAATTGTAGGTGGTTCACCAATGGGAGTTTTGACAACGGGCTCAACAATAGCATCCTTGGGTTTGGTCTCCCACGGGGAACAAATGGCATCCAATTCTCTCAACATCTCTTCCGAAGTCATATCCCTTAACGAATCAGAATACTCTCGATTAGACTCATGGTTGACTTTGAAATCCTCAACGAGAAGAGACTCAATCTCACTATCCTTATGGTTTGACCAATTAACAATGTCATCAACAAGATTGACCCCTATAGATTGTTCATAAAGCTCGTTGGGTTCTTTTCCGACATTAAAGATATTAAGGTTAATGGTCATATTACCGAACGTGAGTTTCATCGAACCATCCCTACAATTGATCAAGGCATTGGATGTAGCAAGAAAAGGTCGGCCAAGAATGATCAGGATTTGATTCTTAGGATTCGTGACGGGTTGAGTCTCAAGGACAACAAAATCAACAGGAAAGATGAATTCACCGACCTTAATTAAGACATCTTCAATTAGGCATTTTGACAGAACGATCGGCTAATTGAATTGTCATGTTCGTTTGCTTAAGGTCGCCTAAATCGAGGGCTTGATAGACTGAAAATGGAAGAAGATTCACACTAGCGCCTAAGTCAAGTAACGCTTTATCCACAAAAGTGTTGCCTATGACACATGAAATTGTAGGACAACCGGGGTCCTTATATTTCACGGGAATCTGATTTGAAAGAATTGAACTAACATGAGATGTCAAAAAGGCTTTCTTGGGAACGTGTGTGGAACGTTTATGGGAACATAAATCTTTTAGACACTTAGCATAAGAAGGGACTTGTTGAATGGCATCTAAAAAAGGAATGTTTATTTTGACTTGACTAAATATTTCCAACATCTTCTCCATTTGAGCCGATTGTTTGTTCGAAATGAGTCATTGAGGATAAGGAGCTTTAGGCTTAAAGACTCGTTCATTAGACACATCGGGAAGAGAAGTGGAAAGTGGAACGATATTCGAAGATTTGTTCGGTGATGATGATGATTTAAGAGAAGATTCTGATGACTCGGGAGTGGATTTCGATGATGAAGGTTCAAGTGGTGAAGGAGTGGGATTAGACGACTCGAGAAATTCGGGAGTTGGAGTAGGGTTTGAATGATCAAGTTTAGGATTCGGTTCAACATTTAACTCTTCTTCTTCTTCTTCGTTGGAAGACTCGACACCTACTTTATTATTAACTTGAGTTCCCGACCTAAGAGAGATGATAGCATTAACATTTTCAGGAGGTCTTTGATTGAGAGGGAATTTAGGGTTAACCTCCGGTTGACTTGGAAATTTATTCTTTTCTCGCTCACACATGGCATTGTGTTAACACAAAATCACGCAAGCGCACGTGGTCACAAGTAATATATAAGGTTAAGTCCAAATTCGTTCCCACAGGGATCTGGTTATGGTTTTAATTCAGTAAACGCACCTATGCAACAGTGTATGATCTTAATTCGCTGCTAAGACAATTAATAAATTAAGGTTTTAACTAACTAAATTAAACTAAGAAGCAAATTAACAAAACTACGAATTAACTAACTAACAAGAATTGAAATCTAATTACTTCTGTAAGATAAACCATGGAATCCTAACTTCATTAAATACTTTGCTTAGATCTGACGCCTTTAATCACTATATGCAATGGTTATGATATCTGATCAGACAACACGAAACAAGTACACGCTACCTCTCAGTATACGTATACCAAACTAAACATACATCCACAAAAGAGATAGAAGATGAATAGACACCAATTAGGCTTAGACCCTATATCTCTATAGAATTTGAAAACATAAAGGTTGAAACACAAGTTATCCACTTAGATCACATAGGGTAGCATATTATCTCTAATCATGCCACAAATCATGATGTCAAAACATCAACCTATCCTATGCTAGCATGGCAAGTTCTAAATCTCAAGATCCACTCTCGCTTCACAAGAGATTAACAAATTAGATGTTAGCTACGCATCTAAATACATGAAACACAATCATACGAGGATATCAAATATACATCACACACAGATCTTTAAAGCATCAAGATACTAAAGCTCCATAAATAAATCCGTTAGAATCCCATGACAACGATTAGTTCATAATCGAACCTCTCATCATCATGGGATCTGATGAAACCATGATAAAAACAAAGTATGAAAATATACAAATAAAACTAAATAATTGATATGTAATGGTTCTACTCCTAATGATGATAATCTTAATGATACAATTTACAAGGGTTGGATGTGTTTATATAGGCTCTAGACATCTTGCCCAGCAAGAAAATACCAAAACAGAATTATAATAGAATTTCTGCAAGATACGTTTCCTAAACTGATTCTATTTTTTAAGGGAAATTCGTAGCTAACTTTTCTTCTGTTTTCCAGAGCTGTTCCAGACGTAATTGGACCTCTGGACCACCTTAAAATGATATAGAATCTCGTTATCTTCGCGTGGACTGCTTACGGGCCTCAAACGGAGTTGTAGAACTCAAGATATGGCCAAAACAGTGAATTAGAAATCTGGCAGAATTTTTCAGGGGCAACCTGCGCCCAGCAGTCTGTTCTTCACGCAAATTGCTCCTACCCGGCGCAATTTGCTCCTGAGAATCCTATCCCAAGTTGTAGAAAATCTCCCAGGCTTCGCGTGGGCAGTAAGATCGCTGAAAACTGACTTCTAGAACTCCAGATATGTCCAAAACAGTGTAGACTGCACAACCGTCTCAGAAATCCGAATTTTAATTAATTTATTCTCCAAAAACGATAGAAGCATCAACCTTAATCAACATTCTCGTAAATCTGCACAACTAAACAAAACACATCAAAACCACCACAAACTTGAGTCCAAGATAATCAATTTAAGCCGATATGGAACGCTCCAAGTGGATATAACTCCACTTATCACACCCCCAAACTTAAACCGATGCTTGTCCTCAAGCATAAACAATTACAACTAACTAACTAACTAGTACCACTTCCGTAGGTGATCACGGTTGCATTTGGCATATGCAACAAGCCCTTTAAACCCCTAGGCAGCCCTAGTGGACGAGTAAGGTCTCGTGAGGGCCTATAGCGAATGTACCCACAAAATCCAATGCAATGCAATGCATGAATGCAACTAAATGAAAATGCAAATGACTACTACTAATATCCTACCATACCTTCAAATCCTCTCATGCCATATCAACTTAAGAATCAAAGTAAGTACGCAATGTCTTGGTGTCGAAAGTGCAAGTATTCACATAGTCTACTCAATGAACATGCATAAATTCTCACAAGTCCATGTCAAGTGTAAGAATAAGTTAGTAAACATGCTAAGCCTACAAGAGTACATCTTTGAGACAAAACTCGGGATCTCATACGTAAAAACAAGTAAACACTCACAATCCACTCACAAAAGAATATTCACTCAAGAACAGGGGTAAGTGTATCACTCAATTCCAACAAAATCATAAGCATGCTTGACATTTGGTATCAATCTAACTCTTAACACAACATACATCAATGACGATAATCAAAAGGTCTTTATTTGGGTTGTAACGGGGCTAGGGACAAGGTATGTCAAATAAGCCAAAACAGGTGAAGTGTCAAAAGCTAGTGAGTACCATAATAAATCATACACAACACCCTATTTTCCCCCACATAATTTTTACTCAAAACAAACACTCAACTAGTCGACTAAAGTAGGATCACAACAAAAACAAACATGCTCTCATAATATATATTTTTTTTCTTTTTTTTCTTTTTTTTTCTTCTTTTGTTTTTTTTTTCTTTTTTTTTCGAGAGCTAAATAGAACACAAACAATAATATAAACAATAACAATGATCCCATAATTTATTACATATGTCGACTATCAAACAAACAACCAAACCCAATTTTCAATATTCCCCCCAAAAGTAAGACCAACAATAAACCCCTCCTTACACACCTTATTACTCCCTTAAGCACTCTACTAGCCTTTGACAATGTGGGTTCAAATTAATGTAAGGCCAATACAAGAAAAAGGTCTAGGCAAGTAATGTGGTATGTCACCGAAAAATAGGATTAAGCTCAACGAGTTAACTAATTGATCATGTAAACATGGTGTGGTAATATGGGAAAATATGTGGTTATTCCTAAATGCCTTTATCATTTTAATCGTCAAATAATGTCATGCGTTTCAAGAAATGCCTCAAACAACTGCTAACAATGCAAACAATCCGTGGACACTCAAGCAAACGAATAAATTGCAAATATATGCAATAAGGCTCAAAAGCTCACTTGGCAGGAAAAAACATACTCAATCCCAAGCAAAAAAAATCTCTCTAATGCACCTACTTGTATTCAAAGCATGCAAACTAAATCATCTTGCACATATTCATGTCCTTCTAATCACTTACAACATTCAAAAAGTCTACTAGCTTCAACTTACTAGTGTATGTGTGTGCACAAGAACAAAGCATATCACTTCTCAAACAAAAGCGTCAACAACACAAAATTCCTATCAAGCATGGGTGCAAATGCAACTATATGAACTCACATGATATACGTACATAAAAACAGAATGTCCTATATGAAACAAACGTATATAACACGAACATAAATGCATAATTTATAACTACTAATATGCAAAAACATTAAATCCTACATGAACAAATAATACAACAACTACTAATCCCTCAAACCACCCCCAAACTTAAAATATTCAATGTCCGCATTGAATGGAAGTAAATAAAAGGGATAGCAGAAAACATACCTACAAGTCCTCATCCTCCTCGGTTGAATCTGGTGCCATAGAAATCTGTTGTGACCAAAATCTCGCATGGGTTAGATTTAGGCCCACTAGAGGATTAGGGTCCAGATCCATGAAGAGAATGAGTAATCTGTCAGGTTTCCGGAGGCCTACGGTAGCCCTAGGGGTTACCATGTACGCTGCAGCACGGGAACACATGGCTAAGGGTCTCAAGGCATCCCCTTGAGGATAACCTATAACTATTATCAGTCATCCAGTAGAGCTTCCAGAGTAGCTTCCGTGATAGGGGTTACCGGAGGGGGTACCGGAGCCAGGCTACCGGGCGGTACCCCCAGCTTCCACCGGAAGCCTGATTAGGCTGCCAATACAGATAAGGCACGCCTCCTATTCTTTAGGAACACGTCTATATCATCTAAAAACACCCTCAAACAGATAAACATTCAGTTATTTGAGGATATATGTCATATAAACTTGATAAATGATACAAAATCATGATAAATACAAGAGATAATCATTCTATGTTACCTAAACTGCTTGGTAACCTGATTTTATACATCACACTCGATTATTATCAGAAATAACAGTCATTATCCCACTGGAGAGAGGATAACTCATCATGAACAAACAATCATATCATTCAAGAACTACATTCGGGCTTGATCCACTATAAATAGTGGTATGTAGGCAGTTTACGGGATCTTCTTCGACACTTACACTCCTTGAGTAGCTAGAGCACGTGCACTCTTGTGTGACACAGTCAAATTAGGGTTCTTGGCTGGCCAACACTTGGTCCTTGAGCTCTCATCCCGTAGATTCAGTCCGATCCTTCCGAGGAACCACATCCCGTGTTCTTCGGTAACCCTAGTCGTGTGCCTTCCCGGGCGGCTAGCCATTGATCATCAACCACGAGCCTTTCTGGGTGGTTGGACGATTCCTTGTTTATTGGCGCTATTCCAGCACGAGGCCTCATAATCTGTTGTGCTAAAATCCTCCCACAACAATTGGCGCCCGAAGGAGGGGCCTCAAAAGTCGTCATTTGGAGGAGATATGGCGAGTGACAATTCTGAAAGTGATAAAACACCGTCTCAGGATGGTAATGGACGAAACAAAGGTGGTGATGATGTTAGTAACAAGGACATCATGGACTATCTAAAGACGATGAATGAAAGAGTCAACAACTTGGAAAAAGGTTCCGAGAAAATGAAAAAATGGCAAAGGAAGTGCAAGTCGAAGTCAAAAAAGAAGAATGTGACTCCGACAAGGCTGAATTTCGAGTCTGAGGACAATATTGGGGACAACACTGATCATGTCCCATCTGAAGAAGACGCAGAAGAGCCTGTGGAAGAAGAATATGAGGGTGACCAATCTGATGTCCCGGAAACTCAGGGTGCCGAAGGTTCACCCACCAGGAGTCTAAGTGTTTTTGATCGAGTTGGCAAAAAACTGACTTACAAAGACCTTCGTCACAAACTGATTCACACTGGAAGCAAAGATCGGAGAGATGGCAATGGAGGTTCCACAACTCAGGGTTCCCGAGAACGCCGAGAGAGGTCCCAAACGGTACCCCCAAAAAGCATTTCCAGGAGATCCAGATCTGATGGCAGAAGGAATTATAGGCAAAGCAGTCACTCTTCTTGGCATAGAAACAGGAGATCCCGCTCTACCGGAGTCCCTACCGGTGGGGGTACCGATCAGGATTCCGGCTCCCATCAAAGTTCAGTCCCTAGAAGAAGCAAGACAGCCAATGAAGATGATGATTCTGAAAGTGATACGCTTTCAGATGGTGAAAATGGACAGTTCAGGATGTCTGACTGGAAAAAAGCCTTGGAAAAGATCAAGGAGGAGAAAAAGTTTAAGTCCGGTATCACTGCCGGTTCCCCCTTTTCTGTGAAAGTGAAAAAGGCAGCCTTGCCAAGGTTCTTTAAGATGAATACTGACTTGAAATTCAATGGAAACTCCGATCCAGTTGAATACTTGAGCCGTTTTAATACGGAAATGGATGTCTACCAGGTGGAGGACTTAGCAAGGTGTAGGCTATTGGCATCTACACTGACTGGAAATGCCCACCAGTGGTTCAAAAGGCTAGCCGAAGGGTCTATCAAATCCTGGAGGAGGATGGGAGATCAGTTTATCTCTCAATTCAGGGCTACCGTGGCCTATGCCCCACCGGTGAATACTCTGGCTAATATCAAGCAAGAAACTCACGAGTCTTTAAGACAGTATTTCAAAAGATTTAATGAGCAAGTGCCAAAAGTGAAGAAGGCCTCTGATGAAACTCTGAAGAACTTCCTGATAGCCGGGGTAAGGCCTGGAACCGAGTTTTGGAAGGAATTGCAAACTGAGGAGCCCGGAACCCTGGCGGAATTTTACCAACAAGCAGAACGCCACAAAGTGATTGAGGAATCCATGGCAAAATTGTCCAAAGATTCCAGTTCCCGAGGTTGGAGCAGGAACAAAAGAAATCGTTCTTACAGCCCTAAAAGGGATTCGAACAAGAGGGCTTCCGGGAGTGGTACTGCCGGCTTAGGAGCCCCCCGGTATGATGACAAGACTGCCCCAATTGCTGTTAATGCAACTAAGGATAGAGTTTCTGCCAAGGACAGACTCACTCCAAAGGCAAATTTTCAGAAATACTCAGAGTATACTCCTTTGACTGTCCCGATCAGTCATATTCTCGAAGTGAATGAGAAGAATGGGCTATTCCGGAGGCCCTACCGGGCAGGGCCCCCAGGAGTGAAAGATCAAGGAAAGTACTGTGCATTCCACGAAGTGAATGGACACGAGACTGCTGATTGCAGGCACTTGAAAGATCAAATTGAAGAGTTGATTAGAGGTGGATACCTGACTGAATTTGTAGCCCAAGAGGCTAAGAAATATAAAGAAGGTAGAGATAACAAGGACAAGGCTCCTGGAAACCAAGAAAGGACTACCCGAGCTAATAGCATCCATACCATCTTTGGCGGCCCTTATTTGGGGGGTGCCAGTCGGAATGCCAGAGATAGGTATGCCCGGGAAGCCAGGGACAAACCCCTAACTAATGTGTTCCACCTTGCAGAAAGGCCCCCTAAGTTGTTTAAAGGGGAAACCGCTGATATTTCCTTTACCGAGGAGGATGCCAAGTGGGTTCACCACCCTCATAATGATGCTTTGGTGGTAACCGTGAGTATTGGTGGAATGAATGTGCACAGAGTGCTGGTTGATAATGGAAGCTCAGTAAATATCTTGGCATATACCACATTCCAGAAATTGGGACTTTTGGACAAAGAGTTACTGCCTACCAATAATGAGCTATATGGGTTTACCGGTAACCCAGTCCAAATCATGGGCAGGGTCAAATTACCCTTGACATTGGGTGTGGATCCCTGCAAGGCCACCCAAATGGCAGAATTCATGGTGGTAAATGAAGACATATCCCACAATGCAATTCTCGGTAGACCAGTATTGAAAGATATGAGGGTGGTAACCTCAATATACCACTTTTCAATGAAGTTTCCTACACCAAATGGCATTGGGTGTGTGAAAGGATGTCAACATGAGTCAAAGGAATGCTATAACAGAGCTGTGCAGGCTGCCGAGAAGGCAGACAAACCTATTCAAGTTGAAGAAAAGGCTGATGGAGAAGCCTTAATGAGAAGCCATGGGCTTGAGCCACAGAAGTTTGAAAGAGCATCGTGTAATGCCATCATGATAGTGGAATTTCCAGATGAACCTACTGAAGAGGTTCCTAATTTTCGGGGGGTAGTACCACCACAAAGCTTGTTGTTGGAAGCTGCCGAAAAAATGATGAAATTCATAACATTTCACTGGAAGGCATAGTAAAAAGTGCCTCAGATGATGATCTAGACGGAGCAATGCTAGAGAATGAGAACCAGGGAGCGGAGAGAGGACTCCCGGTTGAGATTGACATTGATCCCAGGATGCCCGGTACCCTGGAAAAGGCAGGGGCTGCCGAGGATACTATCCCTATACTAGTGGATGCTGAAGATCCTAGTAAAATCTTGAAAATCGGGCAACAGCTAGATAAAAATACAAGAGAAAGGTTGACTGCTTTCCTTAAAAGCAACCTTGATGTGTTTGCATGGTGTCATTCTGACATGGTGGGGATTGACCCGAAAGTCATGTGCCACCACTTGAACATCGACCCTGAGAGAAGGGGTATCCGGCAGAAGAGAAGGCCTGTCAGTGGTGAAAGGGCTACCGCCCTCCAGGAAGAGGTAGACCGGTTATTGAAGGCTGGTTTGATCAAAGAATCCTTCTACCCAACATGGCTAGCAAACCCAGTACTGGTCCGGAAGCCTAATGGGAAATGGAGGACATGTGTTGACTTTACTGATCTAAATAAGGCATGCCCTAAGGATAGCTTCCCGCTACCCAGAATTGATCAATTGGTGGATGCCACGGCAGGCCATGCTTTGCTAAGTTTCATGGACGCCTACTCCGGATATAACCAGATACCAATGTTTGAACCGGACCAGGAGCATACCAGCTTCATAACTGATAGGGGACTGTACTGTTATGTGGGGATGCCGTTTGGGCTATTGAATGCCGGGGCTACCTATCAGAGGCTGGTAAACATGATGTTTAAAGAACAGATTGGTAAGACTATGGAAGTCTATGTTGACGATATGTTGGTCAAATCAAAGGTGGCAGCCGACCATGTGTTGCACCTATCTGAGATGTTTGATATCCTAAGGAAGTACCGGATGAAACTGAACCCCCAAAAGTGTGTTTTTGGGGTGGAGTCTGGAAAATTTCTAGGATTCATTGTGAACCACAGAGGGATTGAGGCAAACCCTGCCAAAATCAAAGCATTGCTGGAACTGAGGTCCCCAAGGAATGTAAAAGAAGTCCAAGGGCTTACCGGAAGGGTAGCAGCCCTAAATAGATTCGTATCTCGGTCTTCCGACAAATGCAAGGAGTTTTTCAAGGCTATCAAGAAGGGTCAAAACTTTGAATGGACCCCGGAATGTGAGGAAGCCTTCAAGAAACTAAAAGAACAGCTGGGAAGCCCACCCTTGCTCTCCAAACCCTTGGAAGGTGAGGTACTCATTTTATATTTAGCTGTTTCTGAATACTCTATAAGTGCTGTGTTGATCCGGGAGGAAGAACAAGTACAATACCCGGTATACTATGTGAGCAAAAGGCTGCTTGATGCGGAAACCCGGTATCCCAGCATGGAAAAGCTAGCATATGCTCTAATATTGGCTTCCAGGAAGCTAAGGCCTTACTTTCAAGCCCATAAAATTAAAGTTAGAACATCCTTCCCGCTAAGGCAAGTGATGCACAAGCCGGAAGCCTCCGGTAGAATGATGAAATGGGCTGTTGAGCTAGGACAGTTTGAAATAGATTACAAGCCCCGAACTGCTATCAAAGGCCAAGCACTGGCCGATTTCTTACTGGAGTTTCCTCCTGATTTTGAGGTTACCAGAGAAGATTGTACCCCGGTAGCCCCAGTTACCGAAGGGGATGCCGAAAGCCCCCAATTATGGTGGAACCTGTATGTTGATGGTGCAGTAAATAATAATGGGGGAGGTGCAGGAATAGAGTTGGTAAGCCCAGAGGGGCACCGAATTCAGAGTGCCATACACTTTGGCTTCAGGGCTACCAACAATGATGCAGAGTATGAGGCCCTGATTGCTGGTTTGAAACTGGCTCTGGAAATGAAGGTAGAATACCTAAATGTGTTTAGTGACTCCATGCTGATTGTATGGCAAATTAAAGGAAGCTTCCAGAGTCGAGGCCCCCGCACTGAACTCTACATGAGGTATGCCCAAGAACTTATCAGTAGGTTCAAATTGCTAAATCTAAATCAAATTCCAAGGGTGGAAAATGCCAATGCCGATGCCCTTGCCAAGTTGGGATCCCAAAAAGAAGCTGTCCTGTTAGGGGTGATACCCCTTGAAGTGCAACTCCAACCAAGTATCCATCGAGAGGAGACTATGGAAATAGATTCTTCAATGGAAAGCCAATGGACAACCCCAATACGTGAGTATATCACCAAGGGGACACTTCCGGAAGACAAAGATGAAGCTCGGAAACTCAAATATAAGGCTGCCCGTTATGTGATCTATGATGGCATCCTATACAAGAGGGGATTTAATCAACCTCTACTTAAGTGCATATCTGGAAATGAATGTGAATACATCCTAAGGGAAATTCATGAAGGCATTTGTGGCAACCACTCGGGGGGTACCTCCCTGGCCCACAAAATTCTCCGACAGGGCTATTACTGGCCTACCATGAAAACTGATGCCTATGACTTTGCTAAAGCTTGTGATCAATGCCAAAGGTTTGCTAACTTCAATAGCAACCCAGCTGTGGAACTAAGACCCATTGGAAGCCCCTGGCCCTTTGCAATATGGGGGATTGACCTGATTGGGGAGCTTCCCAAAGGCAGAGGTGGTGTGAAATATGCCGTGGTAGCCGTTGACTACTTTACCAAGTGGGCAGAGGCAGAACCCCTAGCTACCATCACTGCCGGTAAGCTGAAGGAATTTGTTAAGCGAGCCATTATATGTAGATACGGGGTACCGTACAAGCTTATCTCAGACAATGGCAAGCAATTTGATAGTAGAGAAATGAGAAGTCTATGTGAGGACTTGGAAATAAAGAAAGATTTTTCAGCCGTTTGCCACCCCCAAAGCAATGGGCAGACGGAAGCTGTG
The DNA here is from genome assembly GCA_037693485.1 of Kitagawia praeruptora. Lineage (NCBI taxonomy): Eukaryota > Viridiplantae > Streptophyta > Magnoliopsida > Apiales > Apiaceae > Kitagawia > Kitagawia praeruptora. The sequence goes on from CM075344.1 coordinate 67,708,646, forward strand.
AATAAAATCATCAAGCACACTCTGAAAGCCAAGTTGGAAGATAAAAAGGGAAATTGGCCAGAGGAGCTTCCAATGGTCTTGTGGTCTTACAACACCACTCCTAGGTCCACAACCGGAGAGTCTCCCTTTGTTCTAACCTATGGCTGTGAAGCTATGGTCCCAGTGGAAGTAGGGACAGGTTCCTACCGGAGGGACAATTTCAGTCAAGAATCAAATGAAATAAATCAGAGGCTGGCCCTAGACATGGTAGAGGAGAACCGGGCTACCGCCCAGCTGAAACTTGCGGCTTACCAGCAGAGGACCCGCAAATACTATAACAACAAGGTACGCCCTCGACCCCTCAAGGTTGGCGACCTAGTACTGAGAAGAATGATGCCCAATATGCGGGTTCCCGGGCACGGAGCCTTTGGAGCAAACTGGGAAGGGCCTTACAAAATAAAGTCTATCTTTTGGGAAGGCACTTACCACCTTGAAGACATGGATGGGAACACTATTCCCCGTGCTTGGAATGCCGAGCACCTAAAAAAGTACTATCAGTAAGACTCTTTTCAGAGCAAACGTAGGCCTCTTTCAGGCTTAGGATGAATAAAGGCAACCTACTAGTTGTGGTTGCACCATTTCCCTTTCAGTTCTTAGGATTTCATGATTTTCAATAGATGCCCGGGGGGTAGTGGATGCACACCCCGTCTGGATGAAATTTGATGTATTCGTACTCTTTGATTTTCAGTAAAAGTAGAAGTTGATTGTTTTTTTTTACATTTACCACTTATAAATATTTTCAGAAAGATATGTAAGACCTACAAGCATAGTTCTACATGGTAGCTAGGCTACCATCCAGAACTAGGGGGTAGTAGTGGATACACCTCTCAGCTTAACAGGTTGAAATTATCAGAATTTCAAAAATTTTGCCATTTCCAAACATATACAGAACCTTGAGTGGTTCACATGGCTTACTTGGTTATCAGGGCATGTATGGAACCCTGTTCGGCATACATGGTTCCCTTCATTACTTGGGCTTGTGTGGCAACCTGATTGGCACACTTGGATCCCTTCATTACCAGACATGTACAGAACCTTGAGTGGTTCACATGGCTTACTTGGTTATCAGGGCATGTATGGAACCCTGTTCGGCATACATGGTTCCCTTCATTACTTGGGCTTGTGTGGCAACCTGATTGGCACACTTGGATCCCTTCATTACCAGACATGTACAGAACCTTGAGTGGTTCACATGGCTTACTTGGTTATCAGGGCATGTATGGAACCCTGTTCGGCATACATGGTTCCCTTTATTATTTGGGCTTGTGTGGTACCCTGATTGGCACACTTGGATCCCTTCAATACCAGACATGTATGGAACCTTGAGTGGTTCACATGGCTTACTTGGTTATCAAGGCATGTATGGAACCATGTTCGGCATACATGGTTCCCTTCATCATTTGGGCTTGTGTGGTACCCTGGTCTACCCACTTGGATCCCTTTATTGCAAGACATCTTTGCAGGATTGGCCTACATGGCATCACCACACATGATTTATTAAATGGCTGGGACTCCCGGAACAAAGGTTTCCAGGCTGAGCCCCGGTACCCAGGCTACCGGATAGGGGCTACCGGCCACGGGGCTCCCGGAGTCAGGTTCCTGCCTTCGGGCTTCTAAATGCTATAGGGATACCGGACGGTACCCCCACACCCACAGTGACAACCAAGCAGACAAAGGTACAAGTAGTCTATCAGTTTTATGGCCACCTTTCCAGGTATGTGTTGCCATATTTACTCTTGTACTCTTTTACACTGCGATACCATTCTATCGTTCTTATCTTGATTCATGATCTAATCAACATATATATGACATATATCCTCTGAGCACTTGTACAAACTTGTTTTAGAGTTAGTGAGGAGAGTCATTTTACCGGATAGAATTCGATGGTGGTGTTTAGTTATGCACTATTTTAAGTTATCGTAGTACCTTTCTTACTTAGCATATTGGTACCCCTAGAGAATGAGTACTATGGGGGTTCGATGAGTAAGGATTATTAAGTCCAAGTTGGTTCTCGTTGCATAATCAGAAATGATGCGACAATCATACCTACTACATAAAAAACCAGATAATGAGATAAACATGCATTACGAAAGCAAATTCAAAAGTACCAGGCCCGAGGCCATACGACGAACAGAGTTAAAGAGCCAAATCCTTACATCTGTGGAGCGTTATAGGAGCCCACCCCCTAAGTTAAAACCAAAAGTTCACAAACAAACGAGAATAAAGTTTGAAATGGCTGGAGAGAAAGTCACTGAGGAGAGGAAAGGTCTTTGGTAGCCTCAGAACTAGGGGAATCCTCGACAGGGTCAACCTTTTTAATGGCATCACCTGGAGTAACCTCGACCGCACTTGCGGGAGCTTCCACCTTGGTATCTTGGACATTTTCGGTAGTATCCTTCAGAGGTATCGGTGACTTGGGTATCGCCTTGGCAGCCTCTGCTTTGAAGTTCTCCACCTGCTTTACGGCATCCTCACCTAGAAGCGCCCAATTCAGGTCAGGCATCACTTGCCAAGTAGACCTCATGTAATCGGTAGCCCCCTTAGCGAAACCCAAGTTATACCTTTCTGGAAGGGCCTCTTTGAGCCTTCTGACCGATGCTTGCAGGGAATCCACCTGTAACTTCAGTTCTTTAATCTCGGAGGCATGGACTACCATCCTTTCTTCCTTCTCTTCTTCCTGAGTGGCAACCAACTTGCCCAACTTATCCTTTTCCTTGGCTAACATAGATAACTCTCCCTTCAACCTCTTACCAGCCTCAGACAGCTTCTTCTTCTCACCTTCCACGGCTTGCATATCTAACTTCAATTGCTTGATTTCCTCTCGGAGCCTCATATCGCCACGGGTAGCCAGGGCCATTTGATTGGAAAGCCTAAGTTGATGAAAGAAGCTCTCGCCCGCTGAAAACAGCATGGATCTCGCAGCATCAGAGGTTTTCTGTTTAACCCACCCAGCAATCGTCTCCATGGGAATCTGACCTCCAGACATCTGATAGAACTGCTCCACTTCACCTACAGGCGCATCTTGCTGAGATATCCTAACTCTCTTCGAGGATCGAGTTTCTGGGGTAGTCTTGAAACTCCCGGAAGCTTGAGATAATCTGCGTTTTTCAGTAGCTGAAAGCTCAACCTTGATGGGTGCAGGAGCTGGGACCCTGGAAATCGGAGTAGCGGCAATAGGGGTTTCCATCATGAGCAAATCGTCTTCAGGAAATAAATCTTCATATTTATCAGATGGTTTGATGAAGGATGGCACAGATCCTGACATACCTGAAATGATGGAACATTGGAGATGTTAGTAACCGTAACACATAACTATATGAGGAAATATCAGGTTACCAGTAGGGTTACCGGAGCCCGATTTCTGGATGCATATGATAACATGAGTAAGAGAAATGCAACGAGTACTACACAGTTTCGAAGCATATACATGAGAAAAGCAATAGAGACGCCACTAATAACGAGTATCTATGAACAAAGGAGCATGACATGTTTAGTGAGAATGTAAGGAAAAGGTGTAGGGAGCGGTAGCCTGGGGTACCGGGAGAGAAGTCAGTGGAAGCCCCATCTCTCTTTCCACGCTTCCTGTCAGTACCCTGAGGTCTAGGCTCTCTTTCCAATCCTTCCTCAGCCTCCCTCCCCTGGGCAGGGGGAGAGGGAGCCCGGAGTCTCGTAAATCCCAACCTCACTAAGGTTTCCGGAGTTAACAGACTCTCGCCATCTCCTAAACTAGCAGCCAACCTCATAATCTTTTCGGCTCTCTTTGCCTCAGCCCCCTCGAGCAAAGTTTGCGATGGGATCCCTAAATGAGATAATAGATAGTAAAAAGGGGGGTAAGAGCTATGTAGAAAATTAACCAAATAAAGGTTACCAGTAATGAACGAGGGTACCGGATGCTTACCCGGAGTCAGATTCCACTCTTTTCTCATCTCTTCACAATCATAACAATACAAAAACATTTCCATCCAGTCATACATTCCCCGCTTATTTCCCTTAATACATCTCCCTTGTCTGTCATTCCAGGAGGTGAGGTAAAAAATACCTATCTTCCTTCCTACACCCTTTAATTGATAAAAGTACCCCAATTCCCTAGGGGTAATAGGGACAGAAAAGGTTTGATCGTAAAGGATATACATACATGCCGCCACCCTGAAGGAATTAGGTGATAGTTGCATAGGAGCTATCTCATAGAAGTTCAGCATGTCAACAAAAAATGGATGCATCGGCATAGAGAATCCCAGCTTGAAAAAGGATGCAGACAGTACTGCATTAGGTATAGCTTGGTCAGGTTCAAAGTTGTCGAACCTGTGGCACCTCTCACCAACGCTAGGTACCACCAGGTCGCATCCTGGATCGCATGATTCCTTCAACCTCGCAAGTCTGTCAGCATTCATGGACGAATCTGTATCCTCACAAGAGGGAACAGAACCTGCAGGAACATGGGGCTTTCGCTCAACCTCTGCCACCAACGGCATCTCAGCATTATCATTCCTTCCCGTCACATCATCATTGCTGAAGAATGGTTGTTCACCACCCATCCAGAGATCATTTATAGTTTTTTCCCCTTCATCAGTGTTGGAACTAACATCAATCCTTTCTGCCTCTCCACCATCCGAATTCGATGAACCGGCCTCCAGGGAAAGGCTAGGATACCGGTTGACAATCTCAGCAGACAAGGGGTCTATTACTTCTACCTGGGAACGTGTCCTGGAGCTAATTGATGGTTTAGATTCAAGCAGGGGCTGGGAAAGCAAAAGATTATTCAGATGGGTTGACCCCGAATCAGACGGTTCCCCAGACACGGGTGATAAATATCCTAATGACTGGGAAGACTCCCTCGATGCCGATGAAAGAGACATCTGCAACCACAAATAGGAAGCAGGTTAACAAAGGGGATTGAAGTGGGATGACTTAGAGTTGGGCAATGTTTCTAACGCCCAACCAACGGGATACCCAGAATATGCAAAAATGGCCAAGCCAAAAGAGAGCTAGAGTGTGAAAATAGTCATCGACACGGCAACCTAATATGATGATGCTGGGGTTACCAGAATAAAATAGGAACCACGGGAATCTTTCTAAGGCACTATGGCCACACCCCTATCAATAATCCCCAAGTATTAGCTTAACAGGACAAGTCTAAGACAACACAAGTCAATGAGAACAAACATCGAGCATGCCATGAGCATCTAGAAAAATGATTAGAGGGGGCAACCGGAATACAAATCGCCCGAAATCCCTTTGATACATGCACTATGAGCAAGAAGATTTACACATACAATTCTTTATAAAAGTTCAACCAGTCAGATCTATCCAAAACAGGGTCAACAATTGAAAAGTATAGCATGGATCAAAGACCAAACATATGAAACTTGGGTAAACCGAAATGGATGGTATCAAAACAAGTGTCGATTCAAAGACAAACATTAATATGCATATACGGACATATGAGGCATAGAACACAAGATATGCATGGCTACTACGATTTACAGTACTAATTCCAAGGTCACAGACATACCTGGGTGAAGAATGTAGAAACGGGAGTTTGAATGTCTTAGCTCTCGTCGGAAACTTATTTGCAACCCTTGCTTGCCCAAAAGAGGATGTGGAGAAAAGATAAAATACAAAGGGTTAAGGGAATAGATATATACAAACGGTGGGAAAAGAGACGTGTCCCCCCTTGATTAATGAATGTGGCACAGAAAATGAGATGGGGTGGGAAACGTCCTTTGCTGGGAAAATGGCTGATTTTTTTCAATTTATCTGTGCAAAACACGGTAGAGTCCTAGCCTATTTTTTCCTCCTCAATAGTTATCATTTTATTTCCAAAGAATTAAAATGATTAATCTATCCTTAAACGAGTAAAAATACAAGGCTTCCGCTTTTATGCTGATTTGAACTTCTGTAGCACAAATACAAGAGCTGCTAATTATAAACATCAGAATTAGTCCCAACTCTATGATTAAGAATTTTCAGTATTGACATGTGGTGTTGATTTAGCAAGATAGCAAAAAGATGAATTTTCTTAGCAACCGGCACCCCGTGGATAATAAGGTTCCCCTTGCACACAGTACTTCAGGGAACCGGGGGGTAGTTGTTGTGACCAAAATCTCGCATGGGTTAGATTTAGGCCCACTAGAGGATTAGGGTCCAGATCCATGAAGAGAATGAGTAATCTGTCAGGTTTCCGGAGGCCTACGGTAGCCCTAGGGGTTACCATGTACGCTACAGCACGGGAACACATGGCTAAGGGTCTCAAGGCATCCCCTTGAGGATAACCTATAACTATTATCAGTCATCCAGTAGAGCTTCCAGAGTAGCTTCCGTGATAGGGGTTACCGGAGGGGGTACCGGAGCCAGGCTACCGGGCGGTACCCCCAGCTTCCGCCGGAAGCCTGATTAGGCTGCCAATACAGATACGGCACGCCTCCTATTCTTTAGGAACACGTCTATATCATCTAAAAACACCCTCAAACAGATAAACATTCAGTTATTTGAGGATATATGTCATATAAACTTGATAAATGATACAAAATCATGATAAATACAAGAGATAATCATTCTATGTTACCTAAACTGCTTGGTAACCTGATTTTATACATCACACTCGATTATTATCAGAAATAACAGTCATTATCCCACTGGAGAGAGGATAACTCATCATGAACAAACAATCATATCATTCAAGAACTACATTCGGGCTTGATCCACTATAAATAGTGGTATGTAGGCAGTTTACGGGATCTTCTTCGACACTTACACTCCTTGAGTAGCTAGAGCACGTGCACTCTTGTGTGACACAGTCAAATTAGGGTTCTTGGCTGGCCAACACTTGGTCCTTGAGCTCTCATCCCGTAGATTCAGTCCGATCCTTCCGAGGAACCACATCCCGTGTTCTTCGGTAACCCTAGTCGTGTGCCTTCCCGGGCGGCTAGCCATTGATCATCAACCACGAGCCTTTCTGGGTGGTTGGACGATTCCTTGTTTATTGGCGCTATTCCAGCACGAGGCCTCATAATCTGTTGTGCTAAAATCCTCCCACAACAAAATCAATACCCAACTCACAAAATTCACCAAAATCCACAAAAAATTCGAATTCACAAATACCCCCAAATAATCAAGAACACACATCCCTAATAATGCAAGAACACAATTCGTAATATCAAAATAAAAAGAAGAAATATACCCCAAATACGAATCGGAGAGGTGAAACTTGCAATTAAAAATCCTCCAAACTTAAATCTTGAAGCCTTGAAATTTATTGTAATGAAATATAATTGGAATGGGGTAGGATTTATGTGTCTATAGGTGTATATATAGATGGGTATATAGATTTGGGGAAATAAAAAAATAAAAATAAAAAATAAAATAAGAGATGAATTGGGAATAATTTGGAATTAATATAGGACTAGAATTAGGATTTTAGGTGGAGAAAAGAATTAGAAAAGGGGTTGGAATTGATTTAGGAGATGAATTGATTAATTAATATATATACTAACACATAAATATGTAAAACAACTAATCTACTAACCTGGACAGAAATTGTTGGACGACACATGGCTTGATGTGTACGCGCGTGAGAACCCCTGCTTTTTTTTTTTCAAATATGAAATATGTGTTATAAGTTATAACACAACACATATGTACATGAATAACACGTCTGGACAGCAACCTCGGCAGGATACGGTGCGCGGTCGGCGCTGCAGCGCGTGGAAATTTCTGTTGACACTTTTTTTTTTTTCACAATTTTTTTTTTTTTTGAATACAACAATCAAAATTTTTTTTTTCTTCCTACACTAATGCATGGGTTGCCTCCCACCAAGCGCTTCTTTAACGTCAATAGCTTGACGTTACTTCCAAGCCTCCACTAAGGATGATAATAGTTCGCCTGGTCCTCTCTTCGCAATATTTCATCATCATCTCGACGACACACTTTTTTCTCCTTCTCCTTGTTTGGCATATTCATGTAGCAACTATATCCTCTTCCAATGCCTTCATCTGTTGACCCAAAATCTGTCAATTTGTAGAACAACACACGGGCTTCGCTTGAATGTAATGAAGGAGGGTAAATGTAAGTTGCTGAAGCCTTTGGTTCCTCAACGAGAACTTCCTCCATTGGCTCTAATGCGCTACCTCCATCTTTATACTCTGAGACACGTAGAAAATCTACATCTTTCCCATGTTCTTCATCCTCTTGGTTCGCACATACCAATTCTTGAAATTTGCGTAGCTCATCAGTGTCCTCTTAGTACGCACATAACAATTCTTGAAATTTGCGTAGCTCCTCAGTGTCTGTCTCAAATTGTGCCATTTCCAAATCATCCACCTCACTAGCTTGATCAAATTCCTCACATGGCTTGTGAACACTCTCCTCCTCTTGGAATTTGTCTTCTTCAATTATGCATGCAGTACCTTGCTCCAAGTCATCGGTATTTTCTGGAATTGCTTCTGGTATGAATTGCTGATTCTCTTGTTCCAAGACTCTCAAAACTTGAGCAGCTAATGTCCCCATAGATTTGATAAGCTTCTCATTATTCTCTGCAAGCATCCTAATCTCCTTCCTAATCTCCTTCAAATCATCATCTGACTGAAAAATAGGAGTAGGTTGCTGATGTTGAAACTCTTCACTACCAAAGACATATGACATATCTGGAACATCTTGCTGGTACTGTTGAGGATAGTATTGAAAATATGGTTGTTCCTCATAATTGACATATGGATCAACTCCTCCGTAGTAACAATATTGTGAGGGATCATGAACGCCAAAACACCGCTCACATTGTTGAGGTTGTTGAATACCACCATGGTTGCTCCAGCACTGATACGTCTCATGTGCGCCCGCACATAGCTCACAAATACTAACCACCTGCTGAACTCCATAGTAATTTAGAAAATCCATCTTTAACGCCCACACTCTCTGACAAGTACCTGAAACACTACAAACAAACTAACTAAGTAAGAAATCCGAGTCAGTGAACGCTAACGACCACTATTGACAAGCACATAAACCAAAAATAAAACACCGATGATCCCCGGCAGCGGCGCCAAAAACTTGTTAACACAAAATCACGCAAGCGCACGTGGTCACAAGTAATATATAAGGTTAAGTCCAAATTCGTTCCCACGGGGATCTGGTTATGGTTTTAATTCAGTAAACGCACCTATGCAACAGTGTATGATCTTAATTCGCTGCTAAGACAATTAATAAATTAAGGTTTTAACTAACTAAATTAAACTAAGAAGCAAATTAACAAAACTACGAATTAACTAACTAACAAGAATTGAAATCTAATTACTTCTGCAAGATAAACCATGGAATCCTAACTTCATTAAATACTTTGCTTAGATCTGACGCCTTTAATCACTATATGCAATGGTTATGATATCTGATTAGACAACACGAAACAAGTACACGCTACCTCTCAGTATACGTATACCAAACTAAACATACATCCACAAAAGAGATAGAAGATGAATAGACACCAATTATGCTTAGACCCTATATCTCTATAGAATTTGAAAACATAAAGGTTGAAGCACAAGTTATCCACTTAGATCACATAGGGTAGCATATTATCTCTAATCATGCCACAAATCATGATGTCAAAACATCAACCTATCCTATGCTAGCATGGCAAGTTCTAAATCTCAAGATCCACTCTCGCTTCACAAGAGATTAACAAATTAGATGTTAGCTACGCATCTAAATACATGAAACACAACCATACGAGGATATCAAATATACATCACACACAGATCTTTAAAGCATCAAGATACTAAAGCTCCATAAATAAATCCGTTAGAATCCCATGACAACGATTAGTTCATAATCGAACCTCTCGTCATCACGGGATCTGATGAAACCATGATAAAAACAAAGTATGAAAATATACAAATAAAACTAAATAATTGATATGTAATGGTTCTACTCCTAATGATGATAATCTTAATGATACAATTTACAAGGGTTGGATGTGTTTATATAGGCTCTAGACATCTTGCCCAGCAAGAAAATACCAAAACAGAATTATAATAGAATTTCTGCAAGATACGTTTCCTAAACTGATTCTGTTTTTTAAGGGAAATTCGTAGCTGACTTTTCTTCTGTTTTACAGAGCTGTTCCAGACGTAATTGGACCTCTGGACCACCTTAAAATGATAGAGAATCTCGTTATCTTCGCGTGGACTGCTTACGGGCCTCAAACGGAGTTGTAGAACTCAAGATATGGCCAAAACAGTGAATTAGAAATCTGGCAGAATTTTTCAGGGGCAACCTGCGCCCAGCAGTCTGTTCTTCACGCAAATTGCTCCTACCTGGCGCAATTTGCTCTTGGGAATCCTATCCCAAGTTGTAGAAAATCTTCCAGGCTTCGCGTGGGCAGTAAGATCGCTGAAAACTGACTTCTAGAACTCCAGATATGTCCAAAACAGTGTAGACTGCGCAACCGTCTCAGAAATCCGAATTTTAATTAATTTATTCTCCAAAAACGATAGAAGCATCAACCTTAATCAACATTCTCGTAAATCTGCACAACTAAACAAAACACATCAAAACCACCACAAACTTGAGTCCAAGACAATCAATTTAAGCCGATATGGAACGCTCCAAGTGGATATAACTCCACTTATCACATTGGTTAATTGACTCACTTGAACCTCTAACTTAGATAGGGCTTGAGTACTAGCATTTAAAAGTTGCCTATCTTGAGTCATGGTTTGCATAAAGGTTTGTTGAGATTGAGCCAAATTAGAGGTGGATTTCAAAAGCGCATCAAGGGTCTTTTCCAACGAATTAAGTCTCTTATCCGACTCATGAAAGCCGGGTGGGTGGGCGGGTGCTTGATTTGGATAAGAAGGTTGAGTCGGATAAGGACTGAGATTTTGAGTAGGGTTTGGAAAGGGGCCTTGATTTGGAGTCGAGAAAGAATTTTGATTAGGCCTTAGAAAAGATGGAGCATTTTGAAAAGCCGGTTGAAAAGAAGATGGATTTTAGCAATTTGGCCCTTGGTTCCATGAGAAATTAGGGTGATTCCTCCACCCGGGATTATAAGTAGGAGAAAACGGGTCATTCCTCGTGGGTGGTTGAGATACCGTATTAACTTGATCAAAAGCGGGAAAATCCGAAAAACCTTGATTAAAATTCGAGCACATAGACACATTTGAGGGGGCCTTGCTAGTTTCTAGGGCTTCGAGTCTTTTAGTTAGAGTGGCTAATTTGGCATCGGTTGCAATCGAATTCCCAATCGAATGCAAACCCCTAGATGAACTAGACGACTCATTAGACTTATTGGGTTCCCTAGTAGACTCCCACAACATGGTCTTCTCGGCTAATTCTTCGAAAAATGTCCAACCCTCGTCCTCATCTTTCTCCATGAATTTTCCTTGGCACATAGATTCCAACAACGCGGTTGTTGGACCATCTAGGGCCTCATAAACGATCTTACAAAGTCTCCATTTCTCTATTCCGTGGTGGGGGCATTGTGACAAAAGATTTTTAAAGCGGTCAAAACACGTCCAAAATGGTTCATCGTGTTTTTGACGAAATTGATTAATCTCATTCGTGAGTTTCGTAGTCTTGTGGTTTGGAAAGAATTTTTTAAGAAAGATGACTACAAAACCCTCCCAAGTGGAAATCGAATTGACGGGTAGACTATACAACCATTTTTTTGCATTTTCTTTAAAAGCGAAGTTGATAAGTCTTAGCCTAATGGAGTCCTCGGAAAGATGTCGGAGTTTTTGCAAAGCGCAAACCTCCTCGAATTCTTGTAGAAAAAGATAAGGATCCTCACCTTCACTCCCGCGAAAATTAGGTAACATGTTAATTTGATGGACTTTAATTTCGAAGTTATTACCATTAACAGAAGGAAGAGTGATACACGAAGGTTGAGCAGAATGAGTGGGATATCAACGGTCCTTAAGAGACATGGCCATGGTTACTAATGGTTCGGAATTATCTAAAGACTCGGAATCAGACGAGGAAGAAATCTCAAATGATCTCACTAGTCTGGAAGATTTATCCTTAATCCACGTAGTTCGCATAGACCACAAAAGGAAACACGTAGCAAGTAAGTGCGAAAAATTTAAACACACAAAAAGAAAGGGTGTAAAATTAAAAGAAAAATTCTAAACCTAGGTTCCCTAATAAAATAACTAGACCTTGCTCCTAACCGTAAGGACCACCAAAAACTCGGTAAATCAGAATTTATTCGGACCGATTCGGCCAGATTAGAGCAGGCATTGCCAAGAGGCCAAACTCGTCACTTAGACACCGAACCTAAATTGGCCAGGTAAGCTCTCGCTTGCCTAGACACCAAAAAGTCGGAATAAATAATGATTACTTCGTTTCTTAGGTACCTTCCTAATTGAGCGCGAATTCCTAGGGGCAAACGTCTAATTAATTTTATTAATGGCTAGGGTATGCAAAATGAGGAATTTATTGTTTTTGGGCTAAGGAAAGAGTGATGAAATCCCTTCCCTTATCTTTTGGAGGTTTTGCCCTTAAGATTTATTTATAAAATGATGCAACAAACAACGATATATACAAAAATTATAAACAAATATGGATGCTTACACTACGTGATTTAATCTAAAGAAAGAAAGAAATTAAACGTACCTTTGGGTCCTCCAGCGATCACCACAATTATAAGGTACGAAAAATTAAAAACAAGAAAATAAAAATCTAGATGATGTGCCCTAGGTGATTAAATGCATGATGCAACAATTATGTATTTACAACTAATTTTTTTTGGATTTTTTTAAATTTTCAATTTTTTTGTGATTTTTGATTTTTTTAATTTTTTTGTGATTTTCTAAAAATAAAAAGGCCGAAAAGAGTGAGATACGGTTACCGAAGCAAGCTTTCCAAAATATTCCAATTTGTCCACGCTCCGTGAGAGATTCCGAAATCTCACAATTTCCTAAAAAGAACGAAATAAAAATAAGACAAGAAATAAAACTAATCCGAAAAACTAAAAATTAAGGCGCGGAAAATAATTAGTCCCCGGCAGCGGCGCCAAAAACTTGATGTGCTAAAATAAATGACAATTTAATTGCAAGCGCACAATTCATCGTTTTAGTATTTTAGATATCGATCCACAAAGACTACTATTTTCGCAAGCCTTAATTTTTAATTTAATCGAATTAGAACAAGTTTGGGTTTTTAGAAAATTTTGATTTATACTAATTACCTACTAAAAGGAAATTTAATTTAATTAACACTAATTAATTGAAGTTGAAAACTAAATTATTTAAGGATTCTAAATTACAGCTAGAAAAGAAAATTTAATTACTTACAAGAATTTTTAAGAAAACAATTTGACATGACTCGTTTATAAATTTGACTAGGCAAGAACACAAGAATTTGATTCAACTCGAAACTAAAAACTCGGCAAACACTACTCAGTACAAACTCAGTGATCAACACAGCAAATGACTCAGCTATTAACTCAGTAACTCGCAATTGACAAACAGGAAAATTACATAATCTATTTAAATAAAATATTAAATATATAATAATAACATATATTATTAATTATATATTATTACCAAAATTATAAAATCTATTTAAATAACATATTAAATATATAATAATAATAATATATATTATTAATTAATTATATATATTATTCATTATATATTATTAATTATATATTAATATATAAATATAAACATTTCGGTTCTTTCGGGTTGGAACCGAACCGAACCCTAATTCACGGTTCGGGTCCGGTTCGGTTCTATCACAATTTCGGGTCCGGTTCGGTTCTAAAAAATTGTCGTTTTCGGTTCTCGGTTCTTTCGGGTCCGGTTCGGTTCGGTTCGGGTCCGACCCGTTGCTCACCCCTACTGATTGCTACGAATTAAAACAAGAAAACAGGAGATTTGGTTCGAATAAAAACAGAGAAACAGAAAATAAAGCTTCGAATTTAATAATTAAAACGACACAGAAAGTATGATCTAAAAAAATTAAAACTAATATTTTTGTGATTTTTTTTCTAACACATAAAACATGAAAAATTTAGATCAACAATTAAAATTATGACACCCACAATAAAATTGAGATTTAAAGGGGCAAAACTACGAATTAAACTATGAACACGAAATTAAAGTTTCGTTACTCTCAACCCCTAGTGGTTAGCATTTCGCTACTTTATCCACTAAACGGAATTACGAAAGTAACGAAACAAGGCAACGAAAAATAGAAAGCAAGACAAGAAATTAAAGGAAATGAAAATTGCATTAATTAAAAGAGGGGTGTTTAAAAAATTTAGAACTACTAAACAAGAAATTAAATCTACCCTAAAACTACCCTAAAATTTATTCTATTCTAAGTTCTAAATTCTACTCTACTCTACAAGTTTTTTTACAAGGGAAATGAGGGGGTATTTATAGGATGGGAATTAGGGTTTAGGGGGGTGTGGGTAAATCTTGGCCCTACATTTGGGGTGTGTGGTGGTGTAATCCTAGCCATTAAAAGATTCCTTCCCCATTAAGCTTTGGTAGAGTTGATCTTGGCCATACACTTTTATAGTGTGTTGGGATGATCTCCACCTTCCATGTGTCCTCCAAGATTCCCTTTCCACCAAACTCCTAATTCTTTTTCCTCTTTTTCTTTTTGGTCCTTTTTCTTCCTCTTTTTCCCTTCCTTGCACTTTATTTCTTTATTTTGCCATTTCTTTATTTATTCACGAATTTCCTGAAATGCAACAAAAATAATTATTAAAATACGAGATCAAGCAATAAATAGGTAATAAAAATATGCAAAAATATGCACTTATCAAATGCCCCCATACCTATCTTTTGCTCGTCCTCGAGTAAAACAAAAACAAAAAAGAAAATCTAGATAAAAGTCCTATACTCCTTTTCGTAGGTGTGACGGTTGCATTTGGCATATGCAACAAGCCATTTAAACCCCTAGGCAGCCCTAGTGGACGAGTGAGGTCTCGTGAGGGCCTATAGTGAATGTACCCACAAAATCCATCTAGTTTGTATAAAAGATCACATGGCAATGCACACCACACATACATGTCCTCTCATGACACATCAACTTAAGGATCAAAATGAGTTTGCAAAGTTTTGGTGTGGAAAGTGCAAGGATTCACATAGTCTACTTAAAGAAAATGCAAGAGTGATCACAAGTTCATGTCAAATGCAAAAATCATTGGTAATCATGCTAAGTCTACAAGAGCACACCTCAGAGTCAAAACTTGAGATCTCTTATGCAAAAAAAAAACAAACAAGCAATACCTCACCTTTCACTCACAAAAAAATATTCACTCAAAAACAAGGGTAAGTGTATTACTCAATTCCAACAAAATCAAATGCATGCTTGACACTTGGTATCATCCCAACTTAAATCACAACATACATTAATAATGACAATCAAAAGGTCTTTATTAGGGTTGTAATGGGGCTAGGGACAAGTTATGTAAAGAAAGGCCAAAATAAGGTGAAGTGTCAAAAGCTAGTAGTCACCATGAATAACATGCACAACACCTCCCCACACAATTCTATTTTTTTCTATTTCAACAAAAAGCCTTGACTAGTCGTAATGAAGGAGGATTACAAAAAACATAAGTATGCTCTCATATGTATTTTTTTCTCTTTTTTTTTCTTTTTTCTTTTCTTTTTTTTCTTTTTTTTTCTCTTTTTTTTTGTTTATTTAGAGCTAAAATAAATGTAACAATAATCCTCCTTTAGATTTGATTTGAAAATCGACTAGCAAGGTAACAACAAATATTTCCTCAAAAGTTATGAACAAAAGTAAACCCTTTTCACACACCTTATTGCTCCACCAAGTACCTACTAGCCTTTGACAAAATGGGATCAAGAATACGTAAGGCTAAACAAGAAATAGGTCTTAGGCGAGTAATGTGGTGTGTCACCGAAAGAATATGATTAAGCTCAAAGGGTTAACTAATTGATCACATAAGCATGGTGTGGATATTTTGGGAAATATAGGTTATTCCTAAATGCCTTTATCATTTTATCATCAATTAATGTCATGCATTTCAAGATAGAATTCAAACAAGTGCTAGCAATGCAAATGACAAGTGGACACTCAAGCAAAAGAATATAAATTCAAAAGATGTGCATATAGGCTCAAAATCTCACTTGGTGTAGTAAAACATAATCAATCTCAAGAAATGGTTTCCTCAATGCACCTACTTGTACTCAAAGCATAAAGACCAAATCATATTACACCTAATCATGACCTTCTAATTTCATGCACAATTCACATAAGTTTACTAGCTTCACCTTGCTAGTGTAAGTGTGTGAACAAGAACTTTAGCAAATCACTTCTCAAACAAAAGCTAATGGATCATAAGATTATCATAGCATGCAAGGGTGCATTAAGCAACTAGCAATCAATTAACAAAACTAGAAAAAGAACTCTTTTTGATTTTTTTGGATTTTTCAAATTTATATATTTACACTAAAAACCCTCCCCCATACCTAGATCATGCATTGTCCTCAATGTATGTAATTGCGAGAGAAATGAGAAATGAGAAAGGATAAAGTTGAGGAAATACCTGATAAGGGATGAAGGAGACTGAAAATTTCTAAAAACTACGAAAGAAAAACAACACACACACGCACACAAATCCTCCCCCATACCTATCTTACACAAGGGGAGGCAAAACAATAAAAGTGAATTAGCCGATGCCGGTAGGAAAATTAGGGTGAAGCTTTGAGAAAATATCAAGATATTTTTGAAAATTTTGATTAGCAAAGATTTTCTCAATTAACATGGAATCATTCAACCCTAAAGAGAAATTGTCACTAATGTTCTCCCTAAACCAATTTAATGCTTCTTTATTTTGTGTAAGCAAATTAGAGATAATGAAAGTTTGGCTAGGGTTAGAATCACTAGGAGGGACATAAGACAAGGGTTCAGCTTTCCCTAAAGGCTGTTGATCAAATTCGGGATGATAAACAATCAAGTCAAATGCAGGTGGCGGTGGTCCAATGGGACTCTTAACAACGGGCTCACTACTAACAATCTCGGATGGGGTCTCACACTTGGGACGAATTTCTAACAAATCCCCTAAGAACTCACCAATTGTAGGTGGTTCACCAACGGGAGTTTTGACAACGGGCTCAACAATAGCATCCTTGGGTTTGGTCTCCCACGGGGAACAAATGGCATCCAATTCTCTCAACATCTCTTCCGAAGTCATATCCTTTAACGAATCAGAATACTCTCGATTAGACTCATGGTTGACTTTGAAATCCTCAACGAGAAGAGACTCAATCTCACTATCCTTAAGGTTTGACCAATTAACAATGTCATCAACAAGATTGACCACTATAGATTGTTCATAAAGCTCGTTGGGTTCTTTTCCGACATTAAGGATATTAAGGTTAATGGTCATATTACCGAACGTGAGTTTCATCGAACCATCCCTACAATTGATCAAGGCATTGGATGTAGCAAGAAAAGGTCGGCCAAGAATGATCGGGATTTGATTCTTAGGATTCGTGACGGGTTGAGTCTCGAGGACAACAAAATCAACAGGAAAGATGAATTCACCGACCTTAATTAAGACATCTTCAATTATTCCCTTAGGCATTTTGACAGAACGATCGGCTAATTGAATTGTCATGTTCGTTTGCTTAAGGTCGCCTAAATCGAGGGCTTGATAGACTGAAAATGGAAGAAGATTCACACTAGCGCCTAAGTCAAGTAACGCTTTATCCACAAAAGTATTGCCTATGACACATGAAATTGTAGGACAACCGGGGTCCTTATATTTCACGGGAATCTGATTTGAAAGAATTGAACTAACATGAGATGTCAAAAAGGCTTTCTTGGGAACGTGTGTGGAACGTTTATGGGAACATAAATCTTTTAGACACTTAGCATAAGAAGGGACTTGTTGAATGGCATCTAAAAGAGGAATGTTTATTTTGACTTGACTAAATATTTCCAACATCTTCTCCATTTGAGCCGATTGTTTGTTCGAAATGAGTCGTTGAGGATAAGGAGCTTTAGGCTTAAAGACTCGTTCATTAGACACATCGGGAAGAGAAGTGGAAAGTGGAACGATATTTGAAGATTTGTTCGGTGATGATGATGATTTAAGAGAAGATTCTGATGACTCGGGAGTGGATTTCGATGATGAAGGTTCAAGTGGTGAAGGAGTGGGATTAGACGACTCGAGAGATTCGGGAGTTGGAGTAGGGTTTGAATGATCAAGTTTAGGATTCGGTTCAACATTTAACTCTTCATCTTCTTCTTCGTTGGAAGACTCGACACCTACTTTATTATTAACTTGATTTCCCGACCTAAGAGAGATGATAGCATTAACATTTTCAGGAGGTCTTTGATTGAGAGAGAATTTAGGGTTAACCTCCGGTTGACTTGGAAATTTATTCTTTTCTCGCTCACACATGGCATTGGCTAATTGACTCACTTGAACCTCTAACTTAGATAGGGCTTGAGTACTAGCATTTAAAAGTTGCCTATCTTGAGTCATGGTTTGCATAAAGGTTTGTTGAGATTGAGCCAAATTAGAGGTGGATTTCAAAAGCGCATTAAGGGTCTTTTCCAACGAATTAAGTCTCTTATCCGACTCATGAAAGCCGGGTGGGTGGGCGAGTGCTTGATTTGGATAAGAAGGTTGAGTCGGATAAGGACTGAGATTTGAGTAGGGTTTGGAAAGGGGCCTTGATTTGGAGTCGAGAAAGAATTTTGATTAGGCCTTAGAAAAGATGGAGCATTTTGAAAAGCCGGTTGAAAAGAAGATGGATTTTGGCAATTTGGCCCTTGGTTCCATGAGAAATTAGGGTGATTCCTCCACCCGGGATTATAAGTAGGATAAAACGGGTCATTCCTCGTGGGTGGTTGAGATACGTATTAACTTGATCGAAAGCGGGAAAATCCGAAAAACCTTGATTAAAATTCAAGCACATAGACACATTTGAGGGGGCCTTACTAGTTTCTATGGCTTCGAGTCTTCTAGTTAGAGTGGCTAATTTGGCATCGGTTGCAATCGAATTCCCAATCGAATGCAAACCCCTAGATGAACTAGACGACTCATTAGACTTAATGGGTTCCCTAGTAGACTCCCACAACATGGTCTTCTCGGCTAATTCTTCGAAAAATGTCCAACCCTCGTCCTCATCTTTCTCCATGAATTTTCCTTGGCACATAGATTCCAACAACGCGGTTGTTGGACCATCTAGGGCCTCATAAACGATCTTACAAAGTCTCCATTTCTCTATTCCGTGGTGGGGGCATTGTGACAAAAGATTTTTAAAGCGGTCAAAACACGTCCAAAATGGTTCGTCGTGTTTTTGACGAAATTGATTAATCTCATTCGTGAGTTTCATAGTCTTGTGGTTTGGAAAGAATTTTTTAAGAAAGATGACTACAAAACCCTCCCAAGTGAAAATCGAATTGACGGGTAGACTATACAACCATTTTTTTGCATTTTCTTTAAAAGCGAAGTTGATAAGTCTTAGCCTAATGGAGTCCTCGGAAAGATGTCGGAGTTTTTGCAAAGCGCAAACCTCCTCGAATTCATGTAGAAAAAGATAAGGATCCTCACCTTCACTCCCGCGAAAATTAGGTAACATGTTAATTTGATGGACTTTAATTTCGAAGTTATTACCATTAACGGAAGGAAGAGTGATACACGAAGGTTGAGCAGAACGAGTGGGATAGCAACGGTCCTTAAGAGACATGGCCATGGTTACTAATGGTTCGGAATTATCTAAAGACTCGGAATCAGACGAGGAAGAAATCTCAAATGATCTCACTAGTCTGGAAGATTTATCCCTAATCCACGTAGTTCGCATAGACCACAAAAGGAAACACGTAGCAAGTAAGTGCGAAAAATTTAAACACACAAAAAGAAAGGGTGTAAAATTAAAAGAAAAATTCTAAACCTAGGTTCCCTAATAAAATAACTAGACCTTGCTCCTAACCGTAAGGACCACCAAAAACTCGGTAAATCAGAATTTATTCGGACCGATTCGGCCAGATTAGAGCAGGCATTGCCAAGAGGCCAAACTCGTCACTTGGACACCGAACCTAAATTGGCCAGGTAAGCTCTCGCTTGCCTAGACACCAAAAAGTCGGAATAAATAATGATTACTTCGTTTCTTAGGTACCTTCCTAATTGAGCGCGAATTCCTATGGGCAAACGTCTAATTAATTTTATTAATGGCTAGGGTATGCAAAATGAGGAATTTATTGTTTTTGGGCTAAGGAAAGAGTGATGAAATCCCTTCCTTTATCTTTTGGTGGTTTTGCCCTTAAGATTTATTTACAAAATGATGCAACAAACAACGATATATACAAAAATTATAAACAAATATGGATGCTTACACTACGTGATTTAATCTAAAGAAAGAAAGAAATTAAACGTACCTTTGGGTCCTCCAGCGATCATCACAATTATAAGGTACGAAAAATTAAAAACAAGAAAATAAAAATCTAGATGATGTGCCCTAGGTGATTAAATGCATGATGCAACAATTATGTCTTTACAACTAATTTTTTTTGGATTTTTTTCAATTTTCAATTTTTTTGTGATTTTTGATTTTTTTTAATTTTTTTTGTGATTTTCTAAAAATAAAAAGGCCGAAAAGAGTGAGATACGGTTACCGAAGCAAGCTTTCCAAAATATTCCAATTTGTCCACGCTCCGTGAGAGATTCCGAAATCTCACAATTTCCTAAAAAGAACGAAATAAAAATAAGACAAGAAATAAAACTAATCCGAAAAACTAAAAATTAAGGCGCGGAAAATAATTAGTCCCCGGCAGCGGCGCCAAAAACTTGATGTGCTAAAATAAATGACAATTTAATCGCAAGCGCACAATTCATCGTTTTAGTATTTTAGATATCGATCCACAGAGACTACTATTTTCGCAAGCCTTAATTTTTAATTTAATCGAATTAGAACAAGTTTGGGTTTTTAGAAAATTTTGATTTATACTAATTACCTACTAAAAGGAAATTTAATTTAATTAACACTAATTAATTGAAGTTGAAAACTAAATTATTTAAGGATTCTAAATTACAGCTAGAAAAGAAAATTTAATTACTTACAAGAATTTTTAAGAAAACAATTTGACATGACTCGTTTATAAATTTGACTAGGCAAGAACACAAGAATTTGATTCAACTCGAAACTAAAAACTCGGCAAACACTACTCAGTACAAACTCAGTGATCAACACAGCAAATGACTCGGCTATTAACTCAGTAACTCGCAATTGACAAACAGGAAAATTACATAATCTATTTAAATAAAATATTAAATATATAATAATAACATATATTATTAATTATATATTATTACCAAAATTATAAAATCTATTTAAATAACATATTAAATATATAATAATAATAATATATATTATTAATTAATTATATATATTATTCATTATATATTATTAATTATATATTAATATATAAATATAAACATTTCGGTTCTTTCGGGTTGGAACCGAACCGAACCCTAATTCACGGTTCGGGTCCGGTTCGGTTCTATCACAATTTCGGGTCCGGTTCGGTTCTAAAAAATTGTCATTTTCGGTTCTCGGTTCTTTCGGGTCCGGTTCGGTTCGGTTCGGGTCCGACCCGTTGCTCACCCCTACTGATTGCTACGAATTAAAACAAGAAAACAGGAGATTTGGTTCGAATAAAAACAGAGAAACAGAAAATAAAGCTTCGAATTTAATAATTAAAACGACACAGAAAGTATGATCTAAAAAAATTAAAACTAATATTTTTGTGATTTTTTTTTCTAACACATAAAACATGAAAAATTTAGATCAACAATTAAAATTATGACACCCACAATAAAATTGAGATTTAAAGGGGCAAAACTACGAATTAAACTATGAACACGAAATTAAAGTTTCGTTACTCTCAACCCCTAGTGGTTAGCATTTCGCTACTTTATCCACTAAACGGAATTACGAAAGTAACGAAACAAGGCAACGAAAAATAGAAAGCAAGACAAGAAATTAAAGGAAATGAAAATTGCATTAATTAAAAGAGGGGTGTTTAAAAAATTTAGAACTACTAAACAAGAAATTAAATCTACCCTAAAACTACCCTAAAATTTATTCTATTCTAAGTTCTAAATTCTACTCTACTCTACAAGTTTTTTTACAAGGGAAATGAGGGGGTATTTATAGGATGGGAATTAGGGTTTAGGGGGGTGTGGGTAAATCTTGGCCCTACATTTGGGGTGTGTGGTGGTGTAATCCTAGACAATTTAAAAATTGATGTGCTAAAATAAATGACAATTTAATCGCAAGCGCACAATTCATCGTTTTAGTATTTTAGATATCGATCCACAGAGACTACTATTTTCGCAAGCCTTAATTTTTAATTTAATCGAATTAGAACAAGTTTGGGTTTTTAGAAAATTTTGATTTATACTAATTACCTACTAAAAGGAAATTTAATTTAATTAACACTAATTAATTGAAGTTGAAAACTAAATTATTTAAGGATTCTAAATTACAGCTAGAAAAGAAAATTTAATTACTTACAAGAATTTTTAAGAAAACAATTTGACATGACTCGTTTATAAATTTGACTAGGCAAGAATACAAGAATTTGATTCAACTCGAAACTAAAAACTCGGCAAACACTACTTAGTACAAACTCAGTGATCAACACAGCAAATGACTCGGCTATTAACTCAGTAACTCGCAATTGACAAACAGGAAAATTACACAGCAATTACAAACAATAGTGACAGCAATTACTGGACAGACAGGAAACAACGACTCCGAATACAAATCAATCCCATTTGCAGAACCCGACCAATACTCAAACAGCAAATCAGCAACGATACAATTCGCAATTCAATTAACAGCGAAAACCAAAGGACTCAACAATAAACATTGGACTCAATTCGCAAATAAAACTCAACGAAACCAAACTGTTCCTAAACTAACAGCAGACTTAAGACCCATATTACACAACTACGAAACGAGGAACTGCAAACAACTCGGCGAAACACCAAAGAACAACAATTGACCAGCGAGCTAAACCGTGAACTCAGGAAACGCAGAAAGCAAAAAAACTCAAGCTATTAGGAGTCCAGAAGCAGCGAACTCAATTCAAACACAGTGACGAACTCGGAAATGACTCAGACACTACAATGACTAGCGAACTGAAGAGAAGAAAACAAAACTCAGTAACACTACAACTAACACTACAATGAAACAAAAAGACACTGAAAACACCAACTCAGTAACAAAACTCAGTTGACTCGACTTGACAACAACTCGGCGTTCGCATCACAAATAAGGGAAGAAAACAGAGAAAACAAGAAGAAGAACAGTGAACTTGATTTAGAAACAGAAATTCGTCCAAGGAAGAGGGGTTTTGTGTGTGGTGTGATAGTTAGAGTAAGAAGGAGAACAGATGCAGAGAAAAAGAAATTGGCGATTCGAAAATGGAACAGGGGATTTAAGCTGGGTTTGGTGTGGAAAAAGAATGAAAAAGAAGAATACTACACTACTGATTGCTACGAATTAAAACAAGAAAACAGGAGATTTGGTTCGAATAAAAACAGAAAAACAGAAAATAAAGCTTCGAATTTAATAATTAAAACGACACAGAAAGTATGATCTAAAAAAATTAAAACTAATATTTTTGTGATTTTTTTTTCTAACACATAAAACATGAAAAATTTAGATCAACAATTAAAATTATGACACCCACAATAAAATTGAGATTTAAAGGGGCAAAACTACGAATTAAACTATGAACACGAAATTAAAGTTTCGTTACTCTCAACCCCTAGTGGTTAGCATTTCGCTACTTTATCCACTAAACGGAATTACGAAAGTAACGAAACAAGGCAACGAAAAATAGAAAGCAAGACAAGAAATTAAAGGAAATGAAAATTGCAATAATTAAAAGAGGGGTGTTTACAAAATTTAGAACTACTAAACAAGAAATTAAATCTACCCTAAAGCTACCCTAAAATTTATTCTATTCTAAGTTCTAAATTCTACTCTACTCTACAAGTTTTTTTACAAGGGAAATGAGGGGGTATTTATAGGATGGGAATTAGGGTTTAGGGGGGTGTGGGTAAATCTTGGCCCTACATTTGGGGTGTGTGGTGGTGTAATCCTAGCCATTAAAAGATTCCTTCCCCATTAAGCTTTGGTAGAGTTGATCTTGGCCATACACTTTTATAGTGTGTTGGGATGATCTCCACCTTCCATGTGTCCTCCAAGATTCCCTTTCCACCAAACTCCTAATTCTTTTTCCTCTTTTTCTTTTTGGTCCTTTTTCTTCCTCCTTTTCCCTTCCTTGCACTTTATTTCTTTATTTTGCCATTTCTTTATTTATTCACGAATTTCCTGAAATGCAACAAAAATAATTATTAAAATACGAGATCAAGCAATAAATAGGTAATAAAAATATGCAAAAATATGCACTTATCACTTTTCAACAGGTTTCTTGCTCTTCTCACCATCAAGCTTATCAACCACTAAATCAGATTTCTCAATTACTGGCACTGCAGATTTTTCAACCTGCCGATTCTGAACATCTTCATCTTCTTCAGTTGCTGATTTAGGATCACTCGTGACTTTTCCAGATCTCAAAGTAACTGCATTGACCTGTTCTTTGCTTTCCCTTCTGCCTGAATTAACCTCCGTATCACTAGGAAAAGTTCCTTGAGGCCTACTAAATAAGGCACTTGCAGTCTGTCCTAACTGGGTTTCCAAGACTTTCTGGCCAGCTTGTAGGTTCTTTACCGCTATCCACACTTCATCTGATTTATCATTAGATGATTGCCCCATATGAGCCTGGGGCTGTTGCTGCTGAAATCCAGGAGGTTGATATGGTGTCCTTGGATCATAAGGCTGTTGATAGCCTTGATTGAATGGCTTCGCTTGCTGATAAGATTGTTGAGTATTTTGATTATTGCTCCAGCTGAAGTTAGGATGATTCCGATTATTAGGATGATAAGTGGCTGGAACTGGTGCATCAGGTCTCTGAAAATTACTCACGAATTGTGCTGATTCAGAAGAGATAGCACACTGATTCGTCTCATGTGCGCCCGCACATAACTCACAAACACTAGCCACCTGCTGAACTCCATAATTAGCAAGAGAATCCACCTTCATAGCAAGAGCTTTCAACTGAGCCGTAATCATTGAAGCTGTATCTATATCCAAAATTCCTGCTGCCCTGCCTTGAGATAGCCTTTGGGTTGGATTTTGATATTCATTAGCAACCATCATCTCTATAAGTTCATAAGCTTCATCATAGCTCTTTGCCCACAGAGCTCCACCTGATGCTGCATCTAGCAAAGGCCTAGACTGTGCTCCCAACCCATTGTAGAACCCATTAATAACCATCCAATCAGGCATGCCATGATGAGGACACTTCCGTAGCATCTCCTTGTAGCGTTCCCAAGCCTCACACAAGGTCTCGCCAGATTGCTGTTGGAATTGAGCCAACTGGTTCCTTAATGCTGCAGTTTTCGCCATAGGGAAGAATTTAGTAAGGAACTTTTGAGCAAGATCTTCCCATGTAGTAATGGAACCAGGTGGCAAAGAGTGTAGCCAGCTCTTAGCCTTATCCCTCAGAGAGAATGGGAAAAGCCTCGACATGATAGCATCATCCGTCACACCATTACATTTGAAAGTGTCGCAGATTTCAATAAAGTCCCGAACATGCATGTTAGGATCCTCCGTAGAAGCTCCCCCAAACTGGACTGAATTCTGCAACATCTGAATTGTGCCCGGCTTGATCTCAAAATTGTTCGCTGCAATAGCTGGTCTAACAATGCTAGACTGGATGTCATTAAGTTTCGGCTGAGAATACTCCTTCAAAGCCTTGACTGCTTCTGCTGCGTCACCCATCTCTTCAGTAGTTTCAGTTTCCTCGTTCTTATTCTCTAAGTTCTCTACAAGATCGTCTTCCGCCAGTTTTTGTAAACGAGTTTGTAAGCGAGTTCGCATACAAACTTAAACACCTGAAACACCACGAATCAAACAAACTAAGTAAGAATCCGAGTCAGTGAACGCTAACGACCACTGATGACAAGCACATAAACTAAAATAAAAACACCGATGATCCCCGGCAGCGGCGCCAAAAACTTGTTGTGCTCTTTTTACGCAAGCGCACGTAGTCACAAGTAATATAAATTAAGTTCGTTCCGCAGAGATCTGGTTAAGTTTTAATCAGTAAATATGCTTATGCAACAATGTATGGTTTTAACTCACTGCTAAGAAAAGTAACAAATTGGGTTTGATTATCTAATTTATACTAAGATGCAAAGAATTAAACTAAGAATTAACTAATTAACAAGAATTAAAATCGAATTACTTATATGAGAGTAAACATGGGATCCTAACTTCATTAAATACTTCCCTTAGATCTGACGCCTTTAATCACTATGTGAAATGGTTTTGATATCTAATCGGATAACACGAAACAAGTATACGCTACCTGTCAGCATACGCATACCAAACTAAACATACATCCACAAAAGAGATAGAAGATGAATAGACACCAATTATGCTTAGACCCTATATGTCTATAGAATTTGAAAACATAACGGTTGAAGAACAAGTTATCCATTAAGATCACACAGGGCAGTATAAGTATTTTCATCTCACACCATAAATCATATTGATAAACAATTATGAACCTATGCTAGCATGGCAAGTTCTAAATCTCAAGATCCACTTTCACTTCACAAGAGATTAACAATTCAATTTAGATGTTAGCTACGCATCTAAAAGCATTAAGATTAACCATATGAGGATATCAGATATACACCACACACAGATCTTTAAAGCATCAAGATACTAAGTTCCATAAATAAATCCGTTAGAATCCCATGACAACGATTAGCCCATAATTGAACTGTTCATCGTCATAGGATTTGATGAGAACATGATAATAAACAAGATATGAAAGAAAGAAGTAATAATATTATAAAAATAAAGAGTTGAGAAAACAAATCTATAATCCAAAGTAACACAAAAGATGAAGTAGATCTAGATCCGTTGCTTGTCACGAGCGTTGAATCCTTCTCTCCTTTTCTCCCTTGCAGATCTAAGCTGGGTATAATAATAAAACTATGATGATGATAATATTTTACAAGGGTTGGATGTGTTTATATAGGCTTTAGACGTCTTGCCCAACAAGAAAATACCAAATCAGAATTATAATAGAAGTACGTTTCCTAAACTGATTCTGATTTAAAAGGAAAATTCGCAGCTGTCTTTTCTTCAGTAATTCTGGACCGTTCCAGTTGTAATTGGACCTCTGAACCACTTTAGAATGATAGAGAATCTCGTTATCTTCGCGTGGACAGTAAGATCGTCCAAAACTGACTTCTAGAACTCAAGATATGGCCAAAATCGTAAAAAGGGCAAAACTGGAAATTTTCAGCGCGACTTGGGGCAGTCTGCTCAAGATTGGCGCAGTGTGCTCAAGCCCAATCTGCATTCCAGGACGAATTCTGGCGCAGACTGCTCAAATCTGGCGCAGTCTGCCCAGCCACAATCTGATGGAATTTTGTTTTTCCTCGTTTTTAAGCTTTTTCTTCTCGTTCCTTTTGCAATAGCTTCCGTCTTCATTTCCCCTTGACTTGTATACTACTCGGTAGCTGACTTAAGCCTCCATTCTTCAATCCATATCATCAATCAACTTCCAATATGACGGAATCTACATCATTAATCGATACCACTCCAACCCTGCACAATTAAACAAAACACATCAAAACTACCACAAACTTGAGGTCAAAGCAATCAATTTAAGCCGATTTAGAATGTTCCAAGTAGATATAAAATCCACTTATCAGTACGGTATGGTTTTTTTTAAAACAATTGCCACATAATGGACCCCAAGAGAAATTACCTACACCAGAAGCACTAAATCATTGATACTATTTACCAATAAATCCTAGGTACCTAAACCAATTTATTTCCATTTCGGAAATCTACAACCATGATCACAATTAGCCCTTTTCTTAATGTAAAAACTTTATATCATGCAAAAAAACATTTTTTTATAGGATTTTTTTCTAGTATGTCCCATTTTAACTATTCAATTATAAATATGTCCTTTATTTACTTATAATTATAAATATATTCCATTTTTTTATTATATCCCATTTTTTATTGTAACCATGATTAACTCATTTACTGTATCATTTTAAAAGATTTTTTTGTCCTTCTACTTAAATAATGATTGTACCAACAACAATTTATAGGAGTTAATGTTATTGTTTGTAAGCTGAATTTAACAACCGGTGTTATTCCTTCGTTAGACGTTGCTGCTGCCTGCTGGTTTGTTGGGGTATGCGTTGATCAAGTTGTGAACTGTTGTTTCTGAAAAGTGTGGACTGTTGTTGTGCGAAAGGTGCCGCCGAAGCTTGGAACAGGAGGTGGTAAAGAAAAGGGATGTATAATGGGTAATAATAATATGGTCTTACTATACATATAATTATTGAATAATTATATGTATATAAGTTACATATTAGTTAATTTAATCATGAGACATAATTATAATTATTCTATAAAAAAGAACATATTCATAATTGACTAGTTAATTTGGGACATATCAAACTAATTCCCTTTTTTATTTTATCCCTTTTGTTACTTTATTTTTTTTAAACGGACCGAGATCATTTACATCATTTCTTGATATCGTATATAGTATTTGTTTTTGTTACCATGTATAAAAATTACAAAGATCAACTTTTGGAAAATAGTCATCACGGAAAATTGGAAGGTAGTAACGAAATAATGACATTTTTACCATTTTTTTAAAACTTTTTGATAAGAATATCACTTCTGAATTTTTTGACCAAAAATACGACTTTATTACGTATTTCAAAAATGGGTAATATTATTACGCATTTGTCAAATGAGTAATGCATATAAATTACAAAAATACGAAAAAAAAAAAATTATGTGTCACGTATTCATAGAATGCGTAACACCTCCATAGTTAGGGGTGTTACGCATTTCATAAATGCGTGGCATGCTTAATTTTTTTTTCATTTTTTTAAAAAATTCTTACAAGATACTCATTTCTCAAATGCGTAATAGTATTACCCATTTTGTAAATACATAATAGGTTGGTATTTTTGGGCAAAAAATTTAAAATTGGTATTTGTGTAATAAAAATTAAAAAAAATTGTATTTTTGACCATTACCCGATAGTAACTATAAATTATTTCTTTTTTCTTTTTACTATTTTTAGGAAGAGCTCTAGAAATCATAAGTTCGTAGTAAATAAAAGTTCTTTCTTTTTGTTTTTAGTTTTTAAGAATAGCTCCTAGTAAGCGTAAGTTGACTATATTCATTTGTATTTAATATTTACTTGTGCTTTTGTTTTTCAGAGTTTTCATTATCGGACTGCGATATATATATATAGGCTAGCGTTCAAATAGAAACCAATATTAGAATAGAAACTAGAAACCTACACTATATAAATTATATTTCATTTATTTTAATGGCCCCGCTAGGGGCACCTTTACAAAAACTTTATAAAATTCTTGGCTCTATTCAACAAAAATATAAAAAAAAATAATAAAAAAAGTTACTGTTCACGTGCCACGTCATCACGTGAACAGTAACTTTTTTTTTATTTTTTTTTTTTTTTTTAAATTTTTTTGTTGAATAGAGCCAATAATTTTAAACATTTTTTGTATTGGGGTACCCCTAATTTGGTCATTAGATTATCTTGAAATATTTAATTTAGGTTTAGTTTCTAGTTTCTATTCTAAGTTAGTTTCTATTAGAACAAGACCCTATATATATAGAAGGGGATAAACATTTGCAGATAGAAAGTTGAGCTCCTCTTTTAGGAAAACTAGCTTCATTACCCGTGCAAGGCACGGGGATATTCTAACTTTATTGTGAGATTTTGGTTTTTAATAGTTGTGATCATCATTGTTTTTCAATTTGTTGCAATGTTCCCTAAATATAAATTAACTATCTTTTCAAGCGTTCTTACTTTCTAGCAGGTTGTGTTCAAAAAATTCTAATATACAATCAATTAGTCATCTAGTTCAATGATTTTAATTATAAATTTAAATTCATTATATTTAGAACTGAGATGTCACAGTTTCGATTATGGACAATATGAAGATTAACTAACATTTTCATAGCATTTGACTTTAACTGGGGAGGGTTTAGAGTAAAATCATAGAAAATTGGAAGGCATAAATGTGAAATGATATTAAAAATGTGGGATATATTGCGATATTTTGGCTTTTAGTAGTTCAACTTTGATCGTGAACACCTTTAAATTTGTAGCGTTGTTCCCTAAATATAGCTTAGCAAACTCTCTTCTCAAGTGCTTCATTTTCAACATGATCTATATAAGATTTATAATATTTACTAAGATAACTTTCTCCTTATGAGTTTTACTCTCTACTGCCTCCTTTTCACTATGCATCAGCTCTGCTTCTCTCCCTAGACCTCGGCCAACTTAATATGTCTTTGTGGAGTCCTCTTCATTGCCCAACTAACATAAATTTGTTTGTCCTTGATGATGAGGCCATTAAGCTTAAAGATTAATCTCTCTAGAGTTCTTTCATCGAAACCTTAACAAACCCATAATGGTTATTATTTTTATCTCTTTTTTGAGGCAGAATAATGTCCTTGATTATTCCTTCTTTTCTGAATAATAACCAAAGATCTTTTAGCTGAACAGATTCCGGGAGATTGGTGATGAATCCTGTATTTTTTGCTCTATTTGTTTTGAATGACTCATGGAGGTTTATTTCCATCCTTTTTTTCTCATGCCTTGAAGAATGGCTATCGACTTTGCTCTTTGGATACTTGGTTCTGTTTCAGCAAGGCTTCCTAAGGTGAATTTGGTGTAGTGCATTTCTAATTGCAAGATCATCACCCCTACAACCATTTCCTGTTAGCTTCTATAAATTTATGGATATCTTCCTCCATACTTTATGGTTTTGCTTCTCTTTTATTCAACTCTTTAATCATTATTAGTATATTTCTCAACAATTTTTTCCTCTTTACGATCATTCCAAGGTGATTCATCTTTGAACCTCATCATTACTTCTCCTTTTGAGTTATAATCTATTACCCTCTCTCTCAATTGGTTCTCCCAGTGCTGATTTTCTGGGCCGTAATTGTTAATTGTCTTATCTCCCCAATTTCTGAATTTCTTCTTCCATATCTTTTTGCTTTCACCCACTATCCTAAAGCGACTATTCCCCTAGTTTCATCGATGTAGAAAGCCTTAGATCCATTTTTGTAATCATGACTCCCTTCTTCATTGTCATCTTCATCCCTCAATCTAAACCTGTTTGGATCTGAATTTTGTGAAAGATGAAATATTTTCTATCTTCTTTCTCTCTCTTCTTTCTCTCTCCTTCTATTTAGTTAACTCCGTTAATATATTGTAATTTGTATGCAAATTTAGGGTTTTAATCAAACTTATTTCATATTATTAAAAAAAATTTCATCTCTAACTATACCCTCCATCTTTCACCATGTTATAAACAATTTTTGATTGATTCGAGTTTAAATTCTAAATAAAGTGATGAACATGAGTGTATGTATATATATACATACATACATATATATAAATAAATTTAATTTGAAGAATGATATGAAATATGTGTGTGCATGCGTATTATGTAATATTCCAGTCCCACATCGAGTAGATATGTGACTTTAGTTCAGTTTATAAGGCAAAATCATACTACTAAACTGCACTAACAAATCGTGGTCTTAAAAATTTGGTACAAATTTTAATACAAGCATACATAAAAAATGCAACACATAATGAGTTCATACCATAGTTTTCCTTCAGTAGGTGTTGGTACACTCGTCCATAACTTGGTCCAATGAGAGCCGCCAGAGTGCCCTGAGTTGCATTACAGTTTTTAATTTTTTTTGAAATTTGAGAAATTTTTGATTAATTTTAAAAAAAATTATTTACTCAACTGTTAGGGCTCCGTTACATCCTGTTAATGTATATACATCTTTTGCCTCTCTCTTTTCCCAATATCTGTTCCTCAACATCTCCTAATTGAACACAAATTTGCTTGCTACTTCACTTAATACAATCTTATACAGATTTGCTTAAATGATTGTGTAATATACCCCTAACAATGTGAGTACAAACATATTGGGTTAATGCAACTCCTTCACAATCCACGATATTATGATTCTCTATCAAATTAAGATATCAAATACTATTATAATATTAAAATATATTTGGTTATTTCTTTGGCTAATTTCAATGTGATGTTTAACCATATTAAGAATTAAATTGATTAGACCCGATTATCGAGTTTTACGAATATCTTAATATAATTTTTATTTATATTTTGTTACAAATACGAATAATTTATCAAATAATTTTATTACTAAAGTAAATCTGATTATTATTATAGCAAATTCCTGATTTTCTACTTATATTCTTAATAGAGAACCCAATAGATTAGTCCATATTCTCAAATTTTATGAATATCTGTATAATTATTATTCATGTTTCAGTATACTCATATACTAATTTATAGAAAAACTTTAATCTAAGCACATGCACCCATATAAACTATAAATTGAAAATTTTAGTGTGTCAAATTTTTTCTCAAATGATGTTTAGTTTGTCCCACTTCCTAGATTCTCATTTGTAATAGATTTTGGGTGAGCCTTTTAATCAAATTTTCTCAATCAAAAAATTCCTCAATCATTTAGAATCAAATATTTTATTGCATTTGATATTGCTGAATAATTAGTACTCGGACTAAGACATAAGAGTTAGATAATATGTGAAATTTTAAGCATTTTATATGAAATAAAATAAGAAATTATTAGAGTAGACATGTAAATTATGTATATACAGAGACATAAATTAACAAAATCAATAAAGAATAGCATGAGAAGTGAAACATTCATTCCATCTTGAATAAAAAATCATGAAAAAATATTGATGGATATAAATAATGTATTCTACTATTTACCCAAAAACATGTGTAGCTCAATGGTTGTAGTGGGCAACTTAATGACATTTGAATTGCTATGTCATGGGTTCAATCCTTAGCAATGCCTACATTTTCTATATTTTTTCATAACATATCATTATAAGGGACATAAAGGTAAATTACACTGAATAAATTGTTACATGTTGCCCTATTATATATATAGTAGATTTCGACCTCAGTCTAATCACATTATTTGAATTGCAATAAATATATGTTCAGATGGCCCTATATATATGAGCTTCCTAAACCTATATCCTCTTTATTTACTTTTAATCATTCTTCTATTTCACGACCAACCAAGTTCATTAAAATTAAATAAATTTATTTTCGCATAAGCTTTGTGTTTTTGTTAAAGAATAATGGAATTGTTGTGGAATAAAATCTAGGTCACGAATTTGTAATTAATGTTAGGGTTCGGGAGCTTCTTGCTTTAATGGCTGCTTCCGTGTTCGAGACTGATCGGTCCTCACAGAGTGCCTACGTATCTCGTTATTGAGAATCAAGCCAAGACGTAGTTCTGAGAATGAGGGGTCTGACCCTTATATAGGCTGAGAAACCTTAGAATTATGGTAGGAGTCAGAGACTTGGTGGGCAAGCCACCGCCTTGAGGAAGGTTCTAGTCTCCTTACACATAAGAATCAGTTTCCATGTTGAAGTAGGTACCTTGGAGGTTAAGTCAAGCAGGAGTAATATCCTTATTTGACTCTTATTGCTGAGCTGATTATTACCCTTAATATTAATTATGAAATTAATATCATAAATAGGGTTTGGGCCTATCTGGTGGGCCCCACGTTGGGACCATTCTGGGTCTAATTAATGCCACATTAAATGTGTCCTTAGGGCTTATTTTTAGCCCATATCATTTGCCCCCCAACTTATAGGAAAACTGATCAGGTTTTCCTTGAAGTTTTAACGGTCCTTTCAAAGACTTGGGTCACGGTTCATCTTTATACACTAGCGTTTCACGAGTATTGTCTTGATGTAAAGCGTGGAGCGACCGACGCGTTTATGACAATGTTATTCGATGCTAATCAACCTTAAATGACGTTTAAACTATGTTAAACGACGTTAAACGGCATTAAACGGTGCTAAACGGCACTAAACGACACTAAACGGTGCTAAATATCCTTAAACGACGTTTAAACGATGTTAAACGACGCTAAACGGCGTTAAACGGTGCTAAACGACACTAAACAGTGCTAAATAGCCTTAAACGACGTCTAAAAAATTGTTAAACGACGCTAAACCACGTTAAACGGTGCTAAACGGCACTAAACGACACTAAACGACACTAAACGGTGCTAAACCACCTTAAACGACGTTTGAACGATGTTAAACGGCATCAAACGGCTTAAAATGGCGACCGATTGTCGTTTTTTTTTTTTGAAACGTCGACCGAGGAGGGTCAAGAGGTCGGCCGGAGCCCTCCTTGGGCATGAGGTTGGCTGCCAAGAGGTCGTCCATGCCTTAAATGGTGCAAAACGGCACAAAACGACGCTAAACGGTGCTAAAACGGTGCTAAAACGGTGACCGGCTGACGTTTTCTTTAAACGGCGACCGGGGAAGGTCAAGAGGTCGGCCGGAGCCCTCCTTGGGCATGAGGTCGGCTGCCAAGAGGTCGTCCATGCCTTAAATGGTGCAAAACGGCACAAAACGGCGCTAAACGGTGCTAAAACGGTGACCGGCTGACGTTTTTTGAAACAGCGATCGGGGAAGGGCATGTGGTCGGCCGGGGGCCTCCTTGGGCAGCTGGTCGGCTGACAAGAGGTCAGTCATGCCATACTTGGTGCAAAACGACACAAAATGGCACAAAACGACGCTAAACGGCGCTAAAACGGTGCTAATCGACACTAACCGGTGCTAATCGGCACTAATCTGTGCTAACAAAAGGAGATCCGGGACAGTTACAGCCTCTTCCGGGCAACTGGTCGGCCGACAGGAGGTCCTGGTCGGCTGCCAGGTGCTCCTGGTCGGCCAGACCTCCTCCATGGCATCTGGTCGGCTGCCAGGTGCTTCTGGTTGCCTGCCAGGTGCTCCTGGTCGGCTGCCAGGTGCTCCTGGTCGGCCAGGGCCCTTCAGTGGCACCTGGTAGGCTGCCAGGTGTTCCTAGTTGCCCGTCAGGTTGACGGGAGATCCATGTTGACTCCAGCGACGCTAAACAATGCTTAAACGACGTTTCAATCTATGTTAAACGACGTTGAATGGCATAATACGGCACTACACGGAGCTAAACGATGCTAAACGGCGCTAAGTTGAAGGTCGATGTTCGTTCCGGAAAGTAAAAAACCTTCAACAGAACCATCAAACGATCCGACCAACTGATGGGAGGTGCCAGGATAGGTGCCAGGAGGTCGGCTGGAGCCCCTTCGTGGCACCAGGTCGATTGGAGGATGCTCCAGGTTGCCTAGGGGATGCTCGTGGTCGGCTGGAGCCCCTTCGTGGTACCAGGTCGGCTGGAGGATGCTCCTGGTTGTCTGGGGGATGCTCCTAGTCGGCTGGAGCCCCTTCGTGGCACCAGGTCGGCTGGAGAATGCTCCTGGTTGCCTGGGGGATGCTCCTGGTCGGCTGGAGCCCCTTCGTGGCACCAGGTCGGCTGGAGGATGCTCCTGGTTGCCTGGGGGATGCTCCTAGTCGGCTGGAGCCCCTTCGTGGCACCAGGTCGGCTAGAGGATGCTCCTGGTTGCCTGGGGGATGCTCCTAGTCGGCTGGAGCCCCTTCGTGGCACCAGGTCGGCTGGAGGATGCTCCTGGTTGCCTTGTCGTGCCTCTCAGAGCTTTTTCGCAATGCCTGGAGTCTCGTTCTTGAATCACGTCCTCGACTTTTGGATGTTGTATACCTTCTTTCAGAGCATAATTAATCTCTTTGTTAGCGAGGCTAACCTTTCACAATCTATCTTCCTTAAGCGCAATTAGCTCTTAAGGCTCAGCTAAGTGTTTTGACATAGCTTGTCGCTATACATTCGTTTAAATCCTTCACTTCAAATTGGCTTTCATAACTTTAATGACCTTCTGGGCCTTAACTCGCTTGTTGAATTCTTGGTTTTGAACCTTGAGTTCATTCATGGTGGTTGGTTATCATCAACCCTTAACTCTCATTCTAAGATGTAAAAATGATGAAGTCCCTTAGTTCTTGCCCCCCTTTCTACATATGGTGGAGGTCTTGCTTCTCGATTGATCGTTCAAGAAGTTTCCTTGCCACTCGGCACTTGACTTCAAGTTTGGTGTGCCTTGGCCGGTTGTCAACCCTTTATCTTGATTCTAGGTTTCCAACCTTCTTCTTACGCTCAAAGGACCTTACTTTGGTTTGAACTCAATTGACGGCTCTTGATTCAAATCCTTAAACTCAAACGACGAACTTGATTGGAGGTAGACAGCCTCTTTGGCCATCAAGGCTAAGATTTTGTGTCAGGATTTGAGATTCAAGATTTTAAGTATGGAACGACAAATGACCTCATATCTCAACACTCTCACTAACAGTTTCTTTGCCTTCAAGGCATTATCAGGGGGCCAACCAGTTTCAAGATGAGCTTTAAGAGGGTCTATCCTTCAGCTTACATCAACTGGTGCTACCAACTTAGAGTTGATGGTCGGGACCTTCAAGACCTGGAAGTAAATACTCCATGCATAATTCTCTAACTAAGAAGAAGCGAACTTAGACAGGGCATCAGTCTTAACGTTCTCTTCTCTTGGAATGTGCTCCACATAGCACTCATCAAACTAAGTTATAACAGCTTTCACAACTCTCAAATACCTTGCCATAGTCTCATCTTTTGCCTCAAATTCACCATTTACTTGCGATACTACCAGTCTTGAATCTCCACAAACTTTGAGATTCTTGACTCTCATGATTCTGGCCAAGCCCAAACCGGCTATCAAGGCTTCATACTCAGCTTGGTTATTAGTTGTCAGAAAGTCCAACTTCAAAGCATACTCAACTGTAAACCCATCGGGGCTTTGTAAGACTAAACCTGCACCACTAGATTTTGTTTTTGATGCTCCATCAAAATAGAGCACCCAATATTCCTTCTGATCAGGTGCAAGCTCTTCATCTTTTTCTTCACTTCCAGGGGTGGTTACTATATCCTACCCCCCGACTTCTTGGTTGCCAATGGTACATTCAACCACGATGTCAGCCAATGCCTGCGCCTTAATGGCTGTTCGAGGCTTATATGTGATATCAAATTCTCCAAGTTCAATTGCCCACTTAATTAACCTTCCACTGGCTTTCGAGCTATGCAATATGTTTCTCAACTGCTGGTCCATCAGGACTTTAATCTTATGTGTTGGAAGTACGGTCGTAGCTTCCTCGAGGCTGTTACCAATGCCAAAACAAATTTTTCGATGGTTGAGTCATTCAACTCAGCTCTATGCAACACCTTGCTAACATAGTAAATGGGTTTCTGAACCTTTTTCTCTTCTCAAATGAGGACGGCGCTCAGCGCTTATTCAGATACTGCCAGGTATAGATAAAGAGTCTCTCCAAGACTAGGTTTGGCCAACAACGGGGCCTCAGCCATGTACTTCTTCAGCTGTTCAAAGGCCTCTTGGCTTTCAGTAATCCACTCAAAATTCTTCACCTTCTTTAATGCCTGAAAGAAAGGCAAACACTTGTCACCAGACTTGGAGATGAATCTCCCTAGGGCTGCAACTCGGCCAGTTAGCTTCTGTACATCTTGTATAGAGCGGGGTGGTTCCATGTCCAAGATCGCTTTGATCTTATCATGGTTGGCCTCTATGCCTCTCTTCGAAACCATCAATCCCAAAAACTTTCCTGATCCAACACCAAAAGCACACTTGGCTGGATTCAACATCATCTTGTGGTGCCTCATGATCACTTCGAATGCCTCTTTGAGGTGCTTGATATGGTCTGACTTGGATAGGCTCTTGACCAACATGTCATCCACATAGAACTCCATGGTTTTCCCAATCAGATGGGCGAATATCATATTCACCAGTCGTTGGTAAGTAGCTCCTGCATTCTTTAGACCAAAAGCCATAACAAGATAGCAGAAAACACCAAAGTCAATTATGAAAGATACCTTTGGGATGTCATCCTTGTGCATCTTAATCAGATTGTAGCCGCTGAACCCATCCATGAAGCTCAACATCTCATGTCTAGCTGTGGCATCTATCAATGTATCTATCCTTGTTAGAGGAAAGCAATCCTTCGGACATGCGTCATTCCGCTCAGTGAAATCTATACACATCCTTCACTCCCCATTCGCCTTCTTGACCATCACAGGGTTAGCCAACCATTCGGGGAACTGAATCTCTTCAATAAACCCATGTTCTAAGAGCTTGTCAATCTTCTTGTTTAATGGGCTCTTTCCTCTCAGGAGCAAAATTTCTCTTTTTCTACTTTATCGTCTTTCGCTTGGGATAAAAATGCTATCAAATTTCCCTTCAAGGGTTCCTTCAAAGAAGCTCCTATATAAGTAACTTTCTCAACTCGCTTGGTCGTCATGGCTTCAATGTTTGTCTTGGTCTTGGGTGTTGAACGTCGATGTTCGAAGGTTGAACGCCAATGTTTGAAATCAAGGGTTTTCAAGCTCAAGGGTGTTTTAAATCACCGAAATATCTATCATAGCTGCCGGTCCAAGGTCATGGGGTCTCTGATCAGCCCCACGAGGTCTTGAACCTTCCCTAGGATGTTTTCAAAATTATATATGGTTTTCAAGTTTCAACATGAAGTTTCAACCGTTGGATCTTAATTGAAGGTCCATGACCCCCTCAAGTTTGGCCTTCATAACTATCCTTGGCCTTCATGGCTAACAACTTCTGTTCTTCAACCTAGGATTCGGGGTTGATTCCTCTATTTAGATTTCGATAAATGAAATCCCGTTGGCTTCTTGCCTTTTAAACTTCTAAGACGAGAACTTGCTTGAACTTCTTAATCCTTGTTCAATGACCCTTAATAATGCAATGTTCTCTGTTAGTCTTCATCCTTAGATTCTCAACCCAAGTACTTAAGAGTAGTCAGTCCTTAACATCCTTGGCCTTGCATGGCTTTGATTGTTGCGTGTGGCTTTTATCTGCTTGTCTTTTATCCAGGGTCCTTCACGGACTTAAACTTTTACTTTGTCGTGCTGTAACCTAACTCTTGACCCTTCAGGATTAATAATTTAAAATGGGTTCAACCCTTACATAGAATACTACTGTCCTACTCGGAGCAACATGCTCTGCAATGGTTTCAATGAACTTTATTTCTACTTCTATTAGATAAATATGAAGCTAAGTCCTACTAGACTAGGCCTGCATCACTTGATTTTATTTTTGATGCTCCATCAAAATAGAGCACCCACCACTCTTTATGGTCTCCACCTTCTTATTCTGAGGTTCACTTCCTGCTTGGGGTACTACCTCCTGCCCCCCGACTTCTTGGTTATCAATGGTACATTCAACCACGAAGTCAGTTAATGCCTTAGCCTCAATGGCCGTCCGAGGCTTCTGTGTGATGTCCTCTGCTGGCCCTTCTCGGTGTTCCTTATTACTGCGGACATCCACGTCTTCAATCGGAAGGACCTGCCCCCCGACTCCGTCAGGCCTTAACGAGGCTACATAACAGCTTCGTGCCATCTTTTGATCACCTTTATGTTCTCCAACACCATTCCTGGTCGGGAACTTGATTTTCATATGATAGGTTGAGGCCACAGCCTTAAAAGCGTGAAGTCTAGTCCTCCCAAGGATGACATTGTAAGTGGAAGATGTTGTTGGGACAATCGGATCGTGGCCCTGCGATTTTTTATACAATAAATTAATGAATACGAATACAAAAGTCACCTTGTTAATGGTTGATTCCACGCTCTTCTATTGTATTCCCAAATTCCCTTGAGCGAAGTGTGGCCTTCGTCTCCTCAAGTTAACCTCTCTTCTTGCTCCTGGGTGGCTACAATATTTTTCTCAACCCCAACCCTAGCAAGAGGAGAATAAGAATATATATAGGGCTACAACAGGGATCATGGATAATTAGGTTAGGCCTCCCAATGACATTCTGAGCCCATCCCAATGTCATTAAATATTAATTCAATCCACTAAAGAATTAATATTTGCACTACCTTTCCTAATACCGTAATTTAATTAATTAATTCGGTTCCAATATTATTTCCTTATTAAATTCCCCATGTTTAAAATAGCGCATGCCCATTAATTAAATAAATTACTGATAATTTATTTAATTAATATCTTTTATCCTTGATTATCCACTCAACCTTTATTTAATTATGCCGGAATAAATTCCACCTGCAGGGTTTCACATAATTAAATCTTTTTGAGCTTTCAAGGGGACATCATTAACCCGAATATTATCAGGACATGGATTCCTTCAATAAATAATATCCACCATATATATTATTCCATCACCCAAAATATAATGATTTAATTCCAAAGAATTATTTCATATATAAATCAAAGCATGTAAATAATATACACGTGTCAATTACTATATCCGGATTAAGAACCTAAGCATTAATAATAACATAGAATCTTAGTTCTCTTTCTTAATCAGTATAAGGGAACAATTCTAAATTTGATCCTGTTCAATATACACAAAGTATACCAGTATTATTTATTAGTCAATATAAACTAATCTAAATAATACTACAGCCATACCAGTGGATTGTCCAACACCACATGTGCTGTGAACCTTGTTATATTATATAAACCGTATTTAACAATCTAATATTCTGTATCCCATTTTATACTAGATTGTCCACAATATATAATATTAGACAACATGTAAACATTTAAATGATTCTCAATAAAACTGGGCCAGAAATAAATGTATATACTTAAAATAAATATTTTCAGTATACACTAACAATCTCCCACTTATACTCAAAATATTTCAATGAGTATATCAGTGTTTATTTAATCCACTATTACACTGAAAACTATGTGCCCATCCATTTGACTCCTATCGCTTCCACATGCCTGTCAAAAACCTTGGCTGGCAAGCTCTTTGTGAAAGGATCTGCCCGGTTGTCTTCTGATGATATATGAGCCACAACTATATCTCCTCGCTTTACGATTCCTCGTATGAGATGATACTTACGTTCAATATGTTTAGCTGCTTTGTGGTCTCGTGGTTCTTTTGAATTTGCCACAGCACCAGTGTTATCACAATACACTGTCAGACTCCTAGGCAAATTAGGTACCACATCCAAGTCCAAAAGGAAGTTCCTGAACCATACAGCCTCCTTTGCAGCCTCAGAGGCCGCCACGT
This sequence comes from Kitagawia praeruptora, assembly GCA_037693485.1. Classification (NCBI taxonomy): domain Eukaryota; kingdom Viridiplantae; phylum Streptophyta; class Magnoliopsida; order Apiales; family Apiaceae; genus Kitagawia; species Kitagawia praeruptora. The sequence goes on from CM075344.1 coordinate 67,749,874, forward strand.
ACTCGGCTTCCATGGTTGAGTCTGCAATGCATTTCTGCTTTACACTCCTCCATATAACGGCTCCACCTCCCAAAGTAAAAACGTATCCCGAGGTTGATTTCCTCTTATCTCTATCTGATTGGAAATCTGAATCAGTATATCCCAAAGGAAATAGATCTGAGGCCTTGTAAATTAACATATACTCCTTAGTCCTTCGCAGGTACTTGAGTATAGTTTTTACTGCACTCCAATGTTCCTGACCTGGGTTCGACTGATATCTACTAACCATGCCTACAGCAAAGCAGATGTCAGGCCTCGTACATAACATAGCATACATTAAGCTTCCACATGCCGAAGCATAAGGAACTGCTTTCATGCTCTCTATATCCTTAGGTGTCGAAGGACACTGCTCCTTGGATAGAGCAACTCCATGCTTAAAAGGTAGAAAACCTTTCTTAGAGTTCTGCATGTTAAAACGAGCTAATACTTCATCAATGTAAGGCTCTTGAGATAAAGCCAACATCCTTTTCTTGCGATCCCTTATTACTTTGATCCCAAGGATGTATGCCGCTTCACCTAAGTCCTTCATTTCAAATTGTTTGAACAACCATGCCTTTACTGATGACAACATCTCAACATTGTTTCCAATGAGTAAAATGTCATCGACATATAGTACTAGAAAAACCACTGCATTACCCTCACTTCTCTTATACACGCATGACTCGCTTGGACTTTGATCAAATCCATATGACTGGACTGCCTGATCAAAACGAATATTCCAGTCCCTAGAAGCTTGTTTAAGTCCATAAATAGACCTCTTAAGCTTACAAACCAGATGCTCTTGCCCTTCTTTAATGAATCCTTTTGGTTGTTGCATATAGATGGTTTCCTCAAGACTTCCATTAAGAAAAGCTGTCTTGACATCCATTTGCCAAATCTCGTAATCGAGATGAGCTGCTATAGATAAAAGAATCCGGATCGACTTAAGCATAACAACTGGAGAAAAGGTTTCCTCATAATCGATTCCTTCTTTCTGAGTATACCCTTTCGCAACAAGTCGTGCTTTCCAGGCTTTCACCTTTTTGTCAGATCCTCTTTTCTTCTTGTAGATCCACATACTTCCAATGGGTTTTATACCTTTGGGTGGTTCCACGAGCTCCCAAACTTGATTGGAATACATAGATTCCATCTCAGATTCCATTGCCTTTTGCCAAAGATTTGCATCTTTATCTAGAATCGCCTGTTCGTATGTCCTGGGATCCTCATCATGTTCACCAAAGACCAAGTCTGAAGACTCTCCCAAAAACATGAATCTTTCAGGTTGTCGAACAACCCTCCCACTACGACGAGGCACTGGTGCGGTACTAGTGTCAAGTTGTGCATTTTCTTGTGGTTGTTCTACTTGTACTATTGGCACTTGGGGATTATCTGTCCCTCCCACTAATTCCTCTAAAACAACACTACTCATGGGTTTGTGGTTCATTATATAGTCTTCCTCTAAGAATCTGGCATTGGTGCTAACAATGATATCTCGATCCCTAGGACTATAAAATGAATAACCTTTTGTTCCCATGGGATAGCCTACAAACAACCTTACTTCTGTACGAGATTCTAGCTTGGTCGCGTTCTTGTTCAGCACATGTGCTGGACAACCCCAAATCCGAATATGTCTTAGACTTGGTTTGCTACCAGTCCACAATTCTATTGGAGTCTTGGGAACTGACTTAGAAGGTACCAAGTTCAAAAGGTAAGCCGCTGTTTCTATAGCATATCCCCAGAACGACTTAGGTAAATCTGAATAACTCATCATTGATCTAACACTCTCCAAAAGAGTCTGATTCCTTCTCTCTGCTACACCATTCTGCTGAGGTGTGCCAGGTGCAGACAACTGGGATGTAATCCCATTTTCTGATAAATAATCCCTAAATTCTCCAAGCAAGTATTCGCCACCACGATCTGATCGTAGTGACTTGATACATTTTCCAAGATGTCGTTTCTCCGCACTTGCTTTGTACTCTTTGAATTTTTCAAAGCACTCAGACTTGCGGCGCAACAAATAAATGTATCCATATCTAGAATAATCGTCAATGAAAGTGACAAAATACTCATAACCTCCTCTTGCTTGGATACTCATAGGACCACATAAATCAGTATGAACCAATTCTAATACTTCTTTGGCTCTATTCCCCTTTGCTTTAAAAGGCCTGTTAGTCATCTTACCTTCCAAGCAAGATTCACAAACTGGAAATGGCTCCACTGCCAACAAGCCTAATGGCCCATCTACTACCAGTCTTTGAATCCTCCTCAAGTTAATATGACCTAATCTTAAGTGCCAAAGATATGTTTGGTTCAATTCGGAAGGTTTCTTTCTTTTGTTTGAGCTAGAAAGAATATTATTAGATTCCTTTTGTTGCAGCATTGGTTGGATAGGATTAATAATATATAAATTGTCTTGCAATGTACCAGAACATATAACTCGTTTATTCATCATAATAGAAACATTACGATCCAAACAAACATTATAACCATCAATGGCAAGTTTAGAAACTGAAATCAAATTCCTTCTAAACGAAGGTACATAAAGACAATTGTTCAAAACCAAAATCCTATCATCGCCAAAAGATAAAGTAATTATTCCAACAGCAACTACTGCTACTTTCGTAGCATCTCCCATGAACACATATATCTCGCCATCTCTAAGCATTCTGGTTTGCTGAAACCCCTGCATAGAGTTACAAACATGGTCAGTGGCTCCTGTATCTACACACCAAGTGCCCGTAGATATAGCCGCTATATATGTTTCCGTAACTAGAGAAAGAGACATACCAGTATTGTTTGTCTTCTTAGGAAGAGGACAATCCTGTTTCCAGTGACCTGACTGCTTGCACCTGAAGCACTTGCCCTTAGGCTTTTTCACACCACCTTGAACTCCCACTGCATTAGCAATCTTTCCAGCTTTCTGTGTCTGAGTCTTTTTCTTCTTCTTACCTTTCGGCTTAGATGAAGAAGCTTTCTCAGCCACATTCACTTGAACATTCTGTTTAAAGAGTCCTTCAGCTGCCTGAAGTTCTGTCAGAAGTTCCGCGAGACTATACATCCTCTTGTTCATGGTGTAATTCAAGCGGAACTGCTCAAAACTTTTGGGCAAGCTCATAAGGATGATATCGATCTGGGTTTCCCCATCAATATCAGCACCAAGGATCTCCATCTCATTCAGATGAGACATCATCCTGAGAACATGATCCCTTACAGGTGTTCCTTCAGCCATCTGAGTGTTCATTAAAGCCTTCATTGCTACTTGCCTAGCAGCCCTATTCTGTTCTCCAAAAAGTTCCTTGAGATTAAAGAGCATATCTGAAGCAGTGGCCATAGCCTGATGCTGATGCTGCAAAACACCCGACATTGCTGCCAGAATGTAACATCGCGACATCTCATCGGCCTTAACCCACCGCTTATAATACTCCTTATCACTTTCAGGAGCATCTTCAGCAGGCTGATCTGGCTTGGGTTCATAAGTACAAAATTTGTACTCCTCAGCAGTCAACACTATGTCCAAATTACGTTTCCATTCAATATAGTTTGGTCCCGTAAGTTTGTTATCCTTAAGTATGGTGAATAGTGGATTAAAGCCCATAATGATCTAATCCTGAGAATCATACATGTAACACATAATCAGAGAGTTGCACAAATCTTAAAACCTATTGGTTTCCTCTAACAATTAATTAAAATTAATGCACTAATATTTAAACACCATAAGTATCTGGTACGCCACGATGGGTGACATATATACCACTTAAATTCGTTTAAATATTACTTCGGTCCTATTACTAAATAATACGCCACGTTAGGGTGGACTATATATTATTTTTCATAGCTAAGTGTATACCATTATCAAATCTTAAATTAATAATAATAAGACCGGATGCCACCATTAAATATTTCAAATCAATAATCGATAATAGGATAATTCCCAGATCGGGGGGAGCATTGTCAAGAGGCGTCACTTAAGACCCCTTTCTAGACAGAATCATCCTTTCTCTCAATATCGAAAATCTATATTCAATCATTAGTACCCTTCTAATTAATCGAATTCTATGAAACTTGGTACGCCACGTTGGGTGGCATGTATACCTTTCAATATTCGTAATTAATTTAGGAAGTTTGTCCTAGTAATATCCATAACACTACCTGACACCATAAATCATATGCCACGTTAGGGTGGACTATATATAATTTACATTCGTCTTAGTGTTAAATTTACATACAAACAATAATGGAGACCGTGAGATTTAATTCCTAATTAATTCCCTCACCCACTTAGAATTTTTAAAAATTGAGGAATTTTAAAATTAAATGGGACCTATGTCATTACAATTATGTCTAGCATGCATTCAAATACACACATAATTTAACAACATATAACATTTAATTAAAGCAATAAATAAAAATCTATGTCCATGTCGTCCTAATTATGTTAACATGCAATTAAAAATTACACACATAATTAACAACACACAATAATTTATTTAAAACAATAATTAAAAAATAGCAGAATTAAAATAAAATAATAATCCACTATTATGGCCCGAAAAAATTAAACTGCTGCAGCCTGTGATTTCAGCCCCACGCGGTATTCACTGGAGGCCAGAACTTCCGATTAGTCTATCATTTCCTTACCCCGTGTACCTTCTGGCGGGTCCACAGAAAAGGCAAAACCCGTGGCCTTTTGATCAGACCAGGACAAAAGGATTAACATTCAATATTAACAATTAATATTATCCTCCTCTCCTGTTACAGTGAATGCAAGTGGCGTGCCTGTGAGGTGGTCCACGCGCCTTTGGTCACCTGCTTCTACTGTCGCCTTAATCAAAAAAATATCGAACCAGCAGCCTCAAGCAGCTACGCAGCGGAATTAAAAACGACTCCAATTTTGATTTTCGATCCCACGTAATTGTTACAAAATATCCGGATTTTAACAGAATCCATCAAACAATTACATAAAAAATAGATCTAATACAAAACTAATTTTGTAAATCTATTCTAACACTGATAACTCTGAATCTCGATCGGGTACTTCCTCGCCAACTCCTGTCTCGGAAGTGGTGTAGCTGTAGTTGGGTGTCTGCAAAACAACACCGGAGGGGGGGTTTGGCCCCGAGGTGCCTCCGGCGTGAGAATAAGAGTTGGCTTTGGAAGGTAATAATCAAGTAGAGTATCACAAAGTGATGAATGTGTGTAGGTGCGTAATAATGGCTAAACCCTAAACCCTATTTACTAGGGGTATTTATAGCCCTAGGCCTAGGGTTTAGGGGTAGGTTACCTTCACCCCTGACCGTTGGATCTGGGGGACAAGCCGCTGAACTCCCGGGATGCAGGGCACGTGGCTTTTGTCTGGTCTGGCCGTTGACTGGAGTGTGGCCACGTTGTGGTGGGCATGATCTGGCACGTATCTCCCTTCGTCTTTTAGTGTTGGTCAGCGCCACCAATAGGAGCGTTAGCTGAGGTGGAGTGCCACGTATATAAAGTGCCACGAGTCAGGGGATCCCCTAGTTCGGGGTGGGGGCCACGCCACGTGGTGGTGGCTCCGGGCCCGGGGTCAGCCACTATGGGCTGGGCCGTTCTTATTCTCTTGAGATGATTCACTTGTTGTTTGGGCTCCTTGTTGGGCCTTGGCTGTTTATGGCCTATCATTTGCCCCCCACTCCCTTATGCGGATTCTCCGGATGGGGGAGTAGTAAGGAGTGCTCTTGCCTTGGAGAATGAGCTTTCTGTATTTTTTAGAGTGCTAGATATGTGTCCTCGGGGCCGGAGGTTTTGTAGTTGCTCTGAGAGGCAGTGTTTGCTTTGGGGGAGAAACTTTCGCCTTGGTTGCCCCCAGTTCCGGGATGTGTACTGAAGTATGTACGCCCGGGGCTAGTAGTTGGAATTTGAAGTTTTTGTTTCTTTGGCTGCCCCCCAAGCCCGGGGTGTGTACTGAAGTACGTATCCCGGGGCTTTGCCTGCTGTAGATGTGCGAAAATGTACGTATATGAATATATATAATATTGCAATATGCACTTCTCTTTCTCTTTTTTTTTTTTTTTTTTTTTTTTTTTGAGAAATAATAGCTGTCATCCACTCATCTCCGGGTTTTGGAGATAGTGGGCCGCTTGTATGGGCCGCCACGTGTTCGTGGCGTTTGGGATTCAGGGTTTGCCTATAAATAGTGGCAACCTCCTCCCATTTGTCATTACTTTGTTTTTGATTTGCTGCCGTTACTCTGCTCCTCTGAAGACCAGTGCTCCGGGCTACCGTCGCTTCAGATTTTCTTGCTTTTTCCAGTTCGGCCTTTCTAATCTTTGTAAGTCCTCTTGACCCGGACTCTTGTCAATTTTATAGTATTTCATTTCCGGGGGCCCGGGGTAGACTTTTTGTATGGTTAGGAGACGCGTGACCGCAAATCGAGTGTTAATCCCTCTTTCCGAGCCCAGTACCTCCGGCGCTAGTGTTAGCTCTTCAGATAGTAGTGTAGAGCTGATAGATCTAGATTGGTGTATAATGGGGAAGAAGAAGAGTAGTTTGCCCGTACTTAGTAGTATAGCGACAAAGGACATGGGCCCGGGGTATAGCCTCAGTGAGCCGGACGGTAGTTGGGGGCACAGTAAGTATTATTTTGTAAGGAGGGACCCGGGGATCCCCCAAGCTTTCTTCTTCCGGGATCTGAGCACGGAGTTCGCCCAGAATCCAGATGTGGCCGAAATGATTAAGTACGATGAGGCCTTTCTGGATTCTAAGTTTGGGGATAAGCCGGGTTCTGGGATGGATGTCGGTCCATTCCGGAGTAAGTATGTGAAGGAGCCGGTCGACTGGGATCCCATTTTCCGGGCCACCTTCCACCTGGATAACGATGTAGAGTGGAGATGGCCAGAGCCTGGCGAGAAGATTTACCACAGGCCGGAGGGCGGCTGGGTCGGGGTGTGGCTGGAGCACCTAAGGTCGGGGTATGGGCCTAGGTGTCACCAGTTCGTTAAATCTCTGTGTTTGTTTGAGTATGGGATTCCGGTCACCCAGCTAACCCCGAACGCGGTGAAGTGGATCTCATACTTTCTTGGGTGTTGTGAGAAGGCCGGGGTGCTGCCCACTTTCAAACTTTTTCACCATGTCTTCCAACTGGTGCACTCCAACAATATACCCATGTTCGAATTTAGATTCCGGGGCAAAGCATGTGGGTACCCTTCCTCGGCGTCCAAGCCTCTGGTTATGCTCCCCACATTGAAGGGTTGGAACGGGGAGTTTGTCTTTCTCCGGGGCGTTGATATCCGGTTCATGCCCACCTTTAAGGAGGAGCCTCTTGCCATGAATTTTGAGGTATTCGATCTCTAGGATGCGGCAATGGACCGGGTTCACGCTTTCTGCCAGGGTCTCGGGAGGCAGGTGACTCGAGATGACCTCATGAGTCATCAGTATCTGTTTGAAATAGGATGTAAGTCCGGGTTGTACGTTGCTTGTACTTTTGCTCTTAGTGTTTCCTTGTACTCCGGACTAATGTTTTGTTTTCATGTTTTCAGGTCTTCCCGGATACAGCCCGGAGTTTGAGAAAGTTGTACAAATGAGCAAATCAAGCAAATCTCTCGGTGCTGCTCTCCGGAGTATTGGTCACGTTCGTGACAATACCAAGGCTCCTGGGGATGCTAGCGGCTCCCAGGCCCATCAAGAAGAGGTTTCTGAGAATAGGGCCCCGCACCCCGAGCCTGTGGACCTAGAGACCGGAGTTGAGGATGCTAGCTTGATAGCCAGGAAAAGGCCGAGGGTGACCTCGACTCGGACTGAGCTATTCGGGACTATGCTCTCGGACTGTGAGGTGGTGAAGGAGGGCTCGGTTGGTGGGGGTCCGGAGAACTTTCGCCCTCATGAACCTGCTCCCATGTCCTCGGAGGAGAGGAACTTTATCGGCTTTCTGGCTGACCTCCCTAGCAAATCGGAGTGGGAGGAGATGAGTCAGTCTACCTCCACCGAGTTGTTGCGGCAGATGATGGGGGTCTTTGGTCAGGTATGCGTTTCTCCGGGCTCTTTCTAACTTGTTTATTTTTGTTTATTGTTTCTGTATGTTTCTAACTTGGGCTTCTGCCTTCGCAGCTTGGGGTCCGGGTTGCTGGGGCTGCTGCTAAGGCATGCGGGGAATTGAAGGAGGCTCAGGTTGCTTTGAGCTCGGCCGCGGAGAAAGATAAGGAGATTGCCGAGCTGAAGCAGCAGCTTGATGAGCTCAAGGTGCGGACAGATGCCCGAATTGAAAAGTTTAAGGGAGGGGTCAAGCAAGCTACTGAGGAGAGGGATGCGGCCAAGGCTAAGGTGGCTGATTACAAAGCTGAGGTGAAGAGGCTCCGGGATGAGCTGAAAGCTAAGAAGACCGAGGAGCAGGTTATTGCCGAGTTCCGGGGTTCAGAAGCTTACGATGATGATCTGGCAGCTGTGGCGTCCAAAAAGATCCACCGTTGCTGGGTCATCGCTGAGAAGATGATAAAGACTTCCCCGGAGACCGCCACCTGGAAGAACTTCATTGAGGAGTACATTGCTGCCGAGGATGCCCTGGCTCGGGGTGAAGGCGAACCTAAAGCTTTCGGTGATCCTGATTCCTCTCCTCCTCCTGAAGCCTGATTCCCTTATTGGCTGTGTCCATATTTCGGGCTGTGCCCTTGTAATCTTTTAACGCTTTGTTGTATGACTTTGAATTACGCCTTTTAATTGTCTGTAACCTTATAACTATCGGGTGTTTCGGGCTGTCGGTCAGCCCGGCCCGTTTGTCGCTTTATAATCTCTTTGTTTCTGTTCGTCGTATATTTTTGGGTTTTTCCATGCTCAGCTGCTATTTGTTTATAATTTGTGCTGCCCCCCACTCTTTAATTCGGGTATCCCGGATTGACGAGTGGTGGTTTGTCCCCGGGCCTAAGCGTTGCCAAGGTCCCGGGCTTTGGCCTACTTGGAAAGGATGAAAACTTTTCCAAGTAGGTATTTTGATGCCTATGGCTTCCCGGGCCAAAGCATTGCTAAGGTCCCGGGCTTTGGCCTACTTGGAAAGGATGAAAACTTTTCCAAGTAGGTATTTTGATGCCTATGGCTTCCCGGGCCAAAGCATTGCTAAGGTCCCGGGCTTTGGCCTACTTGGAAAGGATGAAAACTTTTCCAAGTAGGTATTTTGATGCCTATGGCTTCCCGGGCCAAAGCATTGCTAAGGTCCCGGGCTTTGGCCTACTTGGAAAGGATGAAAACTTTTCCAAGTAGGTATTTTGATGCCTATGGCTTCCCGGGCCAAAGCATTGCTAAGGTCCCGGGCTTTGGCCTACTTGGAAAGGATGAAAACTTTTCCAAGTAGGTATTTTGTAATAATTTGAAGATTGGAGTATCAGGTAAGAACTAGAATTCTTTTTCATTGATAATAAAGCGGTTACATGATTTGCAAGTACAATTTCCAAATAATGCCCGTATATGAGCAGAAGCTATTTTCTTTTACTGGTAGTACTTTCTTAGTCTGAGGCCGTGCCAGGTGTTGGGGACTTCAGTGTTGTCCATGTGACTGAGCTTGTAGGTTCCGGGGCGGAGTACTTCTTTAACCCTGTAGGGACCTTCCCACTTAGGCATGAGCTTTCCTGTGTTAGTGGGGTCTGAAGCTTCGGCGTCCCGGAGTACTAGGTCCCCAATTTGGAAGTTTTTGACTCTTGACTTCTTGCCGAAGTGCTGTCTTGTTTTGTCTTTATACTTCTCCATTCTTTGTACCGCGGTGTCCCGGACCTCATCAACTAGTTCCAGGTTAACTCGTAACCCATCTTCATTTGCATCTTCATCAAAGTTGATTGCTCTATGGGAGGGGGAGCCCACTTCAAATGGCAGCATTGCTTCGGTTCCATAAGCTAGTTTAAACGGGGTTTCTCCTGTTCCGGACCTCGGGCTAGTTCTGTATGCCCACAGCACATTTGGCAGCTCTTCGGGCCATTTGTTCTTGCTTTCCTTCAGCCTCTTCTCAATTCCCCTTAGCAGGATTCTGTTTGTCACTTCCACTTGCCCATTTCCCTGGGGATAGGCCACTGAGGATTTCTTATGTTGTATTCCCCTTTCCTTCAAGTAATTTTCAAAATCTGAGCCGACGAACTGGGGACCATTATCTGAGACCAGGACCCTGGGAAGGCCGAACCGCATTAGTATGTTGTCCATGAACTTAATGCAGTCTTGTTGATTGATGGTCCTCATTGCCTTTGCTTCGGCCCACTTAGTCATGTAGTCGATGGCTACAAGAAGGTACCTCAGATCGCCCTTGGCCCGGGGGAAAGGCCCTACTATATCGATGCCCCACACAGCAAAGGGGATGGGTGATAGGACTGAAGATGGCAGGACCGGGCTTTGCCTTGGTATGTTGCTGAACAGTTGGCAGTTTCTGCACTTCTTGACGAATTCTACTGCATCTGAGTGGATTGTTGGCCAGTAGTAACCTTGCCTTATGATTTTGTACGCGAGGGCCTTTGCGGACATGTGATCCCCACAAATCCCTTCGTGCACTTCTTGTAAACAGTAATTGGCTTCTTCCGGGCCTACGCACTTCAGTATTGGGGATGAGAATGTTCGGCGATAGAGCTGGTTGTCTTCTATGAAGTATTTGGAAGCCTTGTTTTTCAATCTTCTGGCCTCATTCTTCTCTTCGGGCAATTCCCCCTTTTCCAAATAGAGGATGAAAGGGGTCATCCAGTTCGGGGTGTTGTCTACCTCCATTACCACTTCTTGGTCGATGGCCGGGGCTCCCAATTCTTCGAAGTAGACCGAACTACCTAGCTCGGCTGAGTTCTGGACTAGCTTGGATAACTCATCAGCTTCGGAATTTTCTTCTCTGTTGACTTGGTTGATCTGATACTCTGGAATGGTGGCTAAGTGGCTCTTGACAAGTGCTTGGTATTGGGCTAACTTTTGATCTTTTGCCACATATTCGCCTTTTGTTTGCCGTACCACGATTTGTGAGTCACTGTAGATATTCAGGTTCTTGATTTGCAGAGTTCGGGCCAACCTTAACCCGGCAAGGAGAGCCTCATATTCGGCTTGGTTATTGGTTGCTGGGAACTTGAATGTTATGGCCTGTTTGATTTGGAAATCTTCCGGGCTCTTCATGATTAGCCCTGCCCCGGACCTGTCGGCTGTTGAGGATCCATCAACATGGAGAGTCCATGACCCCGGGGCTCTGTTCTGGTTTTTCGGATTTTCAGCTGCTACAATAGCTTGTTGTGGTTCTGGGAAGGAGCACTCTACTATGAAATCTGCCAAAGCTTGTGCCTTGATGGCTGTCCGGGGTACGAATGTCAAGTGGAATTGGCTTAGTTCAATTGCCCAATTTATCAATCTTCCTGATGCATCCGGTTTATGGATTATCCTTCGTAGTGGCTGATCTGTTACAACCTTGATTTCTCTTCCTTGGAAATAGTGTCTGAGTTTCCTTGAGGCCGTGACTAAGGCAAAGGCAAACTTTTCTAGATTGGGGTACCTGGTTTCTGCATCTTTCAAGACTTGGCTAATGTAGTACACCGGCCGTTGATTTCCATCGACTTCCCGGACTAGGGCCGCGGCCACAGCTAGGGGCCCGGCGGAGAGGTATAGATGTAGGGGTTCCCCGGGCTCCGGCTTTGTTAAGAGGGGTGGTGATGATAGATATTCCTTGATAGTGTCAAGAGCTTGCTGGCACTCAGGGCTCCAAGTGATTTCTTTCTTGTTGCTGGCTCCCTTGAGCAAGTTGAAGAAGGGCAAACACTTTTCTGCCAACTTGGATATGAATCTTCTTAGGGCTGCTAATGATCCAGCTAACTTCTGAATGTCTTTCTGAGTCCGGGGTGGTTGCATTTCTAAGATGGCCCTGATCTTCTCCGGATTAGCCTCAATCCCCCTTTGGCTGATCATGAAGCCTAGAAATTTCCCCGCTGCCACCCCAAAGGTGCACTTCTCCGGATTTAGCTTCATCTCATTTTTTCTGAGGTTTTCAAAACATTCCCGCAGATCGGGGACATGTTCGTTGACTGTTTTAGACTTGGCAATGATGTCGTCGACGTAGGACTCCAGATTTCGGCCAATTTGGTCTTTGAAGACTTCCACCATGGCTCTTTGATACGTAGCTCCGGCATTCCGGAGTCCGAAGGGCATGAACTTATAAGCATAAACGGCTCTGTGGGTGATGAATGCAGTTTTGGCTATGTCTGCGGGATTCATCTTGATTTGATTGTACCCGGAGAAAGCGTCCATAAAGCTGAGCATCACATGTCCGGCAGTGGCGTCGATGAGGTGGTCTATACTTGGTAGTGGATATGGATCTTTGGGGCAGGCTTCATTCAAGTCTGTGTAATCAACACACATCCTCCATTTTCCACTGGGCTTTTTGACTAGAACCATGTTGGCTAGCCACTCCGGGTATTTGACCTCGCAGATAATATCTGCTTTAAGTAGTTTGTCCACCTCCTCGTCTATAGCTCTCTGCCTCTCCGGGGCGAAGTTCCTTCTTTTCTGTTTCACGGGTTTTCTTCTAGGATCAACATCCAGGCTATGCATGGCAAGGGATTCCCGGAGCCCGGGCATGTCAGATGGACTCCAGGCAAAAACATCGGCATATTCCCGGAGCAGTTGGATTAGTTCTTGCCTGAAGGCAGCGTCTAGACCAGTTCCAATCTTTACTTTTCTTTCCGAGTTCCCCGGAATGAGCTCGATTGTCTCAGTTTCCACGGCGGGTTCTTCTGATAGGAGGAGGCTTTCCGCTTATTCTCCGGGTCTGTTTCTGCCATTACTAGGGCTTGGCCATAACATCGGCTAGCTGTTTCGGTATCGCCCTTTACCTCTCCAACCCCGGAGGTCGTGGGAAATTTGAATTTAAGGTGCGGGGTCGAGGTTATGGCTCGGAGTTTGGTCAAAGCCGGGCGCCCGAGGATCACATTGTAGGAGGAAGGAATGTTGATTACGTAGAATTTTATCATATGGGTTATCTGCTTCGGGGCGGTGCCGAACTGAACAGGCAAGTAAAGGGTTCCTTGGATGGGAACCAAGTTGTGGCCGAAGCCGTAAAGCGGGTCTTCCCTGCATTCATTCATTCTGACACTGCCGAGCTGCATTCTATCCATGGTGTGTTTGAACAATACGTTGACAGAGGAGCCGTTATCAACAAGGATTCTCTTTACCTCATTCTCAGCAATGTCTAAGGTCACCACCAGGGCTTCATTGTGGTTAGGATCCACTCCTTCGAAATCAGCGTTGCTGAAAGATATGGTTTGTTCCGGGGCCGAGTCTATCATCATTACCTCGTCTCCGGAGCCTGGACTTGCTGGAGGGGAGTTGGATCCTCCCAATACTACGTGCACCACATGCTTAGTCTTCTGAACCCCGGATCCATCCCCCCTCTCCGTGGTTCTCCGAGCTAGGTATTGGCCCATATTTCCTTTCTTAATCTGGTCTTCGATGAAGAACTTGAGGGAGACACAACTTTCTGTTTCGTGGCCGTGAGTTGCATGATAGTCGCAGTGCTTGTTCCGGGGCCTGTTCTCCGGGGCTGATACCAGAGGTTTGGGAGGATAAAAGAAGGGCTTGTCCCGGACTTCTTTTAATATTTCGGCTCTGGGCCGGTTCAGTGGTGTCCAGTCTGGTTCCGGCCTCGGATCGGGTCTCCCCGGCCTCGGGGGCTTGGCTTCGGATTTGGCTCGGGTGGAGTGATCTTTGTCCGGGGTCGTTAGTTGATGACTTGGGATGTAGTTTTATTGCTTGTTGGGCTTAAACTTCTTGTCTGGGTGGTTGTCGTTTCTGGAGCGATCATCTTTATTTCTCCCCGAGGAGGTGCCCTGCCTGGTCATCCTCATTGCTTGTAAAATATCAGTTTCTTTGATGAATTTGGCGGCCATAGAATAGGCTGCAGCCAGGCTCTGGGGCTCTTTGTTTACCAACTCAATCACGTAGCGTTCGCTACGCTCCGGGTCTAGGTTCTTCCGGAAAATGCTCAAGGCTTCTCTTTCATCCAGATTCGTGACTTGATTTATGGCTTCTTGGAACCGTTTCATGAAAGCTGAAAGTGTTTCGTTGTCATTTTGCCTAATTGTTTCCAAGTGGCACATGTGATATTCCGGGGTCTTATTGGCTCGGAACCTCCGGAGGAAAGCTTCTCTGAACTCCTTCCAGCTGTGTATGCTCCGGGAAGGGATCCTGCTGAACCATCTCTGAGCCGCTCCTTTCAGTGTGGAGGCAAAGAACCTGCACTTGGTTAGGTCGTTGTAGAAGTATATCAGGGCTATTTGCTCGAAGTAGTTGAGGTGTTCTTCCGGGTCCTCCAACCCATTAAAGGAGTCAAAGTTATAGTGCTTGAGGTTCTTTTGCCAGGGCATGGCTTCAAGAGAGCGGCTAAAGGGGGTGAGTGTGTCTTGGATCTCAAACCCGGAGTCGTTGTTGACTTTCCTCTGTAACTCCTGGATCATTTGAACCAGGTTGCTAGGACGTTCTTCATCATCTGAGATAATCTCCGGGCTTACCTCTCTCCGGGTTCTTTTCGGTTTGGATTTCCTGATTCTTTCCTCCTCTTCTTGGAGCCTTCTTTGGATTCTGTGCTCCAATTTAGCTTGTTCCTCTTGTCTTATTTTTTCCCGGAGCCTTTCCATCCGTTTAAGCTCATCGGCCTCCTCCTCTCTGACCTTACTCTGGGTTGGATGGTCCTTTCTGTTTCTTTTGTTTTGGTCCCCGAGGCGAGCGAAGACCGAGGCTCGCAGGTTGTTGGAGTTGGCTGAGGCTTCGGAATCTTCCGCCTGCTCGGGTTCGGGTTCCGGACGAGGGCAGTTTCGGTAAGCCCGGATTGCTTCGGCCAGTTCCGCCGGGGTTAAGTTCTCCATCTGGGCGGACTCGAGGGGCACATCGGTGTACTTGTACCGGTTCACTTCGACCGTGACCCGAGCATCGTTTGGGCCGATCCCGAGCCTCTCCTGGACCGGGACCTGGTTTTGCGGGATGGGTTCCGGGACTGGAACTAGGGGCTCTTCTCTTGGGACGCTGTTTGCTCGGGTGGACTTGCTCGGGCGAGGCATGGCTTCTGGTTTCAGGTGGTTCGGGTTGTCTCGGTTTGGCTGTTGGTTCGGGGTTCTGGAGTTCGGAGGTTTCCCCCTCCTTCTAGCGCCAATGATAACTCTGAATCTCGATCGGGTACTTCCTCGCCAACTCCTGTCTCGGAAGTGGTGTAGCTGTAGTTGGGTGTCTGCAAAACAACACCGGAGGGGGGGTTTGGCCCCGAGGTGCCTCCGGCGTGAGAATAAGAGTTGGCTTTGGAAGGTAATAATCAAGTAGAGTATCACAAAGTGATGAATGTGTGTAGGTGCGTAATAATGGCTAACCCCTAAACCCTATTTACTAGGGGTATTTATAGCCCTAGGCCTAGGGTTTAGGGGTAGGTTACCTTCACCCCTGACCGTTGGATCTGGGGGACAAGCCGCTGTACTCCCGGGATGCAGGGCACGTGGCTTTTGTCTGGTCTGGCCGTTGACTGGAGTGTGGCCACGTTGTGGTGGGCATGATCTGGCACGTATCTCCCTTCGTCTTTTAGTGTTGGTCAGCGCCACCAATAGGAGCGTTAGCTGAGGTGGAGTGCCACGTATATAAAGTGCCACGAGTCAGGGGATCCCCTAGTTCGGGGTGGGGGCCACGCCACGTGGTGGTGGCTCCGGGCCCGGGGTCAGCCACTATGGGCTGGGCCGTTCTTATTCTCTTGAGATGATTCACTTGTTGTTTGGGCTCCTTGTTGGGCCTTGGCTGTTTATGGCCTATCAAACACGATCAACCCTCGTGTAAATTACAACCACGATAAACCACGTGGAAACCAAACAAAATAACCACGATTAAACCACGTGGGATCCAAACACATAATTAAATATACATGGCCATATTAGTGGATAACAACCTGCAAAACAAAATATACAAGCCTACCACTATATACATGCATATATAATTACGACATGGACATCGTATCAAAATCGCAGAACCATAGAACCTAGCTCTTGATGCCAATTGTTGGGACAATCGGATCGTGGCCCTGCGATTTTTTATACAATAAATTAATGAATACGAATACAAAAGTCACCTTGTTAATGGTTGATTCCACGCTCTTCTATTGTATTCCCAAATTCCCTTGAGCGAAGTGTGGCCTTCGTCTCGTCAAGTTAACCTCTCTTCTTGCTCCTGGGTGGCTACAATATTTTTCTCAACCCCAACCCTAGCAAGAGGAGAATAAGAATATATATAGGGCTACAATAGGGATCATGGATAATTAGATTAGGCCTCCCAATGACATTCTGAGCCCAGCCCAATGTCATTAAATATTAATTCAATCCACTAAAGAATTAATATTTGCACTACCTTTCCTAATACCGTAATTTAATTAATTAATTCGGTTCCAATATTATTTGCTTATTAAATTCCCCATGTTTAAAATAGCGCATGCCCATTAATTAAATAAATTACTGATAATTTATTTAATTAATATCTTTTATCCTTGATTATCCACTCAACCTTTATTTAATTATGCCGGAATAAATTCCACCTGCAGGGTTTCACATAATTAAATCTTTTTGAACTTTCAAGGGGACATCATTAACCCGAATATTATCAGGACATGGATTCCTTCAATAAATAATATCCACCATATATATTATTCCATCACCCAAAATATAATGATTTAATTCCAAAGAATTATTTCATATATAAATCAAAGCATGTAAATAATATACACGTGTCAATTACTATATCCGGATTAAGACCTAAGCATTAATAATAACATAGAATCTTAGTTCTCTTTCTTAATCAGTATAAGGGAACAATTCTAAATTTGATCCTGTTCAATATACACAAAGTATACCAGTATTATTTATTAGTCAATATAAACTAATCTAAATAATACTACAGCCATACCAGTGGATTGTCCAACACCACATGTACTGTGAACCTTGTTATATTATATAAACCGTATTTAACAATCTAATATTCTGTATCCCATTTTATACTAGATTGTCCATAATAAATAATATTAGACAACATGTAAACATTTAAATGATTCTCAATAAAACTGGGCCAGAAATAAATGTATATACTTAAAATAAATATTTTCAGTATACACTAACAGATGTTTTAATAACCAAAAAGTTCAGCATCTGTGTGGCTTCCATGGGCTTCTATCCGATCGTGACGGGCAACTGAATAGTTCCCTCAACTTTAGACTCTACTTCGCTGAATCCATATATAGGCATGTTAGATGGGGTCAACTGAGAGTCGTTGTATCCCATCTTCACGAATGCATCATGGAACAAAATGTCCACTGAATCTCCATTGTCTATTAGGACTCGCTTCACCTCTAAATTCCTAATCATGGGTGTTATGACCAGTGGGTCATCGTGGGGGAACATCACCCTTTCAAGGTCCGAATCATCAAATCCGATTGCAATTTCAGTCCTAACACGTTTTGGGGCCTCTCCCATAATGTGCATCACTTCTCTAGCATAGGCCTTTCGAGAGTTTCGAGTTGTGTCGGCCGCGGTCGGGCCTCCCCAAATCATGTTGATAACTGGCCCTTGGGGCTGTATGTTACGATCACGATCATTATCTCTTCTGTTATTATCTCTCCTGTCATGGTTCCATGATCTTCACCCTTGGTGAACTTGCTTAGTTTCCTTTTTCGAATCAGGAATTCAATTTCATCCCTCAACTGTCTACAATCGTCTGTATTATGTCCTACATCTTTATGGTACCTACAGTATTGATCCTTGTTTCTCCTTTTGGGATCACCCCTGAGTGGCTTCGGCCATCGAAAGTCCTTATCCTTCTCGATATCTAACAAAATCTGACTCCTATGAGCATTCAACCTTGCATAATCAGAAAATCTTGGTCCAAAATTTTTCTTTGGTGGTGAGTCGGAGTCCTTGCTAGTCCGGGGATACTTGTCCCTAGCATCGTACTCTTGCTCCTGCTTTTGCTTCTTCGTATCATCGATACCCTTACCATTGCTTATCGTGACCTCCTTCTTCATGCTATCCTCAGCCTTGATATACTTGTCAGCCCTTCGTTGGAGCTCAGCCATACTTTCGGGAGGATGCATTGCCAATGACCTTTTAAAGTACAGATCAGTGGTGCCATGCTCCAGGGCTACCATGGTCACCTTATTCTCCAAATCAATGATGTTCAACGTCTCCTTAGTGAACCTCTTAAGGTAGTCTCTCAGATTCTCATTCTTCCCTTGCACCACATACATAAGAGATGCGGAGCTTTTCTCATGAACTCTTCCGCTAATGAATTGGCTGACAAAAGCGGCACTTAACTCCTTAAAAGAGCCAATCGAATTTGCAGGCAACTGGCTATACCATCTTTGAGCCATGCCCGCCAGGGTTTGAGGGAACGCCCTACAATTGAGAGCGTCACTAGCAGGCTGCAATAGCAGTGCATTCGTGAATGTTCTCACATGGTTAGCGGGATCACCCGTTCCATCATAAGCCTTTATAGTAGGCATCTTAAACTTTCTAGAGATGTGAACATTCATCACCTCCTCGGTGAATGGTGGTGTAGGATCATCAGGATCTCCTAGCTGCATCAACTCTTCGGGGTCACCCTTGGGGACTTCTGCCCTTGTAGTTCCACCTCTTGGGGGTCGGTTTTGATTCTGTCTTTCCTTCTCCCTTTCTATATCGTCCTTCAGCTTCTGGATCTCGGCTTCATAAGCCTTGATTCTCTCAGCGGCTGTCATAGGGGGTTCATCATGGATTCGTTGAGTACGCCTTATTGGCTCCTTGCTTGGATGTCGCCTCCTTGGGGCTTGATCACGATCGTCATCCTCAGACGAAGAATCATCAGTATAAGGACCAGAGTAGTCATAACATCCTTGATCAAGGCCCAAGCCTCTAATGTGGAGGGTGATACGACTCATGTATCTGCAGGGCATGACCACTTGGCTCAACACCTCGAGTATTCAAAGGGTAGTTAGGCAACCCGTATGCCGGATTCGTACTTCTAGGGGGATCTGTAGTAGAGATCTACACCCCCGGAGGTAGCGGATGATTGACAAGGGAAGAGACCACCATCTAAAGAGGGTTGGTCTCCTGGTTTGGATGGACAACCACGGGTAGAGTTCTCTCAGCATGGGGAGTCGTCCCTATAGGTTGAGAAACTTGAGGTTGGATGGTCGCCCCTGTTGTTGGGGGTACTTGTTCAGTTGCGGGCGGAGCAGAGCTTAGAGGTAGGGCCTCAGTAGAGGTCGTATGTTCTTCGTGTTTGAACCATGGTTAATGTCATCTTCCCACAGACGGCGCCAAATGTTGTGGAATAAAATCTAGGTCACGAATTTGTAATTAATGCTAGGGTTCGGGAGCTTCTTGCTTTAATGGCTGTTTCCGTGTTCGAGACTGATCGGTCCTCACAGAGTGCCTACGTATCTCGTTATTGAGAATCAAGCCAAGACGTAGTTCTGAGAATGAGGGGTCAGACCCTTATATAGGCTGAGAAGCCGTAGAATTATGGTAGGAGTCAGAGACTTGGTGGGCAAGCCACCGCCTTGAGGAAGGTTCTAGTCTCCTTACACATAAGAATCAGTTTCCATGTTGAAGTAGGTACCTTGGAGGTTAAGTCAAGCAGGAGTAATATCCTTATTTGACTCTTATTGCTGAGCTGATTATTACCCTTAATATTAATTACGAAATTAATATCATAAATAGGGTTTGGGCCTATCTGGTGGGTCCCACGTTGGGACCATTCTGGGTCTAATTAATGTCACATTAAATATGTCCTTATGGCTTATTTTTAGCCCATATCAGGAATTAAATAATACTTACGAAAATATTTTAACAGTTCTAAATGACATGTTTTAATAAATTATATACAAAAGCAATCTAATTTTTAAATTTTACTATAAGAGTTAGGGGTCCTGGTCCCTGACAATCAATTGTCAGGGACCAGTTATTTAACAATCTACTTCTAAACCGTTGGATCGTTGATCCAACGGCCCCCTGGATTACAAAAAAATTTTCCTGTCCGCTATAATTTTCCGCGAATAGACTAATTGCCTGTCCGGTATAATTTTCCGCGGATAGGACAGCACCTATCCACGAAAAATTATAACGGACATGCAATTTTTTTGTAATCCAAAAGACCATTGGATCAACCTTAGAAGCAGATTGTTAAATAACTGGTCCCTTATTATCAGGGAGCAGCACCCCAGAGTTAGATACAAAATTCTTCCCGGAAAACACACAAAGTTATATGTGATGTTCTGAAATATTTCAATTGGATAGCAAATGTGCTCCAGGACATTCTTTTGCGTAAATTATTTCATTCCCTTGTCTTTAAGCTATGATTAGCATTTTATATTAAAGTACTAAGTGTGATTGGTTAAGTTATCCGAGGATCGATTTTCATTCACATCAAAATTAATTTAAAAATTAAAATTACATAATAATAGCTTATAAAATATTTAATAAATAAATAAATGCATTCTAATTTCTCTTCATTTTCCTTTGACGCCCTTATGGACTCGATTCATTTGTAATGTAAAATATTAAAGATAATAAGAGGTATTGTTAGAGCATTTCTAATCATCATAAATTTTTTAGCTAAAAATCTGTTAGAAAATGGAAAGTTTGAGGCATATTTATAATATGTTCTTGATGTAATTTTCAGAAACTAACAAGTGAAGGTTGTTCCTTGTTATGAGGACTTAAACTTTCATGTTTGGATCTAAGACATTTTCTTAGTGGAATCCATAGATAAATTGAGTTGAAAGAAGGAGATTTGAAATCAGATTGCAGATGGAAATCATGGCCATGATATATATTTCATGATCATGAAGTGGCATCAAATGAGATGGGATATTCAGAAACCTTTCATGGCCATGAGAAAGTTTTCATGTCCATGAATGTATACTTGGTTGGTCAGAAATGTTTCATGCCCATGATGAAGTTTTCATGCCCATGATGTGCAACTGATTTTAAATTAGATATTGATTTATTTTAACAGGTTTCAGATTTATTTGTTACAATAGTACTAGAAATTTGGGTCAGTATTTGGATCAAATCCTGATGGAAATTTGGATCAGTACTTGGAGTAAAATCCTGATGGACTTGGTCAGACATCAGATACTGATGGGCTAAATCCTGATGGATATCAGTTCCTGATAAAGCACTGAATCCTGATCCTGATGGACACCAAATCCTGATGCTACTGATGACCAAATCCTGATACTTATGTAACTGAAAATAATCCTGATGCTGCAGTTAATGAAATTAAATCAGAATATTTACTTTCCTTTTAAGGTATATCTCTTACGTTTTATTTTTGGGTATTATATATATCAAAGATATAACGTTAAGAATGATATACGTTAAGGTAAATCCTTGTTCGTTCTTCTTCTCTGTTCTCTCACGATACATATAGGAGAAATACATAGTTCTTAGGCGAACTGAGGTGCTGGTCGCTGTTGATCACTGGTGTATTTGTGAACCCTTTGATCGGTGCTGTTTTATCCTGGAAGTGATATTGCTGCAACCCAATCACAACGTAAGTGGGGCAATATTCTCTTCAAGAACAGCCAAGTCTTCTTGAAGGGCTTGGTGACTCAGCTGTGTTCTTTCTCTCTTGTTGTCTTGGCTTAAGCTTCTGTGAGAGATAAGTTTTCTTACTTTTCTTGTTAATTACAGTTACTGATTATATTCTTGTTTTGCCTTTGTGATTTGTTTTGTTAATTGGTTTTATGCCTGTTCTTGTTCAATATATATCACTGCCTCATTGTTGTGTTTAGTGTAAAATTACCCAACAATCTTGAAGAGAATATTTGTGTTATATATTGTTAATTAACAAGATGGTTAACGAAACTGAAACTCCTGTTGTTGAGACTAGCTCTGGGTCTGGTGTTACTGTACCCACCATTGATTGGACTACGTACCGTTTCCCACAACCTATCGATATGTCAGGTATGCCTGATAAATTCGGTGGGGGTGTTGGTTTTTCTCGTTGGCAGAAAAAGATGAAACTGTGGTTAACGGTAAAGGGTCTATGGCCGGTGGTGCAGTATGAGAAACCAATTGTGGTTAAGGAGAAAGCTGAAACTGTTAAGGCTTATACCATGTGGGAGGAAAAGGATGGGGTGGCTAGGGCTGCAAGTCTGGCAGCTTTGGCGAACACTCTATTCGATGTGTATTCATCTGACTCCTACACTGCTAAGCTATTATGGGAGAAGCTTGACCAGACACATAATACTGATTCGCAAGGGTTGGAAAAGTATTCTGTGGCTAGGTTCCTTGATTTCAAACTGGTGGATACTAAATCCATGACTGAGCAGGTGCATGAGTTTGAGATGTTGGTACATGCTTTGAAGGAGTCTGGTATGGACTTACCTGAAAAGTTTCAGGTTATGTCTGTGATTGAAAAGCTCCCTAAGTCTTGGGAAGAGTTTGCACTCTCCCTGAAAAGACAGAAAGGAGAGATCACTTGGACAAACCTGATGTTGGACATCTCTGTGCAGGAGCAACACAAGTCCAAGCAAGGACATGTGATGCCTGTTGAACATGCTGGGAGTTCGAAGGTGAATGTAGTGACTGTTGGACAGAAAAGAAAGTCTGTCACTAAGAAGGGAAACAATAAGTCTAAGGACAAGAACAAGGCTAAGAAACCAAAGGCAAACAAACCATGTTGGTCTTGTGGACAGGTTGGTCATTGGAGCAAGGACTGTCCTGAAAAGAAAACTAAGAAACCTGTTGTGGGAGCACAAGCTAACACTGTGCTTGGAACCACTGGTGGGCCTACGGTTAACATGGTTGTTGGTGAGGCTGTTGCTTCTGAAACTGACAACGGGTATGTGACCTACAACCCTGTACTTCTTTCCACCTATTCGTCTCATGAATGGTTGATTGATACTGGAGCTAATGTACATATTTGTACTGATATTACTCTATTTGTATCTTATCAACAGACTCATGGAATGACTGTGACGATGGGGAATGCTAGTGCAGCTCAAGTACTTGGAATAGGAAACGTGGACCTGAAGTTCGCTTCTGGGCGTGTTCTATCCCTCACTAGAGTGCACCATGTTCCTGATATTCGTAGAAATATAATAAGTGGAAGTTGTTTAGTTAAGAATGGTTTTGAAGTTTCTTTGAAATGTAATAAAGTAGTTATTACAAATACTGGTGTATTCTTTGGCAAAGGTTACTTGTCGGATGGATTATTTTTAATAAATGTTGAGCCTGTTTTGGGCAGTTTTATTAATAATAATGTTGTTCCTTCTGTTAATTGTGTTGAATCATCTGATTTGTGGCACGCACGTCTTGGTCACTTGAATTTTGGTGCTCTAAAGAATATGATGAACTTAGAGTTGATTCCAAAACATGCCATTGATAAGAAATCTAAATGTCAAGTATGTGTGACTGCTAAACAAACTAGGAAACCCTTTCATAATGTGGTTAGGGATTCGAATGTGTTAGATTTAGTGCACACAGACATATGTGAATTTGGTGGTGTTTTGACCAAGGAACATAATAGATATTTCATTACCTTTATAGATGATTGTAGTAGATATTGTTATGTTTATTTGCTTAAACATAAAGATGAAGCACTAGATAAATTCATTATGTTCAAAACTGAAGCTGAAACACAAACTGGTAAAGTACTTAAACGTTTGAGATCAGATAGAGGTGGTGAGTATACGAGTAACTCGTTTAATGAATTTTGCAAGAGCAATGGTATAGTTCATGAGGTAACTCCACCATACACACCTGAGTCTAATGGGGTGGCAGAACGAAAGAACAGAACCTTTAAAGATATGATCAATAGTATGTTGATTAATTCTGGGTTGCCTAAGTACATGTGGGGAGAAGCTCTGAATACGGCTTGCCATATTCTGAATAGAGTTCCTCTTAAACATATGGACAAGACACCTTATGAATTATGGACAGAGAAAAGGACTAGTTTAAAATATCTTCGAGTGTGGGGGTGCCTTGCAAAGGTACTTGTCCCTGAACACAAGAGAAAGAAACTAGGACCGAAAACTGTTGATTGCATCTTTCTGGGCTATAGGGAAACCACTACAGCTATGAGATTTTTAGTGTTAAAATCTGACATAGATGGAATAGTGGCTAATTCCATAGTTGAATTTCGTGATGCAACATTCTTTGAGGATGTGTTCCCTATGAAGACTGGTATACCTCAGGGTATTTCTGATGATGATCCCACTCACACATCAAGTTCTATTCCTGATCATGTGGAAAGGATGACAAATGTGGGGGCAGATCCTGATAGTGGCTCTACTCCTGATGAAGTAGATGAACCTAGAAGGAGTAAGCGTGCTAAGGTAGTCAAGGATTTTGGAAGTGATTTTATCACCTACAATATCGAGGACGAACCTTTAACTTTCAGACAGGCCATGGATTCTTCTGAATCTAGGTACTGGAAAGGTGCTGTAAAAAGTGAAATTGACTCTATTGTTTCTAATGGAACATGGGAGTTGGTTGATCTACCTCCTGGGTGTTCTACTATAGGATGTAAGTGGGTCTTCAAAAGGAAGATGAATCCTGATGACTCAATAGATAAGTATAAGGCTAGGCTGGTAGCTAAGGGCTTTAAGCAAAAGGAAGGCATTGATTACTTTGACACATACTCTCCAGTTGCTAGAATGACAACAATTCGAATGCTTATAGCATTGGCTTCTGTACATGGTCTTATCATCCATCAAATGGATGTAAAGACAGCTTTTCTTCATGGTGAACTTGAAGAAGAGATTTATATGGATCAGCCTGAGGGATTTGTTGCCTCTGGAAATGAAAGGAAAGTATGTAAGTTAATCAAGTCTATATATGGCTTAAAACAAGCTCCTAGAGACTGGCATAAAAAGTTTGATGAAACTGTTTTAGAATCAGAATTTGTAGTTAATGAAAGTGACAAGTGTGTCTATTACATGGTTAAAGGAAATGAATGTATTATTGTGTGCCTGTATGTGGATGATATTTTGTTGTTTGGAACCAATATTGAGATTATTAACGAGACAAAAAGGTTCTTGAAAAGGCATTTTGAAATGAAGGACATGGGAGAGGCTAGTGTGATTCTTGGTATCAAGTTGACTCAGTCAACTGATGGAATAACCTTGTCACAATCTCATTATATAGAGAAATCTATACTTGAGAAGTATGGTTATTCAAATTGTAGAATCGCAAGTACTCCGTATGATCCTAAAATTGCCCTTGTCAAGAATAGTTCAGGAGTACCTGTGTCTCAGTTAAGGTATTCTCAGATTATTGGGAGTTTGCAGTATCTTGCTAATGGTACTAGGCCTGATATTTCATATTCTGTGTCTAAGTTAGCAAGATATACAAGCTGTCCAAACAAGACTCATTGGGATGCTCTTGATAGAGTGCTTAGATATCTAAAAGGCACCATATATCTTGGTCTGCATTACAGGAGGTTTCCTGGAGTGCTAGAGGGATATAGTGATGCAAGTTGGATAGCTAAGAAGTCTGGTTGCAATGGAGTGACTGGATACCTGTTTACCCTAGCGGGTGGAGCAGTGTCTTGGAAGTCTTCTAGACAGACTGTTATAACTCGGTCTACTTTTGAGGCTGAGTTGTGTGCATTAGATGCCACGGGGACTGAGGCTGAATGGTTACATGGACTTATGTCAATGTTACCTGTAGTAAGTCGTCCACTTCCTGCTTTTGCTGTTCATTGTGATAGCCGTACAACTATCGACAAGATAAACAGCAAGAAGTATAATGTGAAAACAAAGAGACATATCCAAGTTAGACTAAAGTCTATAAGGGGTCTAATGTCTGAAAGGATTATTGCTGTTGAGTTTGTTGGAACTCAAGAAAACCTAGCTGATCCTTTGACTAAGGGGCTTGAGCATGCTGTAGTCCTTAAGTCTAGGTTGGGGATGGGACTGATAGCCCATTATAATTCATCTACAGCGGGAACCCAATACACATGAGAGGAGATCCCTCGAAAGTGTATTCAATGTGGTAATAACAAGTTGTAAGGGTGAATTGGTTGTACCTTTAACTACATAGATTGATACTTATGTATCTGGAGTCTATCCCCTGTAAACCTAAAAGGTACTGTAACTGCCAGTATAGCAAGAGTTATTTGAACTCTGAATGGGGTCAAGTCATATGACGAGATGCTAGCAGTACATCTCTGGAGATGCCCAGCTAAGCGAATGTAATTGTGTGGTCGCAATTAGAGGAAAGGGTTATTCCTTGAAACATTCGACGAACAGGATCGAGACATGACCATTAACGTCTCAAAGCCGTAGATTAGCACCATAGCCTTTGACTTGTCGTCGTCTATGGAGTGTGGTTACACCAAACGGATAAAGATTCAAGGTGAAACATTCCATCTGAATCCGGTAGCCATCGAAGTAGAGGACTTAGGAGGGTTCAAACCCGGAAGGGTACCTACTCTGAAAAACAAGTCATGATGAGGATAGATATGTATTTGAATTTCTGTATGGATTCGTGGGGGATTGTTAGAAAATGGAAAGTTTGAGGCATATTTATAATATGTTCTTGATGTAATTTTCAGAAACTAACAAGTGAAGGTTGTTCCTTGTTATGAGGACTTAAACTTTCATGTTTGGATCTAAGACATTTTCTTAGTGGAATCCATAGATAAATTGAGTTGAAAGAAGGAGATTTGAAATCAGATTGCAGATGGAAATCATGGCCATGATATATATTTCATGATCATGAAGTGGCATCAAATGAGATGGGATATTCAGAAACCTTTCATGGCCATGAGAAAGTTTTCATGTCCATGAATGTATACTTGGTTGGTCAGAAATGTTTCATGCCCATGATGAAGTTTTCATGCCCATGATGTGCAACTGATTTTAAATTAGATATTGATTTATTTTAACAGGTTTCAGATTTATTTGTTACAATAGTACTAGAAATTTGGGTCAGTATTTGGATCAAATCCTGATGGAAATTTGGATCAGTACTTGGAGTAAAATCCTGATGGACTTGGTCAGACATCAGATACTGATGGGCTAAATCCTGATGGATATCAGTTCCTGATAAAGCACTGAATCCTGATCCTGATGGACACCAAATCCTGATGCTACTGATGACCAAATCCTGATACTTATGTAACTGAAAATAATCCTGATGCTGCAGTTAATGAAATTAAATCAGAATATTTACTTTCCTTTTAAGGTATATCTCTTACGTTTTATTTTTGGGTATTATATATATCAAAGATATAACGTTAAGAATGATATACGTTAAGGTAAATCCTTGTTCGTTCTTCTTCTCTGTTCTCTCACGATACATATAGGAGAAATACATAGTTCTTAGGCGAACTGAGGTGCTGGTCGCTGTTGATCACTGGTGTATTTGTGAACCCTTTGATCGGTGCTGTTTTATCCTGGAAGTGATATTGCTGCAACCCAATCACAACGTAAGTGGGGCAATATTCTCTTCAAGAACAGCCAAGTCTTCTTGAAGGGCTTGGTGACTCAGCTGTGTTCTTTCTCTCTTGTTGTCTTGGCTTAAGCTTCTGTGAGAGATAAGTTTTCTTACTTTTCTTGTTAATTACAGTTACTGATTATATTCTTGTTTTGCCTTTGTGATTTGTTTTGTTAATTGGTTTTATGCCTGTTCTTGTTCAATATATATCACTGCCTCATTGTTGTGTTTAGTGTAAAATTACCCAACAAAATCTACGTGGCATGTCTTAAATAGATTATAGAGAATATTCAAAAAAAAAAATTCATTCCAATGGAACGTTGCCATTAGCTAAAAATATAGCCAATCTCAAGTCATCTACTATACTAAAATAATATATTGTATTTATAATAACTTAAAATAATAATAACTTGTCATTTTTAATTATAATTAACTAATATAGCTAATTCCATTGGAGTATAATTCCTTACAGATCCAATAAATAAACAAATTTTACATAATTAACATTTAACCAACGATTTTACAAAATCCCATTAAAATACTTTAAGAAATTATACTCTCTGTGGTCCATTATATAAGTTATTTGACTTTTCTGCACGTAATTTTAGGTGCTTTGACTTTATATTAAAATTATTATTTTTCAATTTTTTCTTTTTTGAATAAAAATAAAATACTAGTTTTTGTTTAGGAAAAAGTTTTTAAAAATAATAATTTTAATTATGTAATGAAAGCAAAGTTAAACGGCTTAATGGACCAGAGGGAGTAGATGCCAAGTTTAAAAATTATTTTTAGAAACTTAACTAAGAATCTTAGAAATACTTTAACTACTTGCTGAGTTGCTGTATTGGCGTCACGTTGTTTCGATGAAAACAACGAGATCATTGGTTTGAATTCAGTCTTCTTTTCATTAAAAACAAAAAAGATAGTTCAAAGTTTGTGAGGTGTGATTTTTCAAATTTAAACAACAGATTATGCCTTAAAAATGAACAAAATCTGAAATACAATAAAATTGGTGATGTGACCTAATTGGTTGACCTTTCAAGATATAATATATTCTGAATTATCTACATCTCTACAATAATAATTAAACATCCCTTATTAGTGATAAATACTGATAGATGAAAATAACACGTTCTAATCCTTATTCATGTGGAATGCTTTTTTCCTTAGCCATGGGCTGCACAAATAAAAGACTTTTGACTAGAATATTGTAGATTTGTAGAGATTAAGGGACTGTTTGGCATGACTTATTTTAAGTTTTTATATACTTATTTTCGGGTAAAAATTACATATTTTGATAAATTTTTTTAATATAACTATTTAATGTATATTTGAGATTTTACAAATTGCAAAAAAAAATTAACTTTTTCAAAAAAAAGTTAACTTATTTTAAGACAAAGTTAGAGATTCCTAATTTCCAACTTATTTTCCAGCTTATTTTTGCAATTTATTGAATCTCAAACATACATTAAATATTTGTATAAAAACAATTATCAAAATATAAAATTTTTATCAGAAAATAAATCCATAAGAGCATCTCCAAGAGGCTCTCTATTGTAGCTCTTAACTCAAAAAATGAGGAGAAAGAATAAAAATCAAGCTCGAAGACACTCTTAGAGACTCTTTAAAAAGTTAAGAGATTTTTCTTTCTCCTCTATTTTAGGAGCAGCTCTTAACTTAATATTTTATTTTATTTAGGGCTGCAAACTAGTCGAGTCGAGTTTTTCCTTAACGAGTTCGAGTTCGAGTTTTCCTAAACGAGTTCGAGCAAAACTCGATATGCTTATCGAGCAGAATTCTATGTTCGAACTCGAGTTCGTTAACAACCGAGTCGAGCCGAGTAGTTCACGAGTATTTCGAGTCGAGTCGAGTCGATCTCGAGTTCGAGTAGTTCACGAGAATTTTTTCAGTTTTTTTTTTTTGCATTCTTTGGGCTTGTTTTTATATTTCTCAATGATCCAACCGTACGGATGTCAAGATATATCTAATTTATTGATATTCCCAAATTTTTAAAATATAAAAAAATTAAATTGGTTCAAGATCTTAGTAGATCACTACTATTCTAACTAAAACTAGTAACTAGTGCTTTGTCACGAATTGTTGATTCTATTTTTTAAAAAATATTTCTCAACGATTCAACCGTACGGATGTCAAGATATATCTAATTTATTGATATTCCCAAATTTTAAAAAAATAAAAAATTAATTTGGTTGAAGATCTTAGTAGATCACTACTATTCTAACTAAAACTAGTAACTAGTGCTTTGTCACGAATTGTTAATTCTATTTTTTTAAAAATATTTCTCAACGATCCAACCGTACGGATGTCAAGATATATCTAATTTAGTGATATTCCCAAATTTTCGAAAAATAAAAATTAATTTGGTTCAAGATCTTAGTAGATCACTACTATTCTAACTAAAACTAGTAACTTGTGCTTTGTCACGAATAGTTGATTTTATTTTTAAAAAAATATTTCTCAACGATCCAACCGTAAGGATATCAAGATATATCTAATTTAGCAATATTCCCAAATTTTCAAAAAATAAAAAATTAATTTGGTTTGAGATCTTAGTAGATCACTACTATTCTAACTAAAACTAGTAAATAGTGCTTTGTCACGAATTGTTAATTTTATTTTTTTTAAAATATTTCTCAACGATCCAGCCGTACGGATGTCAAGATATATCTAATTTAGTGATATTCCCAAATTTTCAAAAAAAATAATAATTTGGTTGGAGATAAAAAAATAAAAATATTTTTTTTAATTTTTTTCGAGTTTTAACGAGTCGAGCCGAGTCGAGTCGAGTCGAGTTCGAGCCCATATCGAGTCGAGTCGAGTCGAACACTCAAAAAACTCGACTCGACTCGATAACCTTAACGATCATTTTTTTTTGTTCGAGCTCGAGCTCGTTATCTTATCGAGTCGAGTCGAGTCGAGTTAAACGAGTCGAGTCGAGTCGAGCCTAATGAGTAGCTCGGTTCGTTTGCAGCCCTAATTTTATTAGTAAAATAGTGGTTCTTCTCTCTCATCAATTGATTGTTTGACTCTGATTTAAGTTGCATTCATAAAAGTACAAAAGAAATTGGTAGAGAGGGAATGCTTTTATACAAATTTATTACTCCTCCTGTCTCTTTTTACTTTTTTTATTTGAAATGTCGGGATTGTTCATAACATGAGACAAATTACTAATTTACGTTTAATCTATAAGATCAAATATAGTCATGAGTGATCTTATTGGATTCGTATTTATGAGTACTTTAATACAGCGAAGTTTTTATATCTAAAGCTAATACGAAATTAAAGATATTAACGATCAAAAATGTGCATTGGCAAACATGTCCAGTCAAAACAGGAATGATATTTAGAGACGGAGGGAGTATATGATATAAGTTAAGAGTGGCTAGTAGCTCTTAAAATTGAGGAGAGAGAAGAGAATTTTAGTGAATTTAGAGCATCTTCAACAATCTTTTAGTTGGCTATTAAATATAATATAAATTATATGGCTTTTAGCAAGTTAGTACATAGGTTTCCGTGTCAACTCCAACAATACTCCTTATCTTGACTTCTAATTCAAATTTTATTAATATTTCAAACCTAACTATGACATACATTTGAATCCAACCATGTACAAGTGAATATTTTATTAATATAAAAAAGTTAAGAGCCATGTAGTAGCTCTTAAAATTGAGGAGAGAGAAGAGGCTCTTAAGCTTTTTAAGAATCACTAAGAGTTTCTTAGAGCCCATTTTTTCTCCGTACTCTTTATTTTTGGACTTAAGAGCTTATTTAAGAGTCTCTTGGAGATGCTCTTAGGAGCCATTAGGAGTCTCTTGGAGCAAAAAAAATGACTTACCTCTTTTTATTTTAAGTTAAGAGCCACTATAAAGAGTCTCTTGGGGATGTTCTAAGAGCATCTCCAAGAGTCTCCTAACTCACTCCTAAATATAATATAAACAATTAAGCTCTTAGCAAGTTAATACATTGATTTGTGTGTCAACTCCAACAATACTCCCTATAATTGCTCTTTATTTTATATTTTATTCATATTTCATTTCCACTAGTACAAACATTCAATATAGGAGAGAGAAGTATCAATTTTTTATTAATGAAATATAAGTTAAGAGCTACTAGTTGCTCTTAAAAGAGAGGAGAGAGAAGAAGCTCTTAGTGTTTTTAAGAGCCACTAAAAGTCTCTTGGAGCAATATTTTTGTTCTCTCTCCTCAATTTTTAAGTTAAGAGCTAGAATAAAGAGGCTCTTGGAGATGCTCTAAGTCCCAAAAAAAAAAAGGTGTGCCAAACGAGCACTTTGTCTTAAAATAAGTTCAATTATTCTGGAAAAAAGTTCCCCCAAACATCCCCTAAGATGTGCAATATTCTAATTGCAACTCTCCTTAGTCCTTATTAAATGTCAGTACTCGATCAGTATAGTGCAAGTATGTGGGGTTGGGGTATATATGTTTGATTTCCCACTTCAAGCTCTTGTCCTTCTAGCTAGTGCTACATTTTCCCAACTATACAGTGATTTGACATGTATATATAAAGGAACTTCTCAAGAAATGTATATTCACAACACAACCATCTCTAGCCTAGCAACAAGTCACAGGCTTTCAGTCCACAGACTGTATTCATATTTCTCATCAATGGCTTCTTATTTTTGTACCTTCAAGAATTTGGCTGTTTTGGCAGTACTTGCACTTGCTTTCTGCATTCAAGGCACCTTAGGTACGTAAATCATATCGGTTTCCATAACTAAATACGTTTTATGTCACACAATTATATTGTTTCATGATGATTGAGTACCCTTTTTTTTTTTTTGTAATTGTACGTAGGAAGCATAGAATGTGAGGATCTAGACAAAGAGTCATGTGCGTACGCTATATCTTCAAGGGGGAAGCGGTGCGTGCTGGAGCAACGTGTGCGTAGGAGTGGTGAGGAAGCTTTTACTTGCGGAACTTCAGAGATTGTGGCTGATAGGCTTAAGGATTGGATTGAAACTGATGAGTGCATCCGTGCATGTGGTTTGGACAGGAACGTTCTTGGAATTTCATCCGATTCTCTACTTGAGACTCACTTCACCAGAAAGCTTTGCTCTACTCGATGCTATAACTCTTGCCCTAACATCATCGATCTTTACTTCAATCTTGCTGCTGGCGAAGGTACTTTTAAACACTTCAATTTTTGGCCAGCTAAAACTCTGTTACTACTCGTTTAGTTTAACTAAATTTTTAGCTCTAGCAAAGAGAAGTTTAAAGTGTCTTGAGTTGAAGCTCGACTTCCAACATGAAAAGCTTCATGATTTAGATTTCAGTGTAGTACTAGCTATATTACATCTCGAGTAGAGTAGCAAAACTAAAATGAGCATTACATTTTATAAGCTTCAATTTTTGCAGGACTATACCTTCCAAAATTTTGCGCATCTCGAGTAAAGAATGCACGTCGTGGAATGGCCGAGATCAGAAGCTCAGGACAAGTTGCGGCTGGACCAGTGACTGCAGGAAAGTTCATGGTGGCAGCAGGACCTAATGCTGCTGAGTTCATGGAGGAGGAGGCAGAGGCACCGGAAGCCGACACCAGGTTTATGGAAGAAGAAGCACTGGCTCCAGCATTTTGATTTAATATGGATTCCATATATGATTGAACATTTATGTTTTCCTAATAAAGATTTTCAGTTATTTGCCCGACTTGTTTTGGGTTGTTTGCTTAATTTAGCGTTTGTGTTTCTGTGTATCTTCTTCATCAACTTCTTGAAAAATCGAACAAAACTGAAAATTTTAGCTTACATCATATTTTGCATGTATTAGAAACTCGACTATAATATTGCGATTTAGGAACAGAGATCTGCATCAATGATTTCTATTTTTGTCCTTCTTATTCTTTTGTTAATTCTTTGAAGTATTTCATGTTCCTTGTTATAGGATAAATCTCAAAATAATTCTTTGAGGCCTAAGAGATTTCATATCCAAGCCGATTCCTGAACCTACAAAAGTCCAACCACCTAAGGGCTAACTAGCTAAGTGTAATTCAGGGACCGATCTCGTAAGGAGTATGGGGGACTGTCCTCCTAAAATAAAATTTTGTATTTTTTTAATAAAATTTTGAAAATATATAAAAGTGTCTCCATAAAAATTTAAAAATATAAGAAGGTAGTTCCAAAATTTGCTCGATATCCTTCTAAAAAAAAAATTCCTGGATCCGTTCATGGTTAAACCGTGAAAGAATATATTCAGGCCGTTTGGCAACAACTTATTAAAAGCCCATTTGGCTTTAAGTCGTTTTAGGTGCGTTTGGGTAATGTGGCTTTAAGTTAAAAAATTGTTTTAAGTCATAAGTTCCATTTAGGTACTTTTGACTTATGACTTATTGAGTTTTTTTTTTCTTGATTCTTGTAAAGTTTAAATATTATGAATTTAAAATTTTTTAAAAATCAAATTTCACTTTAAGTCAATTTTATTAAATCCCCATTTAACTTTAACTAAAATTACTCAAACACATTCATTCAACTTAAAGTAAACAACTTTACTTTCTCTTTTAAGTTAAAAACAACTTCATCA
This sequence comes from Kitagawia praeruptora, assembly GCA_037693485.1. NCBI lineage: Eukaryota > Viridiplantae > Streptophyta > Magnoliopsida > Apiales > Apiaceae > Kitagawia > Kitagawia praeruptora. The sequence continues at coordinate 67,783,848 of CM075344.1, forward strand.
AAAGTAACTTATTTTAAGTCTTCCCAAACGGCCTCGTTGTCTTGTCAGTACCCCGTTCAGCTTCAGCATAATTGGATAGTAGAAGGAACCATTGCTGACATGGTGTCATACGTTATATGTATAACTAAGGATCACTCATTCCCGCCCCAAAATTCTATATAATTGGATATATGGATAGCTACAAGGATAAGTAGTATCTGAATCACAATAATGCTTACTGCAAATCGAGAGTTGTATCAAAATCTGAGAATCACATCTCAGTCAAACTTACATCATGAGCAATGAAACTTTATCACTTTCATGAATCAACCTAATCAACAGACGCTACTATTTCGGTTACTTAACATTTTCATCCAAAAATCTCTCAATCGAACAAATCTTTTAAGCATATTAAGATATTCAATAAATAAACATCTAAATTTCTTTTAAAAATATTAAATTTATTACTAACCTCCATTTTTAGTTGGTGGACTCAAAGCTAATGGTGCTCCTCCTAATCAGACAATTAAAGAAGTTAAGCAGATTTAGCAAAGTGATAAAGGCATACGGGATCGAAGACCCGATTAAGAGGGGTGTATTCAACTGTGATTTTGAAGTTCAATTTGAATTTTTTTAATTTCATTAAAATTTTGAAATATTCAATTTTGATTTCAAAATGCCATTTAAAATCCGAGGGTATTCAATTAGGATTTCAAAAAACCTTTTAAAATCTCGGTATATTCAATCTAGATTTAAAATAATCCATTTAAATCTGATGGTATTCAAAAATCTATGAATTTTTTAGATTTATTAAAATCCATGGATTTTGATGGATTTACTAGTTGTTTTTATAAGTTTTGAAATTTTGCAAAAATCAATAAGATTTTGATGAATTTCTAAAAAAAACAATTCAAATCTTAATGACTATACATCAATTTTACAAGATTCTTTGTAGAGGGGTTATGTATCAAACGGGCCACCCATTTCGTTCAAAACTATCAATTAGGCCACCCAATTAAAAATTATATCATTTAAACCACCTAAATCAGAATATATATGTAATAACCCTAACTCTAGCAATACTACAGTGATCCCATGAATAGTAATTTTGAGGATTTAGAGAAATGGTATGTAGGTACTCTGCAATTGAAACAGAAAATGAATAAACAGAAACCATACTAGTAATGTACACTGAAATTAAGTGACTCGAAATGACGATGGATTTCAGAAATTCCTAAATATGGATTTTTGAGGATTTTGACTTCCAAAGAGCTTCTATTGGATCTTAAGGGGCATGGAAATATTATAAGAATTATATATTGAGGGATTAGAGAATTTAGATTAAACCAGGGGATTTTTAAGTTAAAAGAATACCAAAGGAATTTGGAATGTTAAATGATTTCAGAACCACTGAGATAATGAGGTATATTCGAGACGAACCACAATTAGACGAGTATGGAAACCAAGCAACCAAGATTAGTAATATAACAAGGATACATACCACATTTTTACTTACCAAGATCATTAGCGTTATACTTAGAAAATCAAAATGGGATTTATTGGATCATCAAGTGACATCACCATCCACTAACTTGTTTTAAGGGGCAAATTAGTCATTTAGCATGGTTTTATACACTAAATATCTTCCAATCTTCCACCATACTCTAGAATTAATAAGTGATTAGCTAGATAAGATCAAAACCAAGAGCAAAACTCTCTCCCCCACCTTATTTCATCAATTCGGCCAAACAGTAACAGCCTACTTAGAACAGGCATATCTCCTTCGTTTCTCAGCCAAATTTTGCGTTCTATAGCTTTTTGGAAAGCCCATGAGATAATCTATAACTCTTATTTCACAAGGTTTGTCCAGAAAATCAAGGTAAGGGCCTCGTTTTTCGTGTTCTTTCAGCTGGGTTTTAGAACTCCGAAAATCTCTAAGTATGTTCTTGATGTTTCTTGTTAGTTTAAGGTGTTATAAGGTTATATCAAGGCTTCTCAAGGACTACAAGCCTTTTTTAAGTGTTGTTAAAGCTTCAAGGCAGGTATAAACCCTAACCCCTTTTTATTATGTGAGTTTTAGTGATGTTAATGGATGATGTGTGGTTAAAAGTGATTATTGTGATGTTAGCTAGCATAAATTTTGATTGATTGTTGGGTGATGGTATTGAGGCCTCACCACTGATTATATGGATTATGAGGATGTAATATTGATGTGTATGGAGTGGTGGATGATTATATGGCTTGGTTGTGATGGAATGGTTTTTGGAATGTCCGATTGTCGTTAGACCAAGAAACTGCCCTGTTTTTGGACCCTATACCCATACGGTACCTTACTGTCCAGACCCCTAAGTGACAATGATGAGATAGATCTTGGTTCATAGATCGTTTTGATATAAGGTGCGTTAAAATCTGATGAACGGTTTAGGAGAAAAGTCAGTTTTAGTGAAAGACGTTCGAAAGCCGAGAAAACGTAGTTGTACCAACTTTTAGGCTATAACTACCATACTTAGACATTCTTAAAAATTATAAAATTTTGGGATATGGTAGTAGGTTAGTCAAAGAGGCATTACCAGTTGGCCTTATGGTAAAATTCGAAATCCATATTTTCTGAGAATTTTTACAGTTAAGTGTGGTCGTTAGGGGAAATGGTGAAAACCCCTGAAACTTTGATTGAGTTTATAAATGGTTAAGTTCTTGAACCTTTGGGGTAATAGTGATATGTTAAACATATTAAAGTGTCAAGGGTATTGTTATACAAAAGTGAAGTGAGTAAGAGATGTGGTATTCTAACGACGGTCCTTTTGTGTTTATAGAAACTCCGGAAGAGGGACGAGCCATATTGTCAGGATACCGAAACCGAGGCAAGATCTTTTCTATCCCTACTTGGATATTATTTACCTTTAAAGAAACTTGATTTCATGGAATATATATATATGATGCTATTGCTACTATATTGTTAAGAATTTGTTTTCCTTGATTAATGAGGTTAAAAGGGAAGGTATATGAGTATGATATGAATATGGATATGGATATGAGTATGAGATGGATATGAATATACCTAGAGATGATTATGCATGAAGTGAGCATGCCTTATGATTAAAAGAATATGAAGAATGGTATCAGTTGTTATCTAGAAATATATATAAAGAAATGGTATCAGTTATTATCTAGGGTTATATGATTTATAATACTATGTTAAAAAAAACATTCTTTCTAAATATTGTGACAGATATTACTGAGTATTATTTAATACTTCTAAAATAAATGGAATACTTTATGTATACAAGAACATATTGGATTTCATTGAATATAGAAGAGATGTCTGAGTCATAACCAAAGTATTATGACATAAATACTTTTAAAGGTGATGATAAATGGAAATGGAAACGATATATGTGAAAGGAAATGTGAAAGGAAATGTGAATGGAAATGGAAAATGTGAAATGGTATTTGATAATGGAAAAAATGATTTGAAAAAGGGGGATTGCAACAGAAAGCGTAAGAGGCTGTGTGGGAGTGGCACAGTCCAGCACTAAATATCTTATTTCGGCCCAAGAGTTGCCGAGGGAGGATGGTGGAGAACCTTTCCTCCTGGGGGATGGTGGCGAACCTACCTCCTTCTACCGGTAGTAAAAGGGACGGGTACGGAGGACGACTGATCATCGTGCCTCACGTATTCGGCAACAGTGAAAACCCCCAAAATTTTTGAATAAAGAATCGACGATAAAGTCAGATTGGTATACTGAAAAGGGAAAATGATATGAAACGATGGAATTATTGTTATAGATGAAGAGAAACTGATTTTATATTAATTTATATAATTGTTGCATAAGAAGGAAATGAGAAGATGATAGTGAGAGATTTATTCAAGTACTCATATTTTCTTGAAATATTACACTGAAAGGGTATATTGATTGTTATATTATTTAAGAAGAGAAACCGATACTATATTATCCTAGATTTCTTTTCTTATAATAGAAAGTGGATGATGTATTATTAAATAGGAATGTCATTTTTCTCAAAGTCTATAATTGGTTTCCAGTTATTACATGATATTAGAAGTGAGACTGAGGCTATAATATTATATATTTCTTTTCGTACAAAGATAATTGAAAAGTATATGTCCTGAACGGAAACAAAGTTTCCTTCCATAATATCTGAAAAATTGTTTATTAAAATATATATGATGATTATTTTCCTTTGATGTTAGTAGATAGAGATTATCTTGCTGTTTGCACTAAATCACGCAAGCGTACGTGGTCACAAGTAATACAGATATAAGTCAAGTTCGTTCCCACAGAGATCTGGTTATGGTTTTAATTCAGTAAACGCACATATGCAACAGTGTATGGTTATTATGCACTGCTAAGACAAATAACAAATATGGTTTTTAACTATCTAAATTAACTAAAAAGCAAATTAACAAAACTACAAATTAACTAACTAGCAAGAATTGAAATCTAATTACTTCTGCAAGAGAAAACATGGAATCCTAACTTCATTAAATACTTTGCTTAGATCTGACGCCTTTAATCACTATATGCAATGGTTATGATATCTGATCAGACAACACGAAACAAGTACACGCTACCTCTCAGTATACGTATACCAAACTAAACATACATCCACAAAAGAGATAGAAGATGAATAGACACCAATTATGCTTAGACCCTATATGTCTATAGAATTTGAAAACATAATGGTTGAAGAGCAAGTTATCCATAATGATCACATAGGGCAACGTAATATCTCTATTTACGCTACAAATCATGATGTTAAAACATCAACCTATCCTATGCTAGCATGGCAAGTTCTAAATCTCAAGATCCACTCTCGCTTCACAAGAGATTAACAAATTAGATGTTAGCTACGCATCTAAATACATGAAACACAACCATACGAGGATATCAGATATACATCACACACAGATCTGTAAAGTATCAAGATACTAAAGCTCCATAAATAAATCCGTTAGAATCCCATGACAACGATTAGTTCATAATCGAACCTCTCGTCATCATGGGATCTGATGAAACCATGATAAAAACAAAGTATGAAAAGATACAAATAAAACTAAGTAATTGATATGTAATTGTTCTACTCCTAATGATAATAATGATCTTAATACAATTTACAAGGGTTGGATGTGTTTATATAGACTCTAGACATCTTGCCCAGCAAGAAAATACCAGATCAGAATTATAATAGAATTTTTGCAAAATACGTTTCCTAAACTGATTCTGATTTAAAGGGAAATTCGTAGCTGACTTTTCTTCAGATATTCTGGAACGTTCCAAACGTAATTGGACCTCTGGACCACCTTAGAATGATAGATAATCTCGTTATCTTCGCGTGGACAGCTTACGGGCCTCAAACGGAGTTGTAGAACTCAAGATATGGCCAAAATAGTAAAAACTGTAATTTTTCAGCACCGCGCGCGTGCAACTTGCGCCCAACAGTCTGTTCTTCGCGCAATCTGCGCCCACCACGCGCAAATTGCTCTTGTAACACCTGTTTCATGTTGTAGAAAATCTCCCAGGCTTCGCGTGGGCAGTAAGATCGCTGAAAATGGACTTCTAGAACTCTAGATATGTCCAAAACAGTGTAGACTGCGCAACCGTCTCAGAAATCCGAATTTTAATTAATTTATTCTCCAAAAACGATAGAAGCATCAACCATAATCAACATTCTTGTAAATCTGCACAACTAAACAAAACACATTAAAACTACCACAAACTTGAGTCCAAGACAATCAATTTAAGCCGATTTAGAATGCTCCAAGTGGATATAAAATCCACTTATCACTTGCTGAGCTATTATAGCTCACTCTTGCTACTTATGTATATACAGCTAGGTATGCCGAGACTACGCAGAACGCCCCGCAAGAGGGTAGGGGGAAGGCGACCCTCTAAGAGCACGCTAGCATCGATTCCTGAGGTAGCGTAGAGGCAAACGGGTCCTGGTAGCTCTATGTATAATTAAGTGTGTAAACATGTAGGAAACTTTTGGTTGTTGAAATGCTTCATGTCGAAGTATTATTCAGCAATGTATTTAAGGATGATTCTGGGTTTGTAATAACTGTTAAATTCTAAACCTTATTATGGTGAATGTTGTTCTCTGAGTATATGACTGGTGTGTGTGTGTTTATTATTGCGGGGTCAACTGCATAAGTATTAATTGTTATAAAAAAAAAGACCCAAGAGATATTGATATTGAATGAAAATTGGTCCGTGATGGCCCAGATTTATGACCCCGGATTTGGGGCCGTCACAATATATCACTTAGACCACCCAGTTTAAAAAAAGTTAACAAATTGAACATAAAATAATAATAGTGAGCCCGCCTGTATGCACATAATACCCACCTAAATTTATCGCATGTTTATTTAGGATATTTATTTGTATACAGGGGGTCTATTATTATTATTTTATGTTCAATTTGTTAACTTTTTTTAAACTGGATGGTCTAAGTGATATATATTGTGATTTAGATGGTTTAAATGATATAGTTTTTAATTGGGTGGCCTAATTGATAGTTTTGAACGAAATGGATGGCCCGTTTAATACATAACCCCTTTGTAGAGTCTTTATAGAATTTAAACAATCCGTGAATTTAAAAAATTCATTAAAATCCATTGATTATCAAAAATATTTTAAAATCCCAGTTAAATACACCCCCTTAAATGTAGAACCTACTACACAAACAAAAGTCTCTACAAGCTATATAACTATGAGCATGTTTGGCTCAATCTCTAAATTTGTCTTAAAATAAGAAAAAAGTTCCCCCTAACACCCCTATATATATAATTAACAGTCAAGAGCGGTCTCTCATGGAACAATCAAATAATTTTTACTCATATATTTTATAATATTATTTTTGTTAAACAAAATGAAATCTAGCAAAGATATGTTAGTGAACAATTATAATTGTGAAATTATTATATTGATAAATCTATTGATCTTCAATTGATTAATATTCATTTAATGAAATTGATTATTTTAGAAAAAAAAGGGAACAACAAAAGTATGATATTTGTATAAATGTTGGTTATTGCAGTTTTATAATCATTTATATTTTCAATTTTTGATAAATATTGAAGTTATGTATGTTCACATATCCTATCATATTATAATGTAATTTGGTGATTTAAATTTAAATTTATAATAATATAATAACATGTAAAAGAAACTATTAATATACATTACAAATATATTAATCAATTTTATAAATAATAAATGCAATATAATTTTTTTATAGGTATCAATTATGAAGAATATTTTAGTCAATTAAGCAACACTTGCACATATCATCTCCCATTATATTTCTATTATATACTATTTTAATACTAAATGTTATTTTAAAGTGACTTTATAAAATTTCAAATAATTTTAATCATTAAATATCTATCATAGCATGTTCGAATTTCTCTAACAAAATATTTACAAAAACATAAATAAATATAAAAGTAAGGTGGGGGGTTAGAGCATTTCCAATCATACACAACCCTCAGCTAAAAGTAATTAAAATATATTATAAATAAAAATTATATAAATTATGTAAAAAAAATTAATTTCAATGGAACATTCTCCTAATCTATAATTTTAGCTAATCTTCGAATGTTGGTTATATTTGTCGAACCTCGACTTGTAAGAAGATTCCATTTCATTTTTTTATCATATTCAAATGATATATTTTATTTATAACAATTTAAAAATAATAATAACATATTATTTTTAAAATATAATCAATCAACATATTCAACAAATTTATATAATCAATATAATCTATTATTTTAACCTATCATTTTAACCAAGTCCATTAAAGATAGTCTTAGTTTTTTGAGTATTTTACAATTTGCATCCCCGTACTTTTAAAGAATTGTTGTTTGGATTTCATAATTTTTAAATCAACACTTCACATCCCTTATTTTTGTAATCTGTTACATTATACATCACTTTAACAAATTTTTGTTAACTTTGACCGTTAACGTTAGTCGACTGAAGGGCATTTCAATCATTAGATAGAATAAATTTTCATTTTCAAAAATACAACAAATTTAAAATACGTTTTCTAATACTATTTTTTTAAATAAATGTTCCACTTTTGTATTATTGAATATTATTTGTAAAAAACAAAATAAAATTAAATATTTTTTTCCGAGAAATATAAGTAGTTCATCTGTTTTCTGAAAATATAATAATTTTAATTTATTATAATTGACTTTAAAAATTTTAAAACATAAAAAAATTATATTGGATCTATTTAAAAATACTATTAATGACATGTGTAAATGTGTTAAATTTACAAATATAAAATTTACAAAATTTTATGTTTTCTGATTTAAATTTACTTTTAGAAAATATTTATTCAAATAAATTTCTAAAATATCCCTGCAAATATCGTCGTTGACTAACATTAACGGTAAATTTTGAAGTAAATTAGCACAGGGGATGGAAAATGTTGCAAATATTAAAGTTATAGGATGCAAAGTGTTGATTAAAAAACTATTAAACCCTATGTGCAAAATGTTTTTGTGCAATAAACCCCTCCGGCCGAAGACTAGTGATAGGTGGTCCTGCGGAGCTTTCGGAAAATGGCAGCCTAGTGTGTAAGCACAACAATGAACCACGGCGAACCCTCAGATGACCTATCTAAGATTAGGGGGGAGATCTTCAGTAGTGGTAACCCTTTCACTCTTTCACGGACTGATGTACCGAATGCTCATACGGGAAAGTTGACTCTTGGGCCCGGAACCTGGAGGGTTGCTCTGATAAATCCTTTCTTTCTCGTCCACTCGGGGGGTGCGGACACACCTGTGCGAATTACAGGTGACAGTTACAAGAATGGTGGTGTGACACCCCCCAAATCCGGGGTCAGGAGATTTGGTTGTCACGCGAAAATCCTCAAAATAAAACATCTGTTTAATAATAATCATTCACTTGTGATTGTCCAACACTGGAAATATAACATCTTTGACCCCAAACATACCAAGATCTTTTAAGGTTATAGGGCTAGAAACAAGAATCCAAATTCCATTAGATAAAAAGTATTCCTTCTTTACAACATTCTCTTTGATCAAATCTTAAACCACTGGTGTAACTTCAATAAAAAGTACGCTAGGACAACTAGACTATACATAATAATAATAAATATTAGAACTCAATTATATAAAATAGATCTTACTCTAAATCCAGACATCCTGAGCCAAATCATCTTCGAAATAGCATCACGCTTCTTCTCTTTCTGAATTGTGCGGATAAGTCTCGCCAAACTACCTTACTGAAATGTTAGAATTTACAACAGCAAGTATGAGCGAAAGAAATGCTCAGCAAGCATATAAAAATTTTGATATAAAACCAGGATAAGTGGGGCGTAAAATCAACTAAAATGTAAAACAGTTTATAGAGAAAACTGAATCAACAACTGTGATATAATTCAAACCATAACTGAAATCATTTGGCATGTCATAAAAATGAATCTTCTACCAACTCACAATATATCATAGCCATTCGGACGATATGGATTGGATATACATAACTGAAACACCATTGCCCCCTGATCAGGTTCAAAATCAATGGGACCACTTTATACAACCACCGAATACCTTTCTATCCGCGTGGGTATAACAAGGATTTCTGGGGTACCCAAAATAGGCAAGTAATGTTAGCCTATAGGAAGATGGTATGGTTACCATATCCTCCTTAAATATAGCTGGCCCAATTACTCGATGTGGCCTCCTACGCTTTACTATTTTCCAATCCAATAGAGCAATTTCCGAATTCAAAAGGAAATGCTTAGTTTTAAATACAGGTCATATCCTATTATTACTACGATAATAAGGATATGAAGAGTTTTTCTTACACAATTCCCCACATCAAGGGTACCAATATCAAGCAACTATGTTCGCACAAAAATATTTAAGAACCAAAAATAGCTCTGAACAATAACTATTTGTCATGATATGAATAAATGAAACAGAAAATAAAAAGTGTTTAGGATGATTAAGAAAATACTTGCCTCTGGTCCTTAGCTATTGCGTAACATCGCAGTAATACTACTTTCTTCTTCTATCTTCGTCATCACATCCTCTGTTTTAATCATTCGTTGGTTTGACGCTCTTGCGATTGCCACGAGTCTGATCCGTTGACATCGAGCCTGCGCGTCTACTTCAATATCTTTGTTGAAAGAAAATAATCGAAAATGTCCCCTTTGAACATAGACGTTTTCCCGGTGTTAAAACACCTCACAAGTAAACAAGCGATAATCCACAAACAATCCTGCATCCATCTCAAACCTTCTTCATAACCCACAAAGAATATTTCATCCACCTCCAACTTCGTTTATTAAACATCTACTTATCTCCGCTGACAAACCTAAGCCAATAGTCACCAATTAATCCTCGAAAGATTTATTCTAATCCTCGATAAAGAAATATAAATATAGCACTTAACCCTCGAAACAAAAACTTCGTCCTCAAAAATAAATATGAATCTGATAATCCTAGTCAGTAGTTCAAAGAAAACATCGTCTACTATTAGCGACATCTTAAAACATAAATCATATAGACAATTAATCACCAATTAAATATATATCGGGCAAAACTCGAATTATATCATAACCCTTGATACTTAATACCTTAATAATTCACATTGCACGTAAAGAGACTCAATAAGTAGATCACATAATCACATAGCACGTTGATCAGATCATGAAAAGATTTTATCCAATATTTTTAAAACAGAAAACGGGTCAAAACCCTGATTATCGGATATAACCGATTCAATAAAAAGGTTTGATAAAAAGTCGATTGATAATGTGTATTTTATACACATTTTGTCCTTTATTCTCTTGCATTTTTGTTAGTTTCAAATGTTGTTTTATCGATATTAATTATGTTTTTCATCTTTCAGTGCCTCTTGCTTAATTGTTGAAAAGATGGATTATTTTGGGCTTGAAAGTGAAGATTATTCAAGAAGGAAGTTAGAAGATGCAAACTCGCGATGTCGGGAGGTGTTTAATGCATTATATTGAAGATTTTATCTCGTACGGGCAGCTGTATGGCCGTTCGACAGGCCGTTCAAAGGAGCAGATTTTCTGTACGGGCAGCTGTACGGCCGTTCGACAGGCCGTTCAAAGGAGCAGATTTTCTGTACGGGCAGCTGTACGGCCGTTCAACAGGCCGTACAGAACTTACTGTGTATTAAAAGATAAATAAACACATCTCATATCTAATTAAAAATCTCTTAACCTAATATCTAACCTAACACCTTCATCTTCATCTTAGCCTCTTCAAGAACACAATTAGGGTTAGTAGGAATTAGAGAGGAGACATTAATTACTTGTAATCTAGCATTGATTATGAGTAACTAACTCCATTTATTTGGCTCAAGGAGGAATTCATGTACTAAACCCATTTCAATTTAAGTAAGATTTATTTACCTCTATCTTGAATACTTGTGATGTATTGTTTATGATTTTGCTTGGAGATTTGTAAGTTGCTTCATCTTACTCTTCTTGTATCTTCAATTGCTAATTGTTTGTTCTAATACGTAATCGTTAGTTCATTCATTATAGTAGCACAAGGTTTGGCGTGCCTAAACTTCAAGATTCAAGTACAAATACCTAGGTTGAGCTTCTCATCCTTGGGTTTGTCCTAGCCTCTCTTTGTTTAATTCCTTGACTTGGTTAAATTGATAGTGCTTCATTATTGGTTGCTATTGTCAAGAGAGCTAATTTATGTGCTTCACTAAATTAGTGTTTATAATAGTAGAGAAATAAGAGATTGTGTGCTTCACCAATTATCTTGGTTAGGTAGAGTTGGATATAATTTTGCTTGTTCGTTGGGTTGAAGTGCTTGAGTTTTATCCTTGGGTCAAATATCTCTATATCTTGTTAATTTACTCATTGTGTTGTTGTGTTGGTAAATTTGGATGATTGGCATTAACTTAGTTGTATATCTATAGAAATTTATTTATTGTATGCAAGGTGTTTGATAGAACACCTCAACCAAACTAAAAAACCCCCTTTGTCCACACTTCTAAATTATAAGAGATAATCTACTTGAAATCAATATTGATAGTCCTTCCCTGTGAACGAACTACGAAAACACTACCTTCATCGATCCAAATTTAAAATTTGAATTTTAACTTAAAACTATTTTTAAAAGAACCGGGTCATTTTTCTAATTCCTGAAATACTTTTCTCGTTGAAAACGGACAAACGGTTTAATTAATACGCAATTAATAAGAATAATTCAATTAATAATTAAATTAATTGATTATTCAAATTAATTATTTATTAATCAACTCATAAAAATAATAAATCTTTTATAGTAAAAAGATTTAAATTTAATGAAGTCAATTATATATTTAAATAATAATTAATTAATATAATTAATCAATTAAAATGAATTAATCAATTAATTAAATTAATTAAATTATTATTTAAAAATAGTTAACTAATTAAATTTAATTTTTAGAAGTTAAAATAATAATACATAAAAGAAATCTGAATTTTAGAAAAATTTATAAAAATTTGACCCAAAAACATTTTTCTGAAAAGTTTAGAAAATTTTTGAATCAAACTGCACTATTCATCACCATCTCCACACATTCATCACCAAGAATGCTTCGAAGAACACCACCTCCAACAATGGAGGTTTACCAGAATCCGGCGACCGGAAAATTATCCGACGAACTCCGGCGTCCTAAAAAACGTACCATTCGTTACGTTTTAAACACTAAACTCCCTCCAAATCAACTACTAGTCACAACCATACCAACCAAAACATAATACAATCGACCAATCCCAGAATCCGATCAAAACTTAAAAAAAATTCCGGCGAGTTCAAAATCAAAACCGGCGAACACGAAATCGGACACCAAAACACACGTTCTATATATCAAATCGAAGCCCATGAGTTCAATAACTCATAACATTCATCAAAAAACATCCAACAATCATCACATAATTCGGAAAATTCGAATTTATCCAACACCCCCAAAAACGCGATTTGCTAAAAACGGACATGAAAAATCAAATAAAAATCATAATTAAACTCCTGAGATCATAAGCAATCTATAGACACTAACCACATAAACAACAAATCATCATACAAGCAACACCAAATTCAAAAGGTTCGAAAATCAAATAAAAATAAATAAAATTTTCGATCGAAGCATACACACATATCAACACCCACAAAAACATGTAGCATATAACATGAGATTTAGTTTGGTTATTCATACAAGAGATTTGGAGCCCGGAATCACCTTCAAAAGTGTGATTGATTCTCAAGAACACCAAGAACACCTTTCCAGAATTTTCAGAAAATAAAAATCAAAAATCTGATTTTTGATTCATTTTAACAATTAAAAATAAAAATCTGCTATTTATATTAATCTGAAAATTAATACCCCAAAAATATTTTTAGCCCCTAATTAAAATCATTAAGCCTTAAAAATAATTTTGATTGGATAAAAATGTAAATTTTTTATTTTTAAACAAATATAATATAAAAGTCAAAATTCTCCAAAAATTACGAATATTACAAAAATTGCAACATAATGCATTTTTAAATATCCTACTATTATATAAAAAATAATTTTATCAAAAACAGGACCTCGAATTCAGTACAGGGGCTGGGTCCAAAAATTAAAATGCGAAATAACTCTATTCTAAAAATATAAAAATTACAGAAAAATAGAATAAAATATTCTATGATACACAGAAGTCACATAACACGTATGGGATAATTTTCCTATTTAATAAAAATCATAATGCGTTTAAATGCATTAAAAATAAACTAACACACAGTAAAATCAACTAAAAATATATTTTAATATAATAAATTACAAGTAATTTTCCCGGTCGTTACATTCTTCCCCCCTTATAAGGATCCCGTCCTCGGAATCAGCTAGGGCAACTAGTGGGGTTCCTTAACTCCTTCATTATCAGCACTTGCTTTACAAAACTTGGGATAGTGCTCCTTCGTAAACAACTTTTCCAAAATCTCAATTCAACTATAGGGTCTCTATTTAAGACAGTTATCACTGGAGTCTTACAACCCATCATTATTCGTTTCAAATATGGCTCGATCAACTTTTCATTAACATAATATCCTTGAGAGAGAGAGAGAGTGAACTGATTCCATTGATATGTCACTAATATTCTAAGCATTTTAGGACTCGTTCTTGCTCTTGGCGATTCCGTTGCGAATCTAATTTCTATCAGCGAATTTCACTTATTCTGACCTGTTTGGCATACCCTTGAAATTCAGTAGAGATAACAAGAATCATGAAATTTTGAAGATAACAGATTCCGTATCATAGCAAATGTTCCACAATTGTGGTTATGAACTTTTCCGAATTTTTAAAGCAACTTGATTTGAAATGAAAGAATAACTGAGAGATCAATATGATCATATGAACCCAACGTTGCGTGTCTTACCTCCGACATTTACAAATAAAGGTGGCCAGCCTTCTTTTAATACACAACACACCAATGATGGCGTCCCATCCAACTTCTATCACACAGACAGATATACCTGGTGTCCCCTATAAATAGGGTTGTTCGTCTTAGTAGCAGTACAAAAATATGAAAGGAATTCAAAAGGTATTATTTTCCAAAAAGAAGAACCAGAAAGAAAGTACCGAACAAGTGATACTATATTGCAAATAAAGTTATTACCCATTGGAAAAACAAAAAGTTGAAAGTCTCAGAAATTTGAAAGTAGGTTTCATAATAACCTCTAAAATAATTGAAATTCCAAAATGGAGGTTGAACACAAGTGTCAAAGTGTCACTGTTTAGAAGATGAAATATATCTTTTAACGAATGCCTCTTTAGGAGGGATATCAAAATAATTCATAGAAAGAGATAGTATTGCCAAGTTCTCTACTTATGCCTTTTTTTGTCAGTTCCTTCGATAGCTCGTCATTCGATTTTAAGCTTCTTCCTTTCCACGTTTTAAGGATATCTATATCGTTTGTCACCGTCAAATCGTAATCATCTCGGAAGATTTCACAATAGACATCTCCATTCGCAAGGCGGTCTATCCAGTTCAACACAACCATCATTCAACGCTCATATATTAACTCACTAATTGGTACTATATCCAATAGTCCAACACGAACTCTACATGAGCTCTAACGTTCCTTACTTAGCTATACACACTCCTACACACTCTCGTTTCTAGTTTACTATAACACTGCTCTGATACCAACTGTGACACCCCCCAAATCCGGGGTCAGGAGATTTGGTTGTCACGCGAAAATCCTCAAAATAAAACATCTGTTTAATAATAATCATTCACTTGTGATTGTCCAACACTGGAAATATAACATCTTTGACCCCAAACATAGCAAGATCTTTTAAGGTTATAGGGCTAGAAACAAGAATCCAAATTCCATTAGATAAAAAGTATTCCTTCTTTACAAAATTCTCTTTGATCAAATCTTAAACCACTGGTGTAACTTCGATAAAAAGTATGCCAGGCCAACTAGACTATACATAATAATAATAAATAGTAGAACTCAATTATATAAAATAGAGCTTACTCTAAATCCAGACATCCTGAGCCAAATCATCTTCGAAATAGCATCACGCTTCTTCTCTTTCTGAATTGTGCGGATAAGTCTCACCAAACTACCTTACTGAAATGTTAGAATTTACAGCAGCAAGTATGAGCGAAAGAAATGCTCAGCAAGCGTATAAAAATTTTGATATAAAACCAGGATAAGTGGGGCATAAAATCAACTAAAATGTAAAATAGTTAATAGAGAAAACTGAATCAACAACTGTGATATAATTCAAACCATAACTGAAATCATTTGGCATGCCATAAAAATGAATCTTCTGCCAACTCACAATATATCATAGCCATTCGGGCGATATGGATTGGATATACATAACTGAAACACCATTGCCCCCTGATCAGGTTCAAAATCAATGGGACCACTTTATACAACCACCGAATACCTTTCTATCCGCGTGGGTATAACGAGGATCTCTGGGGTACCCAAAATAGGCAAGTAATGTTAGCCTATAGGAAGATGGTATGGTTACCATATCCTCCTTAAATATAGCTGGACCAACTACTCGATGTGGCCTCCTACGCTTTACTATTTTCCAATCCAATAGAGCAATTTCCGAATTCAAAAGGAAATGCTTAGTTTTAAATACAGGTAATATCATATTATTACTACGATAATAAGGATATGAAGAGTTTTTCTTACACAATTCCCCACATCAAGGGTACCAATATCAAGCAACTATGTTCGCACAAAAATATTTAAGAACCACAAATAGCTCTGAACAATAACTATTTGTCATGATATGAATAAATGAAACAGAAAATAAAAAGTGTTTAGGATGATTAAGAAAATACTTGCATCTGGTCCTTAGCTATTGCGTAACATCGCAGTAATACTACTTTCTTCTTCTATCTTCGTCATCACATCCTCTGTTTTAATCATTCGTTGGTTTGACGCTCTTGCGATTTCCACGAGTCTGATCCGTTGACATCGAGCCTGCGCGTCTACTTCAATATCTCTGTTGAAAGAAAATAATCGAAAATGTCCCCTTTGAACATAGACATTTTCCCGGTGTTAAAACACCTCACAAGTAAACAAGCGATACCAATCCTGCATCCATCTCCAACCTTCTTCATAACCCACAAAGAATATTTCATCCACCTCCAACTTCATTTATTAAACATCTACTTATCTCCACTGACAAACCTAAGCCAATAGTCACCAATTAATCCTCGAAAGATTTATTCTAATCCTCGATAAAGAAATAGAAATATAAATATAGCACTTAACCCTCGAAACAAAAACTTCGTCCTCAAAAATAAATATAAATCTGATAATCCTAGTCAGTAGTTCAAAGAAAACATCGTCTACTCTTAGCGACATCTTATAACATAAATCATATAAACAATTAATCACCAATTAAATATATATCGGGCAAAACTCGAATTATATCATAACCCTCGATACTTAATACCTTAATAATTCACATTGCACGTAAAGAGACTCAATAAGTAGATCACATAATCACATAGCACGTTGATCAGATCATGAAAAGATTTTATCCAATATTTTTAAAACAAAAAACGGGTCAAAACCCTGATTATCGGATATAACCGACTCAATAAAAAGGTTTGGTAAAAAGTCGATCCAAATTTAAAAGTTGAATTTTAACATAAAACTATTTTTATAAGAACCGGGTCATTTTTCTAATTCCAGAAATACTTTTCTCGTTGAAAACGGACAAACGGTTTAATTAATACGCAATTAATAAGAATAATTCAATTAATAATTAAATTAATTGATTATTTAAATTAATTATTTATTAATCAACTCATAAAAATAATAAAACTTTTATAATAAAAAAATTTTAATTCAATGAAGTCAATTATATATTTAAATAATAATTAATTAATATAATTAATCAATTAAAATGAATTAATCAATTAATTAAATCAATTAAATTATTATTTAAAAATAATTAACTAATTAAATTTAATTTTTAGAAGTTAAAATAATAATGCATAAAAGAAATCTGAATTTTAGAAAAAATTTATAAAAATTTGACCCAAAAACATTTTTCTGAAAAGTTTAGAAAAATTTTGAATCAAACTGCACTATTCATCACCATCTCCACACATTCATCACCAATAATGCTTCGAAGAACACCACCTCCAACAATGGAGGTTTACCAGAATCCGGCGACCGGAAAATTATCCGACGAACTCCGGCGTCCTCAAAAACGTACCATTCGTTACGTTTTAAACACTAAACTCCCTCCAAATCAACTACTAGTCACAACCATACCAACCAAAACATAATACAATCGACCAATCCCAGAATCCGATCAAAACTTAAAAAAAATTCCGGCGAGTTCAAAATCAAAACCGGCGAACACGAAATCGGACACCAAAACACACGTTCTATAAATCAAATCGAAGCCCATGAGTTCAATAACTCAGAACATTCATCAAAAACATCCAACAATCATCACATAATTCGGAAAATTCAAAATTTTCCAACACCCTCAAAAACGCGATTTGCTAAAAACGGACATGAAAAATCAAATAAAAATCATAATTAAACTCCTGAGATCATAAGCAATCTATAGACACTAACCACATAAACAACAAATCATCATACAAGCAATACCAAATTCAAAAGGTTCGAAAATTAAATAAAAATAAATAAAATTTTCGATCGAAGCATACACACATATCAACACCCACAAAAACATGTAGCATATAACATGAGATTTAGTTTGGTTATTCATACAAGAGATTTGGAGCCCGGAATCACCTTCAAAAGTGTGATTGATTCTCAAGAACACCAAGAACACCTTTCCAGAATTTTCAGAAAATAAAATCAAAAATCTGATTTTTGATTCATTTTAACAATTAAAAATAAAAATCTGCTATTTATATTAATCTGAAAATTAATACCCCAAAAATATTTTTAGCCCCTAATTAAAATCATTAAGCCTAAATAATTTTGATTGGATAAAAATGTAAAATTTTTATTTTTAAACAAATATAATATAAAAGTCAAAATTCTCCAAAAATTACGAATATTACAAAAATTACAACATAATGCATTTTTAAATATCCTACTATTATATAAAAAAATAATTTTATCAAAAACAGGGCCTCAAATTCAGTACAGGGGTTGGGTCCAAAAATTAAAATGCGAAATAACTGTATTCTAAAAATATAAAAATTACAGAAAAATAGAATAAAATATTCTATGATACACAGAAGTCACATAACACGTATGGGATAATTTTCCTATTTAATAAAAATTATAATGCGTTTAAATGCATTAAAAATAAACTAACACACAGTAAAATCAACTAAAAATATATTTTAATATAATAAATTACACGTAATTTTTCCGATCGTTACAGGCGGGGAAGTTAGCAGTACCCGACGACATTCAGGGATGGATGTAGACCCATCGGGCGGGGATAATCATTCTGGTCCTGGGAGAGATGGCGACCATTTTCAAGAATCAAAAAGACCGAAGCCCAATGAGTCACTGAAACGACGACAGGAGGTTGTTTTTTTATTCGTTTTCTCTTTTCTTCAATGAACGGAAGACCTTTCTTCGTATGGTACCTATGACCGAGCTATTCCTACTATTTCTCACGCTCCTCAAAAGCCCACAAGAACGGAGTTGATGCTCCCACTTCCATAGCATTCAATACCAAGACGTCCAGAACTCAAACTTATATAATATATACATCTACATGGTTGAGAAGTGTTTCGTCCGGGAGGTATAGCTCATCAGCACATACATACAGAAAGATCCTGTGATTGGATCTGTACTAGAGAAGGGAAGAACAAGAGGAAGACTCCATAGCTGATGGAACCAAGGCCAAGGGCTGGACTCTAGAGAAAGTGAAAAGTGATATGCACTATAGCTTCTCCCATTCCTTATTTCAGCTTTGTTTTGAGTGCTTAGATAAGTTTGTTTTGTAGCGCGGAGGAATAGAAAGTGCTTTTTAGAGTTATTTATCGCATCAAAACAAAGGAATGCAAAATGTAACTTTTAAGAAAACAAGAAGAAGAAAAAAAACCCCTAAATAAATAAGTTCTTTAATAAGAGTCGACCCCTTTCATATATCTCCGTACCCGCCGATCTACCTCCTTCTTTTTCCTTCATACTTTCTAATCCTCCTTTGGTGCTCCATCCATTCTTCTAAACTTTCTTTTTTCAATTTCAATAAAATCAAGTCTTATGTTAGGATTTTGTTTATTTTAAATCTATACTTAATTGAGTTTATTCTCAATTTATTTCAGTTTTGTTTATTCTCTCCTTATGAGAGCTTTGTGTGATTTTTTTGTGTTTTGCAGTGAATTGATATCTGAAATGTTAGATCTGCGAAATTTTCAAGATTCTGATTTAGTGATAGAAGTCTTTATGGGATTGCATTTATGATCGATAGTTCAAATCAGATGTGGCTAAGTATACATGAATTTCAATAAATCGCTTGAAGGTATATTCAAAATATCTAAAAAGACTAGATTAATTTACGATTATATCTTTTTACGATTTATTCGACTCAATTATCCTTGTAGATGTCGTATGATTTTTTGTTAACAAATTAAATCCTTTATTTAAAAAAAAAACATAGTACAGTACATGTTTTCTTAACAAATTTGTACGCACCGCTGTATTATGGGCATGTCACCCTCATTGGTAACGTAATGCATGACCACCGCCTTTTGCTTCCTGCCTCCCTCCAAAGATATTGAGCCCAGTCAATTTAACTGACTTTTCTGGAATTCTCTTTTTATTATTCAAAAATCTCACATGTTTTTTGCATTTTAATAAGAATAGTGCTACATATTTGGAATTAAATTCCAAAAATGTTCTCGAATAATATATATCATGTTTTTTTTTAATTTGTATTATGATAAAATATCTAATAATCTAATAATATAATAATATCTCATCATTCAAAAACCGTTTTGAAAATGATTTTAGGGACTATAGCATTTCTATTTTAATAAATCATGAGGGCATTGTATTATTGAATTGAACCGTATATTCTCTTTTAGCCTTGTTGTAATTATTTCAGGGAAAATGCTAGTTATCCCAAATTGATTCACAAAAAATTTTCTAAATGCCAAATATAGTAATTCAATTGTTTATAATAATAATAGACCGACTACATTCATTACTATGCTATGTAAGTTTTGCCACATTATTTGATAGCAATATTTGAATACCAATTTGACATAACTAGCATTACCTTTAGGGATCAACATGTTACCTCATTTTTTTTTCCTTTTCATACCAAAAAATTTGTAAATTTCTTTAAAAATGAACCAAACCTCGACTTTGGATAAAATTAAAAATTCAGGTTCTCCGGTACTCATTTCTTTTGGTGATTCGGAGATGGGGCCCATGGAACTTGGCACGGTTTTGCAGAAGCTGTAAAAAATGACACGTGTACAGCCTACCCCAAATGGCGCCTGCCCAGCTCACACCTCGTATCTCCCAACTGTAACCCAATCCTACCTATAAAAGCTCACACGTGTGTGTAGAACAATACTAAACCTACCCTATATCGATCACAACACAAAACGCAAAAACAAAATCATCGTATTTCTATCTTTCAGTTGTGTTTGAAATTTGTTTTTGATATTCCCGATGGAAAATTTAACACTCACCGGTTTATTAAAACAAGTGGCCGTTAAATACCCCGATCGTCGAGCTATTTCACTTTCCGGGCAGTTCGATATAACCCACGCTCGCCTTGATCAGCTTATTGAACATGCCGCTTCTCTCCTTGTCTCCGCCGGCGTTAAGCCCTCCGATGTCGTCGCTCTCACTTTCCCCAACACCGTCGAGGTAATTAATACATCTCTATATATATATAGGGGGCTACTCCAATACAAATCTCCTTAAAATACAAACCTACAAATCAAGCATAATCTAATATTTCAAGCTAATCTAATGACCAAACTAGGGATACCCCAATACAAAAAATGCTTAAAATAATTGGCTCTATCCAACAAAAAAAAAAAAAAAAAAATCACTGTTCACGTGATGACGTGGCAGTGGATTTCACTGGTTAACGGTGCTTCGCACCTTCTTGTACGGCGCTTCGCGCCTTTATCATTCTAAAGTTGTAAGGAATGGCAATCAATGGTAAAGGCAATAGACGATTGACGGGTGTGTCGAGAGCCTTCGGCCCTCATGACTACCTAACTCATCCGTTTACTGTCTTAAATGCTTCGCATTTCCACGGCAAGATTTTTTTTTTTTTTTCGAATTTTTTTTTTTTGTTGGATAGAGCCAATTATTTTAAGCATTTTTTGTGAAGTACCCTTGGCGGAAACCTTAGAATAGATGAAATATAATTAATTTAGTGTTGGTTTGTAGGTTTGTATTTTAAAAGTAGTTTGTATTTGAGCACTTGCCTATATATATATATATACATAGGGTTGGACTCCATAAAGAACACCTTATATAAAGAACAACAAAGAACACCTCATATCTAATAGATCCATTGTCCCTGGCGGGGCCACCCAATACAAAAAGTTCTTATTTTTTTCCATCCAGCAAAAAAAAAAAAAAAAAAAATTTGAAAAATTTAAAATTCATCGATGACGTCATCACTGACGTCATCATGAACAATAAAATTTTCAAAATTTTTTTTTTTTTTTTTTACTGGATGGGTAGAGCCTAAAAAAATAAGAACTTTTTGTATTGGGGGCCCCTGGCGGGGCCAATGGATCTATTGGAATAAATGATTTTATAGTGTTCTTTATTGTTTGTTATATAAGAGTGTTCTTTATGGAGCAAAGGCCTATATACATATACTATATCATTACTGTTACAAGTTACAACTCCCAAAAAATCATTTTACTTATGTACTCCTCCCATCCATTTCTTTATAATTTCCTTTAATTTCTTCTTTGGGAGTCCCACCAATTCTTTACATTACTAAAAATAGTAACTTTCAACAATAAAATACATTATTACATCCACTACTTCATTCCACTTTTTCAACACTTTATACTATTACACTCACTATTTCATTTATTTTAACAATAAAATTACTATTACACCCACTACTTCATTTATTTTAACAATATTACCTCCACTATCTTGGTCTCCGTGCCCCAACCCCATGTAAAAAATTACACGGGACAGAGGGAGTATGTGCTATATTGATGGGTAATGGTTAAAAATAACCATTTTGTAAAATTTCATCACGAAAATAACAATTCTGGAAGGAGATGGCTGAAAATACCGGATTGAATACGTATTTACAAAATGGGTATTCAAAAAACAAATGATACGCATTTTCCAGTTGGGTATCCCATATGTGATATCCAATTGGCAAATGCGTATCTACAATTTTTTTTAATTTTTTTTTAAGAAACCCATTTCTGAGTTGGGTATCTTATATAAAATGGAATACCCAACTTGGAAATGCGTATCCAATCCGGTATTTTCAACCAATGCAACTAGAAATTGATATTTTTGTTAACTCCATTAAAAAAATTGTTATTTTTAACATTTTTCCCTATATTGATTCTCTGTATGTGTGACATTTAGTTTTATACTCCCTCCGTCATTTGCGGAACAGTTTCCGGCACGGATTTTAAAGTGTATTTTATTGATAGTTCTATAACTTATTTTTGATATTTTCTTTTTTTTATAAAATTATTTATAAAAAAAAAAGAAAATATCAAAAATAAGTTATAGAACTATCAATAAAATGCATATTAAAATGCGTGTCTAATTTTTTATCTAAAGAAATAGATGGTAAAGAGGGAGTAATAAAACTTGTGCTCGAATGACGATACTAAAATGACAAGAGCTAATGTTTTGTCCAAGTTTATACTCATATACCAAAAAATATTGTTGAAGATTGATAAAATATTGGTAAATTCTCTTATCGTTCACAATTGGAGGCTCCATCACTGTGAATGAGAAGTGAATTTGTGCGACTACTTTATCATGAGCCAGTGGTGAGCGAAAAAAAAAACCCTACAAGAGTTTGTGGGTGTGAAAAAACCTACGAGAGTTTGTGGGTGGGATAAAAAAATAAATTTGTGAGAGAATTTGTGAAACTATTTTATCAAAGATGTAGTAATAACAACCAATTACGTCCAACTCCTAAGGTTTTAGGACAGGTAACTTAATATGATATCGGAGAGCTTTGTGCTCAAGTAGTCAAGTGTGGAAGGTCTTGAGTTGGAGTTATTCCTATCCCAATATTTTCACTAATTAAAAATGTCTTACTTTTGACCCTGGGAGAACTGTTAACACAGATATTTCGTCTAGCACCAATTATTAATTTTTGCATCTTTTTACAAAAAATTCCACTCAAAAAATATTGCTATGCATTGGACATGCTCCGATAGTTCTGCTCTTAGAAGCTGATTATAATCTGGATGGAATTCCTAGTGATTTTTGTAAATGCAAATGGTGAATCCAAATAACCCGTCTTAACTAGATGAATCACAATCATAATAACAATAACCCAGAATGCTTTCTGTATTTGTTGAAACCAAAATATTGGTTCTTACAGTTTTTTTTTTCCAATCTAACTCAATAATCATATTCATTGTGTTTTGAAAACTTTGGTAGTAATTTTTTTTGTGTTATAATTTTTTACCCTTGTGTCCTGTTGTCAACAAATTTACAGAACAACGTTTGTTTTGTTCGGTTCTCCATTTGAAGCTTAAGTTTTTGTATTTCTATATGTTTATATTTGTTTGACTGGTTTAATGTTATAATTGCAGTTCATAATTATGTTCTTAGCGGTAATTCGAGTCCGAGCCACGGCGGCGCCACTGAACGCCGCCTACACCTCAGACGAGTTCGAGTTTTACTTATCTGACTCAGAATCAAAACTATTATTAACCTCCAAACAAGGAAATGAACCGGCTCAAGCTGCGGCTTCAAAGCTTAATATCCCCCACATAAGAGCCAGTCTCCCTACACCTAACTCTGAAATTTCTCTCACCCCATCTCAGTCCGAGTCCAATTCAGTCTCACGAATCATTAACGAGTCAGAAGATATTGCTCTGTTTCTGCACACATCAGGTACCACAAGTCGACCTAAAGGCGTGCCACTGAGTCAACTCAACTTGGCCTCATCCGTACAGAATATTAAATCGGTGTACAAACTCACTGAGTCAGACTCTACAGTGATAGTCCTCCCGTTGTTTCATGTCCACGGGTTAATTGCTGCGCTATTGAGTTCACTTGTTTGTGGAGCTTCGGTGACCCTACCTGCTGCCGGCAGATTCTCAGCATCAACTTTCTGGGAAGATATGAATAAATATAATGCCACATGGTACACAGCTGTCCCTACAATACACCAAATTATACTTGACCGTCATTTGAATAAACCCGAATCCGTATACCCGAACCTTCGGTTTATTCGAAGTTGTAGCGCGGCCCTTGCACCTTCAATTATGGAGCGGCTTGAGGAAGCGTTTAAAGCTCCGGTTCTGGAAGCATATGCGATGACGGAGGCGAGCCATTTGATGGCTTCGAATCCATTACCTGAAAGTGGACCACATATTCCAGGGTCGGTTGGGAAACCCGTGGGTCAAGAAATGGCGATATTGGATGAAAATGGGGTTGCACAAGAAGCTGGAGCTAGTGGGGAGGTTTGTATTAAGGGCCCGAATGTGACAAAAGGTTATAAAAATAATCCTGATGCAAATAGAGCAGCTTTCCAGTTTGGGTGGTTTCACACGGGAGATATTGGTTATTTGGATTCTAATGGGTATTTGCATCTCGTTGGAAGAATCAAGGAGCTTATCAATCGTGGAGGTATCTAACTATTTGCCCTTATTTTTTTACATTTTATAATGCCATACATGCTGCATTGTTATGATATTACATGTGACTTCCTCACATTCGAGACATTTGAGTCGTGTGAACTACTAGAGTTTCACTTGTAAAATACTTGAATTAAAGTCGACAATAATCTTGCACTTAAGTTTGTTAAACAAAGCATATTAAATTACTTGAATCAAGCTCAAATGAGCTTCCATTTAATATTATTAGCATAGTTCATTCGAGCCTAGGTCAAGTGTTGGGACTTTGTGAAATTTGATTTTAATTTTATAATTTAGGGCTTGATTGAGCGAGCTTCAAAACTTTTGGTTGAGCAGGACTGGAGCCTGCCATGCACCCCTGTACTCTAATAAACCCTTTAGTAGCGTGACTAACCGCTTAAGCATTCAAAATCCCGAATAACCTTTAAAAATCATAATAATTGATCATTCGTTTATTGTATCTTGTGCATGGAAGAACTACTTGCACATAATATTTTTAATTTCCTTATTTTGATCAAGATTAGGTAAGAGTATTAATCTACTCAAAAATTGATGGCATTGTCAGGCGATTAACAACTGTGCTCTTGACATGAATTTTAGGTGAAAAGATATCTCCAATAGAAGTGGATGCAGTTCTTTTGTCTCATTCAGACATAGCACAAGCTGTTTGTTTTGGAGTTCCTGATGAAAAATATGGCGAAGAGGTAAAGGACATTAATAAATTACAATCTCTCTTGCAGTCATCCATTGTCTTATATTGAGGTTTATTGGTTTTGTTTTGTATCGATTGCCAGCTGTTTCTAATAATTATGTCTATAATATCTTTAGCATTGTAATTGTTTATCAATTGTATCTCTAGCGCCTAATATTTATTTTTCTATCTCTAGCATTTCTAATATTAGCACTATTGTCATAATTTTCACACTTTTTTCACAGGTTTAGCTTTAGCACCTTCCTTTGATATGTAAAATTATATATAGATACCCTTTCTCTATGGCAATTTATTTACTCAAAAATTCTGGAGGTAAAAATGAGCCTAGATATAAGTTTAGCAATACAAAAATAGATAGTAGATTTCTAGAAATGTAATTGGTCAAACACTATAGTTCTAATGATAAGTTAGCCAAAAATTATTGAATATGTCGGTTTAGAGAATGTGTGCCTGCAGTTCGCTGAGGTATATACTCAACTGGAAAATGATAGTTCAAGTAATTGGGCAGCTTTCAGAAGACATATTTATGTATGCTTGTTTGCATAACATTTTTAAAGCCTCAAGATCTTAACTTACCTTTAGTTACCTTCAGCACCAGAGAAGAGTATTTGTTATAAGTATCGACGAACTAGTGCTTGGTGTTCAAGGCTATATATGAAGTGCAATACATACTAGTTTTTGAACATGAGTACTTGCTGGATTAAAATAATGAAAGGAGTCAAAACTGTTGAGTACAAGTTCTCTTTTGTGAATTGTTCCTTGATAATCCCCTTGATGGTGCTCATCAAGTCTATGGTCATGACCAAATTAGAAAACTTCTAAAATCATTGATAAGCTCCGGGCATTTTTGTTTGCACATAATAATGTGTAATGTGTTTGTTTACTTTCAGATAAGCTGTGCGGTCATTCTGAAAGAAGGATCAGACATTGATGAAGCTGAAGTATTGAGTTTCTGCAAGAAGAATCTTGCAGCTTTCAAAGTGCCCAAGAAGGTATTCATTACCGACTCTGTTCCAAAGACTGCCACCGGTAAAATCCAAAGAAGGATTGTTGCAGAGCACTTCCTTTCTCAATTATCTACTGCTAAAGTGCCTAAGTTTGGAGCTTAGACTATGTTAATGTTTGTTCTGCTGGTGGAAGCTCTTGTTTACAGAGGATGTGGAAATAAAATTCGAGGATTAGTCATTGTACCCTAGTCATCTCCAATATTATAACAGATAGACATAGTTGGCAAACTCATCTCAGTTATGTTTTCAAGTAGATATTTCTAGATTTAAAACAAGGTGCATTTCATTTGTTACAACCTTGTACTCTACAATATGAACAATTGAACATGGTGTTCAATATGATTGTTATATAGACCATTCCAGAAAAAGGTTAAGAGGTTGTGAAGCTGCAGTTGGTAACTGAGGTGAAAGAAAATTTATAAGAGTACTATAAAATCCTAAAGAATATCACAAAATTTTCAATAAACTTTATATAATTCTTATTGAATATCGCAAAATGTTGTCGAATATTTTTAAACTTCATACAAACACAGAGAGATTTCTTGAAGTTGAAATAACACACAAATCCTCTGAATCAAAAGAATTTGTTATTTTTGAAAAATAAAATGCAATCATGTTTCATTGTCTTGGAATTGGAATTGGAATTGGCTAGAGGACCTGTGGTTGGCTGGAAATAGAAATTCTCAAGCGTAATTTTCACCCTCAGATACGTAGTATTTCATCCGCAAATGTCTCTCATTTTTATAGGAAAA
This sequence comes from Kitagawia praeruptora, assembly GCA_037693485.1. Classification (NCBI taxonomy): domain Eukaryota; kingdom Viridiplantae; phylum Streptophyta; class Magnoliopsida; order Apiales; family Apiaceae; genus Kitagawia; species Kitagawia praeruptora. Next base: position 67,811,642 of record CM075344.1, read on the forward strand.
AGCCCAAAGGGTCACCATCTATCTTCTTCTCAATTGAAGGATCATTTAACTCATTGATTTCCTTTACCTTCTTTTGTGATTCTCATTCGAAAGGAACGCGAAAAGACACCATGGTGAGTAACAAATATTGTATCCATCTATGCCTTTTTCTACATGCGTGGAAAATGATGATAACTAGGTTATAGATGTGCTATATATCTTTGTGCTAATACCTTTCTAATTTGTTATCCTAAAAGGAACATGGATTCTAAACCATGCAGAGCTAAAATGCTAAATTCTTTTTTATGTTTTGATGGGGGTCATCATATAGGCGAACGCTGCATCTGGAGTGGCTGTGGAAGATCACTGTAAACTCAAGTTTCAGGAATTAAAAAAGAGAAACCATCGTTTCATCATCTACAAGATTGAAGGCCAACAAGTAGTTGTGGAGAAGCTAGGCGGACCTGACGAAAGCTACGAAGATTTCACCAATTCTCTTCCTGCTAATGAATGCCGCTTTGCTGTCTTTGATTTTGATTTCACTACAGCTGAAAATTGCCAGAAAAGCAAGATTTTCTTCATTGCTTGGTAATTAACCAATCCGTTAATATTTTTTACGCTAGAATTTATCTGATTTAAAGCACACGACACGTGTAAAACATTCAATGTAGGTCACCTGATACATCAAATGTGAGAATGAAGATGGTGTATGCAAGCTCCAAAGACAGATTCAAGAGAGAACTGGATGGAATCCAAGTTGATTTGCAAGCAACGGATCCTAGTGAGATGAGCTTTGACATTATAAAAGGTCGAGCAAATTGAAATGCTGCGTAACTTGTACATGTACTTCTATCCTCTGTTTTCCATGCCTCTACACTTCAATGCTCAGTTACATTTGGTGGTCTGAGGCTTGTAATTTTAATGTTTTTCTACATATGTTGTCGGCCAGTTGGTAAACTATGCTGCTAACCTTGTAGCCTAATTTGTACCACGATTCAATGTATTATTCATGTATCGAAGATTATTACTTCTCTACAACTTCCTCCTCTAGTTGATCACTTGTGTTAACGGAGGAATTTGGTGATAACAGATTTCGGAGGTTGCTGGAATAACGAATTATGAAAATAGGGGGATTTGGGTTTTTGGATGTTTGGGGCTGGACTTGAGAGGTGTCTCGACTTGTTAGATGTGTCGGATCCTTTTTCAAGATGCATGCGTACCTTATATTTATAAGGATCAAGCCAACGCAGTTCTGTTAAAAAAGGATTGGTTTTTAATCCCTATGATTGTTAAGGGATGTATTTTAGGAATTAGTAGATTGAGATTGATTCTTTCCTCGTTTCAGAGAGAGGAAATAATTAACTTAGCGATTAATTTAATTATTACTAGATTCGTATTTGGAAATTTGGGAGATATTAGAGGCTATTTGGAAATTTGGGAGATATTAGAGGCAACCGAAAATATGGCGTAACAACTTGGAATCTGAAAGCTTTCCGGTTAATATTTTCAGTTAAATCTCCTTTGTGATTGCCCGTATGAGCTCGTAAATATGAAAATACAGAGAAAGAGCATGAAAGGAGATGCATTAGGAATTATAACTTGACAATCTAGCTTTTCAGATTTGGAGACGTAAATATACTACAGGTGACCTAGATTCAAAACTGCTTCTCCCGACTGTTGATCGAGCGTCTTTAACATTAAAACAGCAAACTAAGGTAAAGCATAAGCCTGTGTATAACTCTGACGTTGCTAGGCTCTATATGATCATCCAAATGTAGACTTAAACGTTCAACCCAACATCCACCAAAGGCCAAACAGTTTCTTTTTGCACCTGATTTGGCTAGCTCACCAGCGTTTTATTATCACTGTTGTGCCAAAAATAGAAATTTAAATAATTGAATCGCAAGCGCACAATTCGTTTCGTTGTAATATTTATTGATTCGTTCCTCAGGGACTAAGTTATTCGCATTCCTTAATTTTCAATTTAATCGAATTAGAACAATTGGGTTTTGGAAAATTCGAATTTATACTATTTAAATCCTAAAAAAAATTAAACTGTTGTTTTTTTTAAAAGAAAATTAACTTTATTCTAATTTTAAACTAAAAACTAAATTTTTAATAACACTACTAAAATTAAAAGTTGATTTTACTAACCGAAAATTTTAACAAAAATTCGACATGAATTATTCGTAATTACTACTAGCCAAAAACGTAACCAACATTTCTCAATCACCAAACTCAGAAATTAACTAGCTGCAGAAACATGAAATTAAACGAAATCCAAGCAATTAAATCTAAATTAACGAACTCAGTAAAACTAATTACAAATCAATCAAACAAACACAATGCGAAATCAGAAAAAACAACTACACTAAAATCGAATTAAACAGCTCAAACAAAACTCGGACATTAGAGCTGGACAGCGAACCAGAATTGAGTCGACTCAGTTAAACTCGAACCAGCAAACTCAGGGACTCATACAAACCAAACAACTCGAAAATAGCAACTCGGCAGACTCTGAACATAATTCAAACGACTCCGCTGAACACGAACGAGTCAAATTAAAATAGAACAAAACTCAAAACAAACTCTGTGAACCAACTCTGTAAAACCAACTCTGTAAACCCAGCAAAACCAACTTTGTGAACAAACTCAGTAAATTCAACTAACAGCAACTCCTCTACCCAGAAAATTGACGAAAATCAGAACAAAGGAAACAAAACTCGGTGGGAATTTTTTTTTTTTGGTTCGATTAAAACAGGGGAAGGAGGGGAGTTGTATATGTGGGGAAAGAAAGAAAGGGAGAGAGTAACGAGAGAGATTTGTGCAACGAGAGAGAGAGACGAAATTAGAGAGATTAGGAGGGAGAGAGATAGAGAGGGAGAGAGAGAGAGATCGAGGGGTGTGGCTGGGATCTGTGTAAATGAAGAAAAGGAGAATAAGTATAGTAGTGAGTTGTGTGTGTATTATACGCAGGAGAGGGAAGAATTGGGAATGGGTTTGGTATGTTAAACTGAGAAAACAGGGGATTAAAAAGGTTCGAATAAAAACAGAGCAAAAGACTTGAGGCTTCGAATAATAGGAAACAGGAAAAAGAAATTAAGCTTCGAATTTTAACAACTAAAACGAGTAAAACATTGCTGAAAATTTAAAAATTAATATTTTTGTAGTTTTTCGTAGTTTTTTTTTTTAAAACGAAAATTTAAGAAATAAACTACGAAATTAAAAATAAACTAAAACGATGTTGGAGAAATAAATGGCCCACAATAAAATTGATTTTTAAAGGGGCAAAACTACGAATTAAACTACGAACATGAAATTAAAGTTTCGTTACTCTCAACCCCTAGTGGTTAGCATTTCGCTACTTTATCCACTAAACGGAATTACGAAAGTAACGAAACAAGGCAAAAATAAAGGAAAGTGCAAGACAAGAATTTAAAGGAAATAAAATTGCATTAAAATAAAAGGGAGTGTTTACAAAATTTAGAACTAAAACAAGAAATTAAATCTACCCTAAAACTACCCTACACTACTCCTAGTGTCTACTCTATACTACACTAAGTTGATTAAATACAAGGGAAATGAGGGGGTATTTATAGGATGGGAATTAGGGTTTAGGGGGGATGTGGGTAAATCTTGGCCCTACATTTGGGGTGTATGGTGGTGTAATCCTAGCCATTAAAAGATTCCTTCCCCATTAAGATTTGGTAGAGTTGATCTTGGCCATACACTTTTTAAGTGTGTTGGGATGATCTCCACCTTCCATGTGTCCTCCAAGATTCCCTTTCCACCAAACTCCTAATTCTTTTTCCTCTTTTTCTTTTTGGTCCTTTTTCTTCCTCTTTTTTCCTTCCTTGCACTTTATTTCTTTATTTTGCCATTTCTTTATTTATTCACGAATTTCCTGAAATGCAACAAAATAAATTATTAAAATACAAGTTCAAGCAATAAATAGGTAATAAAAATATGCAAAAATATGCACTTATCAAATGCCCCCATACCTATCTTTTGCTCGTCCTCGAGTAAAACAAAAACAAAAATAAAATGAAAATCTAGATAAAAGTCCTATACTCCTTTTCGTAGGTGTGACGGTTGCATTTGGCATATGCAACAAGCCCTTTAAACCCCTAGGCAGCCCTAGTGGACGAGTAAGGTCTCGTGAGGGCCTATAGTGAATGTACCCACAAAATCCATCTAGTTTGTATAAAAGATCACATGGCAATGCACACCATACATACATGTCCTCTCATGACACATCATCTTAAGAATCAAAATGAATTTGCAAAGTCTTGGTGTGGAAAGTGCAAGGATTCACATAGTCTACTTAAAGAACATGCAAGAGTGATTATAAGTTCATGTCAAGTGCAAAAATTATTGGTAATCATGCTAAGACTACAAGAGCACACCTCAGAGTCAAAACTTGAGATCTTTTATGCAAAAAACAGATAAGCAGTACCTCACCTTTCACTCAGAAAAAAATATTCACTTAAGAACAAGGGTAAGTGTATCACTCAATTCCAACAAAATCAAATGCATGCTTGACACTTGGTATCATCCCAACTTAAATCACAACATACATTAATAATGACAATCAAAAGGTCTTTATTAGGGTTGTAATGGGGCTAGGGACAAGGTATGTCAAGAAAGGCCAGAATAAGGTGAAGTGTCAAAAGCTAGTAGTTACCATGAATATCATACACAACACCAAACTTCTCTCCCACCCAATTATTTTCAATTTTCAACAAAAAGCCTTGACTAGTCGTAATGAAGGAGGATTACAAAAAACATAAGTATGCTCTCACATGTATATTTTTTTCTTTTTTTTTTTTTCTCTTTTTTTTTCTTAAATTTTTTTTTTTTTATATTGAGAGCTAAAATAAATGTAACAATAATCCTCCTTTAGATTTGACTTGAAAATCGACTAACAAGGTAACCAACATATATTTCCTCAAAAGTTATGAACAAAAGTAAACCCTTTTTCACACACCTTATTGCTCCACCAAGTACCTACTAGCCTTTGACAAAATGGGATCAAGAATACGTAAGGCTAAACAAGAAATAGGTCTTAGGCGAGTAATGTGGTGTGTCACCGAAAGAATATGATTAAGCTCAACGGGTTAACTAATTGATCATGTAAGCATGGTGTGGATAATTTTGGAGATATAGGTTATTCCTAAATGCCTTTATCATTTTGTCATCAATTAATGTCATGCATTCAAGATAGAATTCAAACAAGGGCTAGCAATGCAAATGACAAGTGGACACTCAAGCAAAAGAATATAGATGCAAAAGATATGCATATAGGCTCAAAATCTCACTTGGTGTAGTAAAACATAATCAATCTCAAGAAATGGTATCCTCAATGCACCTACTTGTATTCAAAGCATAAAGACCAAATCATCTTACACCTAATCATGACCTTCTAATTTCATGCACAATTCAAATAAGTCTACTAGCTTCACCTTGCTAGTGTAAGTGTGTGTACAAGAACTTTAGCAAATCACTTCTCAAACAAAAGTTAATGGTTCATAAGATTATCATAGCATGTAAGGGTGCATCAAGCAACTAGCAATCAATTAACAAAACTAGAAAAGAACTCTTTTTGATTTTTTTGATTTTTAATTTTTTTTTGGTTTTTCAAATTTATATATTTACACTAAAAACCCCCCATACCTAAATCATGCATTGTCCTCAATGTATGTGAATGCAAGAGAATTGAGTAAAAGAGAAAGATGAAGTTGAGGAAATACCTGATAAGGGATGACGGAGACTGAAAATTTCTAAAAAAACTACGAAATAAAAACAACTCACACACGCACACAAATCCTCCCCCATACCTATCTTACACGAGGGGAGGCACAAAACAAATATTTACTAACCAATACCTGCTCTTGGAAAAACTATTGTTGTTACACAACCAACATATTTCAGAAACTCACCCACAAAAATAGCATAGACCACTCGAACGATCCGATTAGGCGCAAGAATAAAACTCATATTCATAGACCACGAAGATGCTTCTTTTTGTTGTTTAAGCAAATTAATTACGATAAGATGTTGGTCATGAATATCATGAGTTTCGATGAAAGATGGAGAACGAGTGGAAAATGAAGAAATAGAAACGGGTGGGGGTGGGTCTTCGAAAAATGTTTTACCAACAGAATTAGGATCACAAGAAATATTCTCATGTTGGGTTTCCATTTTGGAACAAATATTCTTCATCTCTCCAAACATCTCTTCCGAGGTCAAATTCTTAAAAGATTCGTGAAGCTCTCGATTGGTCTCGTAATGCAATTGAAAATCTTGTTTAGGAAGAGGCTCAATCTCATGATCGTCCAAATTTGACCTTGAAACAACCTCCTTAACTAGATTAGCTCCTAATGGTTGAGTATGAAGTTCTTTAGGTTTTTCGGGAAGAGGTTTGGAAGATGAAAGGAAAAGTTCACTAGAAGAAGATGATGGTTGTCTAGGTGAAGCCACAAACTCAGAATCATCGGGATTCTTCGTTTGACCTAGAGAAAGAATGATATCAGCATTAAAATCTTCTTCGTGTGAATCACCACCGAAAGGAGTGTCAACTTGAATAGTAGACCTAGGAGAGATGTTATCATCGAAAGTATCGATAGATCTTTGAGTGAGAAGAAATTCAGGGTTGACCTCGGGTGGATTCGGGGTGGTTATTGTCTCACGCTCGCACATGGTGGCTAATTGATTCATTTGAAATTCTAACTTAGATAAGACTTGAACATTAGAGTTCAAAATTTGCCTATCAGAAATTATGGTTTGCATGAAGTTTGCTTGAGAAATCAATAAAGCCTCGATACTCTTTTCTAAGGTGTCAAGTTGCCTACTCGAATCATGAAATCCGGGTGGGTGGGCGGGTGTTTGAATTGAACTTGAATAAGGAACTTGACTTGGAATTGGATAAGAGTTCGGTTGTTGAAAATGTGGAGGCGGAGTTTGATAGCTATGACCGTGGTTCCATGAGAGATCGGGATAATCTCTCCAACCGGAATTAGAAGACGATGTAAAATGGTCATTTCGAAAGGTTGGTTGAAACATGGCGTTGACTTGTTGAGAGTCGGGGCCATGTTGAAAATCGAGACTCGGAGAGTTAAAATTTGGGTGCCAAGACGTGTGTGAAGGGTCACTAAGGGTTTCTAAAACTTCGAGTCGTCTAGTAAGAGCATCTAGTTCAGAGTCGATTGCAATGTTATTTTCACTATAATGCAAATCACTAAAAGTACTAGACGACTCGTTATATACACTAGGTTCCCTAGTTGACTCATACCACATCGTATTATCCGCTAACTCCTCGTCAAAATTCCAACCTTGGTAATAACACTCCCTAAATGCTACGGACATGGTAAAGATTGATCAAGGATAAAACCACGTAGCAAGTAAGTGCGAAAATGAAACACACAAAAAATAAAGGGTGTAAAATTAAAAGAAAAATTCTAAACCTAGGTTCCCTAATAAAATAACTAGACCTTGCTCCTAACAGTAAGGACCACCAAAAACTCGGTAAATCAGAATTTATTCGGACCGATTCGGCCAGATTAGAGCAGGCATTGCCAAGAGGCCAAACTCGTCACTTAGACACCGAATCTAAATTGGCCAGGTAAGCTCTCGCTTGCCTAGACACCAAAAAGTCGGAATAAATAATGATTACTTCGTTTCTTAGGTACCTTCCTAATTGAGCGCGAATTCCTAGGGGCAAACGTCTAATTAATTTTATTAAAGGCTAGGGAATGCAGAATGAAGGATTTATTTGTTTTTGGGCTAAGGAAAGAGTGATGAAATCCCTTCCCTTATCTTGTAGTGGTCTTGCCCTTAAAGTTTATTTACAAAATGATGCAACAAACAACGAAATAAAAAAATTATAAACATTTATGGATGCTTAACTACGTGCTCTAACTAAAGAAAAGAAGAAATTTAACGTACCTTTGGGTCCTCCAGCGATCACCACAATTTATAGGGTACGAAAAATTAAAAACAAGAAAATAAAAATCTAGATGATGTGCCCTAGGTGTTTAAATGCATGATGCAACAATTATGTATTTACAACTAATTTTTTTGGATTTTTTTAATTTTCAATTTTTTTTTGTGATTTTTGATTTTTTTGATTTTTTTGTGATTTTCTAAAAATTAAAAGGCCGAAAAGAGTGAGATACGGTTACCGAAGCAAGCTTTCCAAAATATTCCAATTTTTCCACGCTCCGTTGAAAAGAGTTCCGAAATCTCAAGCTTTCCTAAAAGAACGAAGTAAAAATAAGACAAGAAATAAAACTAATCCGAAAAAACTAAAAATTAAGGCGCGAAAAATAATTAGTCCCCGGCAGCGGCGCCAAAAACTTGTTGTGCCAAAAATAGAAATTTAAATAATTGAATCGCAAGCGCACAATTCGTTTCGTTGTAATATTTATTGATTCGTTCCTCAGGGACTAAGTTATTCGCATTCCTTAATTTTCAATTTAATCGAATTAGAACAATTGGGTTTTGGAAAATTCGAATTTATACTATTTAAATCCTAAAAAAAATTAAACTGTTGTTTTTTTTAAAAGAAAATTAACTTTATTCTAATTTTAAACTAAAAACTAAATTTTTAATAACACTACTAAAATTAAAAGTTGATTTTACTAACCGAAAATTTTAACAAAAATTCGACATGAATCAATATATTCTTAATGTCTGCTAGTATTGGATTTTAAAAATTACTGCTTTTACCCTTCATTTTTTTAATCTTCTTTATTTCTTTGATGCCCTTTTTTGTCATTACACAGGAAAATTACAGCTTTTATCCTTTATAATTTTAATCTCCTTTATTTTTTTGACGTCCCTTTTTGTCATTACACAATATTTGGAGCGACCCAATTTAGATTGGATCGACCCAAATCTCCTTTATTAATCATTTTCCTTTTTCAGGTTAAACATATTACCTTTTCTATTTTTCAATAACTAAATAATTTACTTCTTATGTAAAATACAATATCTTTCACATTTTATCTAACTAAAATTTCTCCATTTTTAAAAACTACGATCAATTTTGTATAATAAAATAATATAATTATATTATAATTAGTATTAAATAATTAATTACCTTTTTTAGCCAAAATACGTTACCTTTTCTCTTTTCTCTAACTAAAATCTCTCTTTTTCCAATTTTATCATGGACGGTTACCTTTTTCAAACACGTTACTTTTTTTCTCTTCTCTTACGAAAATCTCTCTTTTTCCAATTATATCACGGGCGATTCTATTTAATAAAAATAAAATAATAATATTATAGTACTAATAATTAACTGATTACCTTTTCAACTAAAACGTATCATCTTTTATATTTTTCTAATTAAATTCCCTTTTTTTCTAGAAATTTCAGGGGCAACATTAATTTCTCATTTTCTAAAGACTATGAGCAATTTTATTTAGTAAAATAACATAATTAAATTATAATTACTATAAACTAATCAATTACCTTTTTTCACATAGATTATGTCATCTTTTTAATTTTCACGTTACCTTTCTATTTTTTAAAACTGAAATCTCTCTTTTTTCTGATTTTATCACGGGCGGTTTTGTTTAATACAATAAACTAATAATATTATAATATTCATAATTAACCGATTGCATTTTTTATCTAAAACGTATCAATTTCTATTTAATGAAATAAAATAATAATTATATAAAAATTAAAATTAGCCTTACAGCTTTTATCCTTTATAATTTTAATCTTCTTTATTTTTTTGATGTCCCTTTTTGTCATTACACAATATTTGGAGCGACCCAATTTAGATTGGATCGACCCAAATCTCCTTTATTAATCATTTTCCTTTTTCAGGTTAAACATATTACCTTTTCTATTTTTCAATAACTAAATAATTTACTTCTTATGTAAAATACAATATCTTTCACATTTTATCTAACTAAAATTTCTCCATTTTTAAAAACTACGATCAATTTTGTATAATAAAATAATATAATTATATTATAATTAGTATTAAATAATTAATTACCTTTTTGAGCCAAAATACGTTACCTTTTCTATTTTCTCTAACTAAAATCTCTCTTTTTCCAATTTTATCATGGACGGTTACCTTTTTCAAACACGTTACCTTTTTTCTCTTCTCTTACGAAAATCTCTCTTTTTCCAATTATATCACGGGCGATTCTATTTAATAAAAATAAAATAATAATATTATAGTACTAATAATTAACTGATTACCTTTTCAACTAAAACGTATCATCTTTTATATTTTTCTAATTAAATTCCCTTTTTTCCTAGAAATTTCAGGGGCAACATTAATTTCTCATTTTCTAAAGACTATGAGCAATTTTATTTAGTAAAATAACATAATTAAATTATAATTACTATAAACTAATCAATTACCTTTTTTCACATAAATTATGTCATCTTTTTAATTTTCACGTTACCTTTCTATTTTTTAAAACTGAAATCTCTCTTTTTTCTGATTTTATCACGGGCGGTTCTGTTTAATACAATAAACTAATAATATTATAATATTCATAATTAACCGATTGCATTTTTTTATCTAAAACGTATCAATTTCTATTTAATGAAATAAAATAATAATTATATAAAAATTAAAATTAGCCGATTACCCTTTTCAAGTAAAACCTATAATTTTTTCTATATTTTCTAACTAAAATCCCTCATTTTCTAGAAATATCACGGATAATATTTATATAATTATTATCAAATCTCGTATAAAAATTTAAGCCTCCCAACTTTATATTTTAAAAAAATTAATTTAAATTAATGAAAAATTCATATAATATTAAAAAAATTCTTGCATCGCACGGGTTTTAAGCTTGTATAATAAAAATTCGTATACAACGAATAATATCCGTTAGATTTTTAGTTAAAAATTAGAACTGTTATATACTTATATAAAGGAGAAACGAGGGGAGGTAAAGTGGCGCCGGTCAAAAAACTCGGTTCTATTTTGTTAAATTTCTCAAATTTTTGAATTAATAATTCCAATGATTAAAAAAATCTCAATTCCATTTTAAAACTTTACTAATAGAGGAAACTAAATATATAGTTTCATTATTTTTTACCTATAAAATCTTTACTAATGAAGTAAAGTAAATATCTAAATTGCATTTTAAATTTTTACTAATCGAGGAAACTAAATATACAATTTCAATATCCTTACCTTTAAAATTGCATTTTAAAACATTGAAAGTTTGGTCGGCCGGTTAGTTGGTTGGTTGGTCGGTCGGTACCTATTGTTTTTACTTAATTACCCTTACTTAATTATAAATAAAATTTCTCCTAATAACTAATCAATTTTTGTTTTCAAGTAAAACATATTAAAATAATCAATTTCTCTAAATTGCATTTTAAAGTTTTACTAATGGAGAAAACTAAATATACAACTCAATTGCATTTTAAATTTTATTAATAGTGGGAATTAAATATCACTAACAAAATATAATAAAAATTTGTATACAACGAATAATATCCGTTAGATTTTTAATTAAAAATTAGAACTATTATATAAATATATAAAGGAGATCCGAGGGGATCTAAACCTCTACTATTATCCTTCATTTTTTTATTAATAATGTAATTAATGATAATTAGTCGATTGCCTTTTTCAATTAAAAGATGTTTACTTATAATTGATATGATATTACCTTTTATAAATAACTAAAATATCATATCTTCTAATCAATAATTTTTTTCTCTCTAATCAGCATTTGGAGCGATCCAATTGGATCAACCCAAATCTAAACCTCTACTATTATTCTTCATTTTTTTATTAATAATATAATTAATGATAATTAGCTGATTGTCTTTTTCAATTGAAAGATGTTTACTTATAATTGATGATATTACATTTTATAAATACCTAAAATATCATATCTTCCAATCAATAATTTTTTTCCTATTAATTAAAACACGTTTACTTTTAATTTAAAACATAATATTGCAATAATTAATACATACCCAAAAATATGACTTCATATCTTCTAACCACTAACAAAATATAACAAAAATTCGTATACAACGGATAATATCCGTTAGATTTTTAGTTAAAAATTAGAACTGTTAGATTCAATGATTAAATATATTACATGATTAAATTTATTTACTAATTGCATACCCAAAAATATGACATCATATCTTCTAACCACTAACAAAATATAATAAAAATTCGTATACAACGAATAATATCCATTAGAATTTTATTTAAAATTAGAACTGTTAGATCTAATGATTAAATATGTTACATGATTAAATTTATTTACTAAAATTTCAAGGTTCGAATTCTGTCAACGATACTATTATCCTTCATTTTCTTAATCTTCTTTATTTCTTTGATGCCCCTTTTTACTATTACACAGCATTTGGAGCGACCCAAATTAGATTGGATCGACCCAAATCTAAACGTATACTATTTTTTTTCATTACACAACATTTGGAGTAACCCAATTGGATCGACCCAAATCTAAACCTCTACTATAGTATTATCCTTTATTTTTTTTATCTTTCTTTATTTCTTTGATTCTCCGTTTTGTCATTACTCAAATCTATCTCTGTCATTTTTCACCTTCAAGTCCAAGCCGCTCAAATCTTCACACTCCTGGATTTTGATGCATGTTTGCACTTTTCAGATTTGAAAGGTGGGTTTTTCACCAAATTAACATCTCAACCCCCTGAAGTAGGTTAAGTTGAAAGGTGGATTTTTCACCAAATTAACATCTCAACCCCCTGAAGTAGGTTAAGGTATGTGTACTACACCTCCGTACGGGTCATATATGTTTGGTTCCAGTTTTCAGTTTGGCCATAAGAGTTAAGTTTTTATTGATTTCACAATATTAAAAATTAGACAGAAAAATATTTGTTTGGTTTTGATTTTGGTTTGGAATTTAAGAATTAAAGTTTTAATGAATTACCCGATGTTATAATAATATACAGGACACCAGAAAGGTACCTTTAAAATATTTGCTTGGCCTTTCAATTTTTTATTTTACATGTCGTAATAAAAAAGGTAGTTGGAAAGATTACCAGTTAATAACATTGACACAGTACGGACCATGTTATTTGTAAATAATCTTGGGACTCAGTTTGATACTTATAGACATTATTTTGTTTTCAAGCAAGTTTATGTTCGTTATGGATTTGTTCAACTTAATGTTCATGGGGTAGACATGCTACGTACCAGAAGGTCTTATGGAATAACATACTTTTTATCGGATGTCTCCGAAGGGACTATGGAATAGCATACTTAGAAGCTCAGACCCATGTCACAAGCCTCACCCTTTGGGTCAGGTAACATTGCTCTTATTTATGCTCTAAATATCTTCTTTACTCGCGTTCAATTTCACTTCATATATGATCTCATATTTAGCACTTTCACTTGAGCTCCATATTAAAATATAAAAACACTAACTTTTCCCTTTTTCAGTTTAGTTGGCTTTTTGAGAGAGAATAGGTTATGGAAAATGTGATTGTTATAATTTGTAATCATACATTATTTGAAGATAAAAGTGAATAAGTGAGCTTCTTGCGGAGACCTGTGTTTTTGGTAAACAATATTATCCTTCATTTTTTTAATCTTCTTTATTTATTTAATGCCCCTTTTTGTCATTACACAGCATTTGGAGCAACCCAATTTAGATTGAAACAAAAAATTCTAATATGATATTGTACTTATTTTAAGTAATGTTGTAGTACTACGATTGTACCTCCAGCCTTTCTCTTCTCCTCCAGCTACATAATTTTAAATATTGAAAACAAAATACAATACAAGAAGAAGTTTGCATTTATAAATATAGATTACAAGCAGAGAGAGTTGTTTAGTTACAGATAGACTACATAGCAACAACATAAGTGATAAAAAGAAAGATGTTAGTTACAGATAGACTACATAGCAGCAACATAAGTGATAAAAAGAAAGATGGTCCACATGATGATCAAGCTAATGAAGTATAATTGAAGTAATTAACAAGTCTGAACCACATAAGCAACTTCTATTTTATAGGTATTGTTTATCATAACGTGGGTAATGGGTTTATGTATTCCAATTAATTTTATTTTTGGTTACCCCTCTAAGTTGATCACAAAAAAAATTAACAACCCATCAAAATAAGTAGTTTAAAAATATATTCAAATTCAAATTATTATATTCATTTCAATAAGAACATACTTTTAATATAATAAAGTCAGCCATGGTGAAAGACCTTAATTTGAACATAAACAATAAATCTACTAGAATATTTATCTAATATTTTGGCTTGCTTATTTAATTGTATAATTTACTTATTTTTAATAAAAGAATCTATATTAATAATATATATACACTGTTTTTTCATACATGAATTTACTAATACAGTTTAATGGTCACGCTCAGGTGAGAATGAGAACAGTGAGAACACACATATTCACTACATTTCAAGCTATTTTAAAGGGCCCCGCTAGGGGCATCTTCACAAAAAAAAGTCATATAATTCTACCCTCTATCCACTCATAAAAAAAATTAACAAAAAAAATTAAAATGAGAACAGTGAGAACACACATATTCGCTACATTTCAAACTATTTTAAAGGGCCCCGCTAGGGCCATCTTCACACAAAAGTCTTATAATTATACCCTCTATCCATTCATAAAAAAATTAACAAAAAAAAATTAAAAATTGCTTGAAATGTGAACTCATTGTTCTCCAACATTTACACATTATATTAACTATGAGATCTCATAGTTAATATAACATGTTCTTGATATTATATGAGGTTTAATGTTTTGGAGTCATTTAATGTTTTGGAGTCTTTGGGGGTGAAGGAATTTTCATTTCCGCATTTGAATAATGAAGACAATTTATTATTGTTTTCAATTAGAGAACAATATTTGTAAAAATATTTATTATTTTTATTGCAGATTTTGATGGATTAAATAAATTTTCAACATTATTAACATAGAATTGTATGCTACTTTTTTATATAAATTTTAGCATATCATTATTTTATTAAATACTTATATAATTATATATAATATCTTGCTAAGAATTGATTATTTATATAATTGCATACAATATCTTTTTAAGAAATCAATAAAATTTGTTAAATTTTTGGTATTGTCAATTTAAATTAAATAAGATGTTTTAAGAAATCAATCAAATTTGTTAATTTTTTGGTATTATCATTTTAAATTAAATAAGAAGTCGTGTACGAAGTACGGGCAAAATGCTAGTATTCTTAATGTCTGCTAGTATTGCATTTTAAAAATTACTGCTTTTACCCTTCATTTTTTTAATCTTCTTTATTTATTTGATGCCCTTTTTTGTCATTACACAGGAAAATTACAGGTTTTATCCTTTATGTTTTTAATCTTCTTTATTTCTTTGATGTCTCTTTTTGTCATTACACAATATTTGGAGCGACCCAATTTAGATTGGATCGACCCAAATCTCTTTTATTAATCAATTTCCTTTTTCAGGTTAAACATATTACCTATTCTATTTTTCAATAACTAAATAATTTACTTCTTAGGTAAAATACAATATCTTTTACATTTTATCTAACAAAAATTTCCCTATTTTTAAAAAACTACGATCAATTTTGTATAATAAAATAACATAATTATATTATAATTAGTATTAAACAATTAATTACCTTTTTGAGCCAAAATACGTTACCTTTTCTCTTTTCTCTAACTAAAATCTCTATTTTTCCAATTGTATCATGGACGGTTACCTTTTTCAAACACGTTACCTTTTTTCCATTCTCTTACGAAAATCTCTCTTTTTCCAATTATATCACGGACGATTCTATTTAATAAAAATAAAATAATAATATTATAGTACTAATAATTAACTGATTACCTTTTCAACTAAAACGTATCATCTTTTATATTTTTTCTAATTAAATTCCTTTTTTTCTAGAAATTTCAGGGCCAACATTAATTTCTCATTTTCTAAAAACTATGAACAATTTTATTTAATAAAATAACATAATTAAATTATAATTTCTATAAAATAATCAATTACCTTTTTCACATAAATTATGTCATCACGGACGATTCTATTTAATAAAAATAAAATAATAATATTATAGTACTAATAATTAACTGATTACCTTTTCAACTAAAACGTATCATCTTTTATATTTTTTCTAATTAAATTCCTTTTTTTCTAGAAATTTCAGGGCCAACATTAATTTCTCATTTTCTAAAAACTATGAACAATTTTATTTAATAAAATAACATAATTAAATTATAATTTCTATAAAATAATCAATTACCTTTTTCACATAAATTATGTCATCTTTTTAATTTTCATGTTACCTTTCTATTTTTTAAAACTAAAATCTATCTTTTTCTGATTTTATCACGGGCGGTTCTGTTTAATACAATAAACTAATAATATTATAATATTCATAATTAACCGATTGCATTTTTTTATCTAAAACGTATCAATTTCTATTTAATGAAATAAAATAATAATTATATAAAAATTAATAATTAGCCGATTACCCTTTTCAAGTAAAACCTATAATTTTTTCTATATTTTCTAACTAAAATCCCTCATTTTCTAGAAATATCACGGATAACAATTATATAATTATTATCAAATATCATATAAAAATTTAAGCCTCCCAACTTTTTATTTTAAAAAAATTAACTTAAATTAATGAAAAATTCATATAATATTAAAAAAAATTCGTGCACTAATCAATTTCTGTTTTCAAGTAAAACATATTAAAATAATCAATTTCTCTAAATTGCATTTTAAATTTTTACTAATCGAGAAAACTAAATATACAACTTAATTGCATTTTAAATTTTATTAATGGTGGAAATTAAATATCACTAACAAAATATAATAAAAATTCGTATACAACGAATAATATCCGTTAGATTTTTAGTTAAAAATTAGAACCATTATATAAATATATAAAGGAGATCCGAGGGGATCTAAACCTCTACTATTATCCTTCATTTTTTTATTAATAATATAATTAATGATAATTAGCCGATTGCCTTTTTCAATTAAAAGATGTTTACTTATAATTGATATGATATTACCTTTTATAAATACCTAAAATATCATATCTTCCAATCAATAATTTTTTTCTCTCTGATCAGCATTTGGAGCGATCCA
This sequence comes from Kitagawia praeruptora, assembly GCA_037693485.1. NCBI lineage: Eukaryota > Viridiplantae > Streptophyta > Magnoliopsida > Apiales > Apiaceae > Kitagawia > Kitagawia praeruptora. The sequence goes on from CM075344.1 coordinate 67,828,746, forward strand.
ATTGGATCAACCCAATCTAAACCTCTACTATTATCCTTCATTTTTTTATTAATAATATAATTAATGATAATTAGCTGATTGTCTTTTTCAATTAAAAGATGTTTACTTATAATTGATGATATTACATTTTATAAATACCTAAAATATCATATTTTCCAATCAATAATTTTTTTTCTATTAATTAAAACACGTTGACTTTTAATTTAAAATATAATATTGCAATAATTAATACATACCCAAAAATATGACTTCATATCTTCTAACCACTAACAAAATATAACAAAAATTCGTATACAACGGACAATATCCGTTAGATTTTTAGTTAAAAATTAGAACTGTTAGATTCAATGATTAAATATATTACATGATTAAATTTATTTACTAATTGCATACCCAAAAATATGACATCATATCTTCTAACCACTAACAAAATATAATAAAAATTCGTATACAACGAATAATATCCGTTAGAATTTTATTTAAAATTAGAACTGTTAGATCTAATGATTAAATATGTTACATGATTAAATTTATTTACTAAAATTTCAAGATTCGAATTCTGTCAACGATACTATTATCCTTCATTTTCTTAATCTTCTTTATTTCTTTGATGCCCCTTTTTACCATTACACAGCATTTGGAGCGACCCAAATCTAAACATATACTATTTTTTGTTATTACACAACATTTGGAGTAACCCAATTGGATCGACCCAAATCTAAACCTCTACTATAGTATTATCCTTTATTTTTTTATCTTTCTTTATTTATTTGATTCTCCGTTTTGTCATTACTCAAATCTATCTCTGTCATTTTTCACCGTCAAGTCCAAGCCGCTCAAATCTTCACACTGCTGGATTTTGATGCATGTTTGCACTTTTCAGATTTGAAAGCTGGGTTTTTCACCAAATTAACATCTCAACCCCCTGAAGTAGGGTTAAGGTATGTGTACTAGACCTCCGTATGGGTCATATATGTTTGGTTCCAGTTTTCAGTTTGGCCATAAGAGTTAAGTTTTTATTGATTTCACAATATTAAAAATTAGACAGGATAATATTTGTTTGGTTTTGATTTTAGTTTGGAATTTAAGAATTAAAGTTTTAATGAATTACCCGATGTTATAATAATATACAGGATACCAGAAAGGTACCTTTAAAATATTTGCTTGGCCTTTCAATTTTTTATTTTTCATGTCGTAATAACAAAGGTAGTTGGAAAGATTACCAGTTAATAACATTGACACAGTACGGACCATGTTATTTGTAAATAATCTTGGGACTCAGTTTGATACTTATAGACATTATTTTGTTTTCAAGCAAGTTTATGTTCTTTATGGATTTGTTCAACTTAATGTTCATGGGGTAGACATGCTACGTACCAGAAGGTCTTATGGAATAGCATACTTTTTATCGGATGTCTCCGAAGGGAATATGGAATAGCATACTTAGAAGCTCAGACCCACGTCACAAGTCTCACCCTCTGGGTCAGGTAACATTGCTCTTATTTATGCTCTAAATATCTTCTTTACTCGCGTTCAATTTCACTTCATATATGATCTTATATGTAGCACTTTCACTTGAGCTCCATATTAAAATATAAAAGCACTAACTTTTCCCTTTTTCAGTTTAGTTGGCTTTTTGAGAGAGAATAGGTAATGGAAAATGTGATTTTTATAATTCGTAATCATACATTATTTGAAGATAAAAGTGAATAAGTGAGCTTCTTGCGGAGACCTGTGTTTTTGGTAAACAGTATTATCCTTCATTTTTTTAATCTTCTTTATTTATTTAATGCCCCTTTTTGTCATTACACAGCATTTGGAGCAACCCAATTTAGATTGGAACAAAAAATTCTAATATGATATTGTACTTATTTTCAGTAATGTTGTAGTACTATGATTGTACCTCCAGCCTTTCTCTTCTCCTCCAGCTACATAATTTTAAATATTGAAAACAAAATACAATACAAGAAGAAGTTTGCATTTATAAATATAGATTACAAGCAGAGAGAGATGTTTAGTTACAGATAGACTACATAGCAACAACATAAGTGATAAAAAGAAAGATGTTAGTTATAGATAGACTACATAGCAGCAACATAATTGATAAAAAGAAAGATGGTCCACATGATGATCAAGCTAATGAAGTATTGAAGTAATTAACAAGACTGAACCACATAAGCAACTTCCATTTTATAGGTATTGTTTATCATAACGTGGGTAATGGGTTTATGTATTCCAATTAATTTTATTTTTGGTTACCCCTCTAAGTTGATCACAAAAAAATTAACAACCCATCAAAATAAGTAGTTTAAAAATATATTCAAATTCAAATTATTATATTCATTTCAATAAGAACATATTTTCAATATAATAAAGTCACTCATGGTGAAAGACCTTAATTTGAACATAAACAATAAATCTACTAGAATATTTATCTGATATTTTGGCTTGCTTATTTAATTGTATAATTTACTTATTTTTAATAAAAGAATCTATATTAATAATATATATACACTATTTTTTCATACATGAATTTACTAATACAGTTTAATGGTCACGCTCTGGTGAGAATGAGAACAGTGAGAACACACATATTCACTACATTTCAAGCTATTTTAAAGGGCCCCGCTAGGGGCATCTTCACCAAAAAAAGTCATATAATTCTACCCTCTATCCATTCATAAAAAAATTAACAAAAAAAATTTAAAATGAGAACAGTGAGAACACACATATTCGCTACATTTCAAACTATTTTAAAGGGCCCCGCTAGGGGCATCTTGACACAAAAGTCTTATAATTCTACCCTCTATCCATTCATAAAAAAATTTAACAAAAAAAAATAAAAATTGCTTGAAATGTGATCTCATTGTTCTCCAACATTTACACATTATATTAACTATGAGGTCTCATAGTTAATATAAGATGTTCTTGATATAATATGAGGTTTAATGTTTTGGAGCCATTTAATGTTTTGGAGTCATTGGGGGTGAAGGAATTATTATTTCCGCATTTGAATAATGAAGACAATTTATTATTGTTTTCAATTAGAGAACAATATTTGTAAAAATATTTATTATTTTTATTGCAGATTTTGATTGATTAAATAAATTTTCAACATTGTTAAAATAGAATTGTATGCTACTTTTTTATATATAAAAATTCATTAAAAGATGTTTACTTATAATTGATATGATATTACCTTTTATAAATACCTAAAATATCATATCTTCCAATCAATATTTTTTTTTCTCTAATCAGCATTTGGAGCGATCCAATTGGATCAACCCAATCTAAACCTCTACTATTATCCTTCATTTTTTTATTAATAATATAATTAATGATAATTAGCTGATTGTCTTTTTCAATTAAAAGATGTTTACTTATAATTGATGATATTACATTTTATAAATACCTAAAATATCATATTTTCCAATCAATAATTTTTTTTCTGTTAATTAAAACACGTTGACTTTTAATTTAAAATATAATTTTGCAATAATTAATACATACCCAAAAATATGACTTCATATCTTCTAACCACTAACAAAATATAACAAAAATTCGTATACAACGGATAATATCCGTTAGATTTTTAGTTAAAAATTAGAACTGTTAGATTCAATGATTAAATATATTACATGATTAAATTTATTTACTAATTGCATACCCAAAAATATGACATCATATCTTCTAACCACTAACAAAATATAATAAAAATTCGTATACAACGAATAATATCCGTTAGAATTTTATTTAAAATTAGAACTGTTAGATCTAATGATTAAATATGTTACATGATTAAATTTATTTACTAAAATTTCAAGGTTCGAATTCTGTCAACGATACTATTATCCTTCATTTTCTTAATCTTCTTTATTTCTTTGATGCCCCTTTTTACCATTACACAGCATTTGGAGCGACCCAAATTAGATGGGATCGACCCAAATCTAAACATATACTATTTTTTGTCATTACACAACATTTGGAGTAACCCAATTGGATCGACCCAAATCTAAACCTCTACTATAGTATTATCCTTTATTTTTTTATCTTTCTTTATTTATTTGATTCTCCGTTTTGTCATTACTCAAATCTATCTCTGTCATTTTTCACCTTCAAGTCCAAGCCGCTCAAATCTTCACACTGCTGGATTTTGATGCATGTTTGCACTTTTCAGATTTGAAAGCTGGGTTTTTCACCAAATTAACATCTCAACCCCCTGAAGTAGGGTTAAGGTATGTGTACTAGACCTCCGTATGGGTCATATATGTTTGGTTCCAGTTTTCAGTTTGGCCATAAGAGTTAAGTTTTTATTGATTTCACAATATTAAAAATTAGACAGGATAATATTTGTTTGGTTTTGATTTTGGTTTGGAATTTAAGAATTAAAGTTTTAATGAATTACCCGATGTTATAATAATATACAGGACACCAGAAAGGTACCTTTAAAATATTTGCTTGGCCTTTCAATTTTTTATTTTTCATGTCGTAATAACAAAGGTAGTTGGAAAGATTACCAGTTAATAACATTGACACAGTACGGACCATGTTATTTGTAAATAATCTTGGGACTCAGTTTGATACTTATAGACATTATTTTGTTTTCAAGCAAGTTTATGTTCTTTATGGATTTGTTCAACTTAATGTTCATGGGGTAGACATGCTACGTACCAGAAGGTCTTATGGAATAACATACTTTTTATCGGATGTCTCCGAAGGGAATATGGAATAGCATACTTAGAAGCTCAGACCCACGTCACAAGCCTCACCCTCTGGGTCAGGTAACATTGCTCTTATTTATGCTCTAAATATCTTCTTTACTCGCGTTCAATTTCACTTCATATATGATCTCATATGTAGCACTTTCACTTGAGCTCCATATTAAAATATAAAAGCATTAACTTTTCCCTTTTTCAGTTTAGTTGGCTTTTTGAGAGAGAATATGTAATGGAAAATGTGATTGTTATAATTCGTAATCATACATTATTTGAAGATAAAAGTGAATAAGTGAGCTTCTTGCGGAGACCTGTGTTTTTGGTAAACAGTATTATCTTTCATTTTTTAAATCTTCTTTATTTATTTAATGCCCCTTTTTGTCATTACACAGCATTTGGAGCAACCCAATTTAGATTGGAACAAAAAATTCTAATATGATATTGTACTTATTTTCAGTAATGTTGTAGTACTACGATTGTACCTCCAGCCTTTCTCTTCTCCTCCAGCTACATAATTTTAAATATTGAAAACAAAATACAATACAAGAAGAAGTTTGCATTTATAAATATAGATCACAAGCAGAGAGAGATGTTTAGTTACAGATAGACTACATAGCAACAACATAAGTGATAAAAAGAAAGATGTTAGTTATAGATAGACTACATAGCAGCAACATAAGTGATAAAAAGAAAGATGGTCCACTTGATGATCAAGCTAATGAAGTATTGAAGTAATTAACAAGCCTGAACCACATAAGCAACTTCCATTTTATAGGTATTGTTTATCATAACGTGGGTAATGGGTTTATGTATTCCAATTAATTTTATTTTTGGTTACCCCTCTAAGTTGATCACAAAAAAATTAACAACCCATCAAAATAAGTAGTTTAAAAATATATTCAAATTCAAATTATTATATTCATTTCAATAAGAACATATTTTTAATATAATAAAGTCACCCATGGTGAAAGACCTTAATTTGAACATAAACAATAAATCTACTAGAATATTTATCTGATATTTTGGCTTGCTTATTTAATTGTATAATTTACTTATTTTTAATAAAAGAATCTATATTAATAATATATATACACTGTTTTTTCATACATGAATTTACTAATACAGTTTAATGGTCACGCTCTGGTGAGAATGAGAACAGTGAGAACACACATATTCACTACATTTCAAGCTATTTTAAAGGGCCCCGCTAGGGGCATCTTCACCAAAAAAAGTCATATAATTCTACTCTCTATCCATTCATAAAAAAATTAAAAAAAAAAATTTAAAATGAGAACAGTGAGAACACACATATTCGCTACATTTCAAACTATTTTAAAGGGCCCCGCTAGGGGCATCTTCACACAAAAGTCTTATAATTCTACCCTCTATCCATTCATAAAAAAATTTAACAAAAAAAATTAAAAATTGCTTGAAATGTGATCTCATTGTTCTCCAACATTTACACATTATATTAACTATGAGGTCTCATAGTTAATATAACATGTTCTTGATATTATATGAGATTTAATGTTTTGGAGCCATTTAATGTTTTGGAGTCATTGGGGGTGAAGGAATTATTATTTCCGCATTTGAATAATGAAGACAATTTATTATTGTTTTCAATTAGAGAACAATATTTGTAAAAATATTTATTATTTTTATTGCAGATTTTGATGGATTAAATAAATTTTCAACATTGTTAAAATAGAATTGTATGCTACTTTTTTATATAAATTTTAGCGTATCATTATTTTATTAAATACTTATATAATTGTATATAATATCTTGCTAAGAATTGATTATTTATATAATTGCATACAATATCTTTTTAAGAAATCAATCAAATTTGTTAAATTTTTGGTATTGTCAATTTAAATTAAATAAAATGTTTTAAGAAATCAATCAAATTTGTTAAATTTTTGGTATTATCATTTTAAATTAAATAAGAAGCCGTGTATGAAGTACGGGCAAAATGCTAGTTATTCGTAATTACTACTAGCCAAAAACGTAACCAACATTTCTCAATCACCAAACTCAGAAATTAACTAGCTGCAGAAACATGAAATTAAACGAAATCCAAGCAATTAAATCTAAATTAACGAACTCAGTAAAACTAATTACAAATCAATCAAACAAACACAATGCGAAATCAGAAAAAACAACTACACTAAAATCGAATTAAACAGCTCAAACAAAACTCGGACATTAGAGCTGGACAGCGAACCAGAATTGAGTCGACTCAGTTAAACTCGAACCAGCAAACTCAGGGACTCATACAAACCAAACAACTCGAAAATAGCAACTCGGCAGACTCTGAACATAATTCAAACGACTCCGCTGAACACGAACGAGTCAAATTAAAATAGAACAAAACTCAAAACAAACTCTGTGAACCAACTCTGTAAAACCAACTCTGTAAACCCAGCAAAACCAACTTTGTGAACAAACTCAGTAAATTCAACTAACAGCAACTCCTCTACCCAGAAAATTGACGAAAATCAGAACAAAGGAAACAAAACTCGGTGGGAATTTTTTTTTTTTGGTTCGATTAAAACAGGGGAAGGAGGGGAGTTGTATATGTGGGGAAAGAAAGAAAGGGAGAGAGTAACGAGAGAGATTTGTGCAACGAGAGAGAGAGACGAAATTAGAGAGATTAGGAGGGAGAGAGATAGAGAGGGAGAGAGAGAGAGATCGAGGGGTGTGGCTGGGATCTGTGTAAATGAAGAAAAGGAGAATAAGTATAGTAGTGAGTTGTGTGTGTATTATACGCAGGAGAGGGAAGAATTGGGAATGGGTTTGGTATGTTAAACTGAGAAAACAGGGGATTAAAAAGGTTCGAATAAAAACAGAGCAAAAGACTTGAGGCTTCGAATAATAGGAAACAGGAAAAAGAAATTAAGCTTCGAATTTTAACAACTAAAACGAGTAAAACATTGCTGAAAATTTAAAAATTAATATTTTTGTAGTTTTTCGTAGTTTTTTTTTTTTAAACGAAAATTTAAGAAATAAACTACGAAATTAAAAATAAACTAAAACGATGTTGGAGAAATAAATGGCCCACAATAAAATTGATTTTTAAAGGGGCAAAACTACGAATTAAACTACGAACATGAAATTAAAGTTTCGTTACTCTCAACCCCTAGTGGTTAGCATTTCGCTACTTTATCCACTAAACGGAATTACGAAAGTAACGAAACAAGGCAAAAATAAAGGAAAGTGCAAGACAAGAATTTAAAGGAAATAAAATTGCATTAAAATAAAAGGGAGTGTTTACAAAATTTAGAACTAAAACAAGAAATTAAATCTACCCTAAAACTACCCTACACTACTCCTAGTGTCTACTCTATACTACACTAAGTTGATTAAATACAAGGGAAATGAGGGGGTATTTATAGGATGGGAATTAGGGTTTAGGGGGGATGTGGGTAAATCTTGGCCCTACATTTGGGGTGTATGGTGGTGTAATCCTAGCCATTAAAAGATTCCTTCCCCATTAAGATTTGGTAGAGTTGATCTTGGCCATACACTTTTTAAGTGTGTTGGGATGATCTCCACCTTCCATGTGTCCTCCAAGATTCCCTTTCCACCAAACTCCTAATTCTTTTTCCTCTTTTTCTTTTTGGTCCTTTTTCTTCCTCTTTTTTCCTTCCTTGCACTTTATTTCTTTATTTTGCCATTTCTTTATTTATTCACGAATTTCCTGAAATGCAACAAAATAAATTATTAAAATACAAGTTCAAGCAATAAATAGGTAATAAAAATATGCAAAAATATGCACTTATCAATCACATAAAATAAGCCATGTCTGTTAGAATATAATACAATATCCATATAATGATTCCCTTTAAGGTTGGTTTTAGAACAGTTGATTCTTTAACATGGTATCACATCTGTTCAGAGCTTGTATTAAACCAGAATAACTTCCGATGTCACTTATTCAAGTTCAATACAAACTTTAAGTAAGTAACACACGTATATTATAGTCTCGATTCGGCTTGAAAATTTAGTAAGAAAAACAAAATTCTAACATAGCTTAAACTGGGAAAATTAATTCCAAATTTTACTTATTATTCAATGTTTCAAATCTGCTTTTTTTTCCCGCCACTGGAAACTTGTGGAACTTCTGGCTTATGAGTTTCCAGATCAAATCACACTCCTTGTTTCCCTCTCCTAGAATCACTCTTGTGGCATCATGTTTGTGATGATTACACACATAAAAAGACCTTGAAAATAATGAGATTCTTCTGCTTTTGCTCAATGTGCATTGTGGGCATTCAAGGGACAGATGGGATTGATCATGATCACTTAAAGAAAACAATCAAAAAAAAGTAATCAGAAACTACAGGTAAGTATTTCCACCGGTGTAAGAGAAAGTAACAAAAGATCTAGCTTTATACTGAACATTCTTTGTTAGCTTTCTGTCATAAATAAGTAAATAAAGTAAATAAATATGTGCAGTCTCTTTCATATGAGAAACAACACTTCTTTTAATTGAAATTACAAATAAAATTTTATACATTTTAGGACAACAGCTAGGCATTACATTTCTTTGTATTCATGACTTTTAGTCTTGAAATATCATCAATTATTTATGAAAATTTTAGTTACAAAAAAACATCAATATTTTTTAAAAGAGAAAACTGGGCCTGAGGTTGTCCTCAGGGTTTTCTCCTGAGATTAAAAGATTTATTACTATAAAACAAGTGGCCCCGCAGGGGCAATATTGTAAATATAATTTTTTTAACAGTAATTTACATATATGTCCTTAAATGTATATAGAAAATCTTTTAACCTCAGGAAAGAATCCTGAGGACAACCTCAGGCACATCAAACCCTTTTTAAAATATATTATTTTATACAAATTTTAATATGTGATTGAATCGCATAATCGCGACTTTAACCGCAACCGCAAATGCAGATAATCACAACCGCAATTACGGTTGTAGTTGGAAATTTCAAAAATTGCCAAAATCAAAAAACCACCGCTAAAAACCACCCGCAACCGCACCACGTATACCCTACATTTTTGGACAAACAGCTAGGCATTTACGTGCTGTCATGCACAAAGCTACAGTATTTACAAATCTTTTGTCATTCTTTTTTATCTCTATCATGTACAAAAACTTTTCCTATTTCTTATACTCCATCCGTCTCATATGTTTTCTGTTTTTTAAAACATGTTTGCCAATGCACATTTTTAATTGTTAATATCTTCAATTTCTTATTAGTATTAAATATAAAAACTTTACTGTATTAAATTACTCATAAATACGAATCCAACAAAATCACTCATGACTATATTTTGTTTTATAAATTATATGTAAATTAGTAATCAACCACTTATAAATGGAGGGGGAGTACTATCTTTCAGCTCTATCATTACTCTTTATATTTTATTTTATGTAAATACTACAACCTCCCTTCAAATATATATTATCTTCCAAATTACAAAACTTAAGCCTTTGGTAATTTTTCAGCTTATCAACTTTACACGAAAATTAATCTAGCAATGATTTTTAAATTATGAGTACAACAATTATTACAATAGGAATATTATTAACTTAATATATGCATACAACTTTATATTTGTAAAATAAACCAAAATACATTGTATTCACAAGTCTATTTTCCCTCAAAATGGAATCAAATCTATTTATATCTATCTGTATTTGTAGAAAATGTTTTGGTTATTTGGTAGTCTTTAATTCATCTACAAATAACTTTTAAGATAATTGCATGTATATTGTATTTACACCTTTTGTAATCTTAATTACCAAAAAATATAACTTATATGTGTTAAGTTAACATCTTGAACTTCCTTAAAAAAAAAAAAGTTAACATCATGAACTAAAATTTAATGTAACTATTTTATTAAATTTTATTTTGATATATATTGAAATCCTGACTCAAAAATAAATTTTTTAAAAGAATTATTTTATTTAAAGAAACTCACAACAATATGTACTCCCTCCGTCTCTAAATACTTTTCTCATTTGAGTTGAACACATTTATCAACGCACACTTTTGATCATTAATATCTTCAATTTCATATTAGTATTAAATATAAAACTTCACTGTATTAAAGTACTCATAAATACGAATCCAACAAGATCACTCATGACTAATTTTTTTTTTTGACAAATTAAAAATAGATTTCATTAATAACGTGAATGAGGCTCAGTCAGGACAAATCCCCAACTGACCATGCAACCAGGTTGAAAAACAAATAGACGAGCTAAGCAATTAGCCGCTTTGTTTCCAGATCGCTTAACACACTGAATAAAAATATTCTTGACATTAAAAATGAATACAAAGGTTTCCCGAGATATCCAAAAGACACCAACATCCCTGAAAATAGTAGCATCACAATTGACCTTGGCACATAAACAATAGGTGATAATCCAATGTTCAGATCCATCAATTGCACCAACTGAGGCTGGAGGTACAGATGCCCCCATTAATTGAACAATGTTTCGTTGTGATGGGTGAGCTATTGTGATATACACCACCGTTCCAGCATCGATGTGGCCTTCCCAGATTTCCCAAAACACCATTGAATTTATTCTCAAAATACCCAATAACACCATACTTAAAAATACCAAACAACGAAACACAAATACATCAAAAACACCGAAAAGATGGAGACAAAACCACAGCTTTTGGAACAAAAGCACAAATTTATTGAATAAAAGCAAATATAGGAACTATGGATCAGATGAGAGGATGGAGGGAGATGAATGGATTGGTGAATGGAGGAAATGGCTTAATTAAAGGGAGATGAAGGTGTTAGAATAAATATATTATTATTATTCTTATTTTTTGAATTTGAATGTAAACTTGGTTATGTCAGTTAGAATGGTTTTATCTGTTGGGTGGTAACCATTTGTTAGTTACATCCATTTATAATATATAAATATCTGATGGCCACATATAGAAGAGATATTGAGAGAAAATATCTGATGGCCACATATAGAAGAGATATTGAGAGAAAAACCAAAAAAGAGATAACACATTATTTTTCTAACAATCTTAAAGCAACTAATAATGTGTAAATAAATGTATATGTGTTCTTAGTGTGATTTTGTTTGTACATACATATTTTGTATTGATATTAACCATTTGATTAATGTAAATATACACATTTGTATTACATCTATGTTTGTTAATATATATATATATATATATATATATATTAATATATATATATATATACCTAAATAAAAATTAATCTTAATATTGTTATTAATTAAACGTTACCAATATCATTTGTAAGATCAATTTGTCTTGTTGAAAGCAGTGTTCTAAAAATCGGCCGACTCGGCCGAGTACTCGGACTCATTTCCGAGCTGATTTTGTATTACTCGGATGGTAACTCGGTTTTGGGCTTAACTCGGGTCAACTCGGCATAACTCGGATCAAACTCGGTCCAACTCGGATTAAACTCGGTCCAACTCGGATTGAACATTAAAAAATTTATAAAAATGAAAAAAAGCGTTAAATATTAAATCAACATAATAACCTAATTATTTAATCAAAAGTCTTCCAAAATTCCCTCATTCATCTCACTATATAGTTTATTTATAACCAATTTGTGTATAAAATTGATGATTTTTACCTATATGAGTCTGAAACTCATTTTATTTTCAAGTTTAAATCATCGAGTATGAATTGAAATTAATATTTTTTTTGTTATTTATGGAAATGTATATTGACAAGAATAGGAGTAATATGCATTATTTCAGTTAATTTCAATTTTGCTATAATATTTGATTTATTCAATGATATATATTTATATTAATAATTTTAATTTTTTTTAAAATATATCCGATTTTTGATCTGAGTACTCATTCCGAGTACTCCCCGATTAATCCGAGTACTCGTGACTCGGTAGGTTCACCGAGTCGATCCGAGTCACGATTTTTAGAACACTGGTTGAAAGTATATTAGTTTTGTTTTCATTTAGAATATTACTTTGTTTGTTTTATTATTGGAAATCAATATCCCCATATTTGATTGTTTAGTTAATTATCATTGATTTATAAAACTAAATTTTATCTATCTTTAATTGTTTATATCATTGTGTGTATATTATAGATAAATTAAATTATTGATTTGTTTCATATTGTTTTGATTTTGTTAAAATATTAAAGTTCTTGTTTGTAATATTTTCTGGTGTTTAGTATTATATGTGTATAAATTAATTCATTTGTATTGTTGAATAAACTAATTGTACATATATATAACATATATTGCAAATAATTGTTTATAATTAAATTGTGTAATTATTACTTTATCTTGTTTAATTATGTTTTTATAACAGAATTATATTTCTGATTTTCAAACCAAAATTAAATGGCATCTACATCTACACCAATTTTAAGTGCAAGTGCCAGTGAGAAGCCTCCAAAATTTGGTGGAGCTGATTTTGAAAGATGGTAACAAAAAATGTTGTTTTATCTGACTACATTCAATCTGGCTAAATTTCTCACAGAGTCTGCTCCTACTATTAATGAGGATGATAGTGATAATGACAAAATAGTTGTTGCTGATGCATGGAAACACTCTGACTTTCTATGCAAAAATTATATATTGAATGGTCTTACAGATACACTTTATAATGTGTACTTTGAAGTTAAGACAGCCAAGCAATTATGGGAGACTTTGGAGAATAAATATAAAACAGAAGATGCTGGGACAAAGAAATTCATTGTTGGAAGGTTCCTGGAATTTCTTATGGTTGACTCCAAGCCTGTTGTTAGTCAAGTGGAAGAACTACAAATGATCCTTTATGATATTCATGTAGAAGGAATGTCTATTTCTGAATCCTTTCAAGTGGCTGCTGTGATAGAAAAGTTGCCTCCTTCCTGGAAAGATTTTAAAAACTATCTTAAACACAAGAAGAAGGAGATGACACTTGAAGATCTAATTCTAAGGCTAAGAATTGAGGAGGATAACAGAAAGGCAGATCGTACACAGCTTGATTCTAAGGCTAATATTGTTGAACATGGAGCCAAGAACAATAAGAAGCACAAGTTTCAAGAGGGAAATTCTAAAAAGCAAGGCTTTGTAAAGAAATTTAAAGGCAAGTGTTACAATTGTGACTGAAAGAGAAGTGTCCTAAATCCAATCATGGATGATGAGTTAGGATAAACTTTCTTGTAATCTTAGTAGATTTTATGATTATTGGTTAAAGACATATTTGTCTTTATACGGGCTTTATCTATTTAAAGTGTTTTAAATAAGATGTTCCATAGTTTAGAGTAAAGCTTCTAGAATTATAATGAGATTATAATAATGAGATCTAGAAGATGATAACACTAAACTTAAACTGTTCCTGATCATAGGATAACTAATTGGGAGTTAGTCAATCCGTAAAGATCGGTACATACTATACTTGCTTCTTCGGAAGGATGTCTGTTCTCATAGGCATTTGTGTGGTGACACTATAGTTAGTATGTAGGTGCTCATTGGGGAATGAGTTCACTGAACATGACTCGATCACTTGAACAATTAATAGAGTTTACTCACGTGTCAATAATTGTTCATGTAGTGATGGTTGTACAAGTATCCTTAGACTTGAGATTGTTAGAGTCATCTTGTATATAATGAACAATGCTTTGGTTTAGTCCTTAGTCTCAAGGGCAATTAATAAGTTCTATTCTGGGCATTGGAATTTATATATGGAGATAGTTAACGATCAATAAAGGATCTACCCCTTCTAGTAAAAGAAGTGAATATCCTATGCTATTCTTAATATGGTAGTTCGGGAATCTCCGGCCGGAGTGAATGAAATTAGAAAGTAGTTTCTAATTTGCATTAACATGAACTATACATAAGGAATAAGAAATCATATGATTAAATTAGATAGGCTTGACACGAGATCTATGCCTTGTATTTAATCGGGATATTGTTAGGGTAGAAGGAATTTATTGTACGGTAACTAGTCACTGAATAGGTTCTGTATTCCTAGCGATGAATTCATATTATCCGGATAGTCGCGATATACCTTCAAAAGTATCACTCACGATGTAGAATAAATTTAATTATAACGATAATTATTTTTAACGAATTAATTGTAATTCGTATAAATAATAATAAATAGTTTATTATTATTTATTTCTACTACCGGCATAATTATGAACCTAAAGGGTCACACCATAAAAAGAAATATTGTTGAAGATTAAGAAAAATTATTTTGGCTAATAATTATTTATTTTAGAAATAAATAATTAAATAATTAATTAAATATGATTTAATTAATTATAAATATTAAGAAAAGTTCTTAATAAAATAATTATATATTTAATCTGAGATATTAAATATATAGAGAGAATTGTTTTAAATGAAATCAATGATAAATATGTTTTAATCATTAAAAGAGTTTTAATGATTAATTGATTAATTAATAAAGATTAATTAATCTAAAATGCTTAAAGTCAAGAAACATCAACTAAGGTTTCTCTATATATAGCATGGATATCAGATTTCAGGAGGACACACAAAAGATTTGCAAGAAAAGGTTTTCTTGTATTAAATCAAAATTAGCCAAATTTTTCTCTCTTTTCTTTCTTTATCAAATTTCTTGGTGGATACCATTAGAGCACTCCACACACTGAGGGGTGATTGCAAGGAGAAGAACAAGGTCTGATTTTGAACTTATGGAAAGCTCTCCAGGTAATTTTTCTGTATTCTCGAATTTTAATACGATCTATATGCATGATTATATAGGAATTCTATGCAAATAAATGTTATAATTACTTCCGCATGCGTAGAAATTCCTTTAGTGACAAGCCTGGTCATCGGGCAAAAGATTGTAGAAACCCAAAGAAAAGAAAGAAAGCACAAGCTAATGTTGTTGAGGAAGATGTTGATGTTGCCTATCTTTCTGATGATGTTGAGAAAATGAACTTATGTGTTGTTGTTTCTGAATGCAACTTGATTGGAAATCCAAAGGAGTGGTTTGTGGATACTGGTGCTACTCGTCATTTTAGGAATGCGTTACAGGCGTGTAACGCATGAGACAACTGCGCAACATCGTATTACGCATGAACAGTATGCGTGACAGAGCGTCATTTTCGACAGAAATTTCGGACGGCGCGTGGAGGCGCGTGGTAGCTCCTTTCGGGGCGTGGTTGGTGCCATTGGATTCGTATTGACGAGGCGGTTCTAATGGAGGGGTCAAATATTTTTATAAAAATAATTTTGAGACGATTATAGCTTCCGGAAGTGTTTTTAAGGCCCGTTTTGACTGTTTAACGACTTTTAAACACAACCAATGATCCATACATAAGTTTAAATCAGTACTACATGATCTAACATGCCTACCTATGTATTATTGAATGAATATATAGATGATATATGTCTAGGTTGAACATGAGATGTTAGATTTAGGCTGATTCCTTAAACATACGAAGCATGTTAGACATCTAAGTATTAACGAAAGTGTTTCGTAACCTTAATATGATTAAAACCCTTCTTTAAATGTTTTAACTTCTTTTAATGCAATTAATGATACATAGGGATGTATATAATTGTGTTATATGTTATAACATGCCTACGTTTATGTTCCTTTATGTTTATATATGTGATATATGCTTATGTTTACCATGCGATGCTAGATTTAAGTGAACCTAAATTGACATAAGGCGTAGTTTAGACGATTTAGGATTTGCGAAATTGTTTCACAAGTTTAATATTAATATTATGTATACAATAATGAGATTCTTGTGTTTGTGAAACACGTAATTAAATATGAATTTTCAAAATTGATAGAAATGATGATTCCATCAAAAACAGATCACGATCTGTGAGAAATGAGTATTCTGGGAATCATCCAATTATCGATCATTGATTTGAAATATTTAATTTAAAAGGAAGAATCCCTTTATAATATGATTATGATTGTAACATAATATAATCCCTCAAATATTAAATATGTCAAGTCGAAATTGGCCAAAGACACAAAAGAGTTTGTGTCGGTAATGGCGTTCCATCATGATAGAAAGTGTTTCTTGTTTTCGGTACATTGTCGTTTCGTGCTACAGCCGAGGGCTTTGTTACCGATCAACATGAAAGTACTTGTCTATTACATTAGATGTGTACAAAAGTTAGATTACAGTGGCCGTTACGTGCTACAGCCGTGGGCTATTGGAATTTGATTTAATTGTATAAGATGTTGGTTCTGACCTGACTTAATAATATTGAGATTTGTCGTGTTTTTATTATAGATTTAGATTATCTATTAAATTTAAAACACGAAAGGCTTATAGGTTCATACGAAAATGTTTCGTGACCTAAGTAAAATAAAAACCCTTTTAATTAAATATCAAGTGATAAAATGGCCAAAGGCACAACGGGCTTGTGTCGGTCATAGCCTTCCAACATGGTAGAAAGTGGTTCTTATTTTAGGGCATTGTCGTTTCGTGCCACAGCCGAGGGCTTTGTTTCTGAAATAGGGGGTACTTTTCTATTACATTAGATGCGTGAATTAATTAGAGTTCAATGGTCGTTACGTGCCACAGCCGTGGGCTATTGAAATCTGATTCAATTTGAACGAGATGTTGGGTTTAACTTGACTTAGAATATTGAGTTTGTCGTGCCACAGCCGTGACTCAATGATTCAAGAGGCTAAAGTTTTATTAGGGAATAACATGTGATGTAATTGACAAGAGCTTGTCTGCCTATGGAACATCACATGGCGTTTCGTGCCACAGCCGAGGTTGTGTGATGGAAAGTAGGATCCCTATTCTCACTAGCATTGTGAATGCTCAATTATATATAGAGGGTTATATAATTTAGATAAAATAGTGGGAGCCGCCAATGAATAAAGACCCGATTCATTTGGTGTTAAGATTATAAAATCGAATAATTTACTTATGTTGTTAATTTTATTTAAAATATTAATGAGATGTCTTCTGCACTGTAGAAATAGCATAATGGATGCTAGGTCAATGACTTGTTGACAAGGAAAGTGAAAATAGTCTTCACAAGTAGAATAGATTGTTTTTCGTCTTGAATTCACCAATCTTCGCAAGTTGTGAGAGATGTATCTAACTATGAGTGAGATGTCTCGTTTTGTTCATCTACAAGGTTGTTAGATGAATAAGTAAGGGACATAGATATAAGATATCGATGTTGTTTATCGATAACAACGGTTTAACAATATTTCTATCAATGACCTTGTTTTATATGATCAATAAGATTGTTCGTTTATATAACTGGTCTTTAAGATAGATATATAGTCAATTCAAGATGTGATCTTGAAATCTCATTGTAAGAATAAAGTCAAGATGTGATCTTGAGGTCTTATTGTAAGAATAGGAAGGTGAGTTGAAAAGACACAATCTCTAATATAAGTGTTAACCAAGAGAGCAAAGGTATTAGACTTCCACTGAATAAGGAGAGGATATTGGAATTGGATTATGTAAGATAAGTCTTACAGAATCAAGGAAGTAAAAGGTTAGTGTAACCTATACTTCAATATAAGTTTGTTAATAGTTGAAATGAATAAATCTATAAGTCAATCATCTACTTGGGTACTAGACATTACTTAGGTTAAAGGATTACGAATCTTAACCAAAGGACAAGTAGATAGCTAGACATCGATGAAGTACTACATAATTGAAATAGAACAACTGTTGTTGTTTCAATTATGAGAACTTATTGATTAGTCGTGATGTTGAACTTAAGGATTAGATGTTTCATATTGAACAAACTAGATATAATGAGATAGATCAGGTTTGATACCTTGTCACATTCAATGACGATCATTGTAAATAAGGATATGTGTATTTATTGAAATACAAAATCCAAGTTTTGGTGATAGGTTCAATGAATGTTGAAGTATAACAACAAACTATTTAAGGGTATTGGAAACAATCAATGAGATTGAGGTCGTTAATATATAAATAGTTAGTTCCTGAGTTATCTTATATATAATGATGTTATTTCACTGTAGACTCTTGTTAGACAAGGTTTAGTCCACAATGAATGACGTCGTGAATTCCGACATCTATTAGGAAAAATGACTTAGTAAAATAGTCAAACTACTCGATAAGGTATCCTCAACACACGTTAACTAAAGTCTGCATGAGATGTGGAGTAAGTAAACGCAAGTCTCAATTGTTTTGAGATTTGGGGTTGTCTAACCTATGTCAAGAGTTGAATAAGTTAGAGACTGGATCTGAATAGAGAAGGTTTGTGGTTAGTCTTAAACAGAGTTTAGGACAACTGTATGCAATCTTGCTGAGCAAGGAGTATTTATTTATAGACACTGGGAGTGTTTTGTTTTGTAGATACTCTATCTTTTTGGAAAAATTAGTTTACCCTTCAAGGGCTCAGTGGGAGCTATAGTGAACTTGATGAAGTTCAAAGAACCACAAATCATCGCGGATTAAGTATGGAACCTATTTGAGTAGTTAAACTTTCTGTACAACAACATTGTTGTAATCTAGGAGGGTATCATGGTTTCATCATTTAGAATGGTGATGCGATATCCACTATAAATGATAACGACAATGTTTTGAGTTTTAATGACTCTGAGGAGTGAATGAATGTCATGGAATCTCTAATGGTTTTGTATAGAGTTTTCAATGAATGGCAAGGTAGAGACCTATAAAGCCAGGCTAGTTGTAAAGGTTTAAGTAAAGGTAATGTGATCACCTTATAGAAACATTTATCGAATAGCCATGATCAAAATCACGAAGATTTCGCATGCATGCTTCTCGGCAATGGAACATTAATTTTGATGAGATAATCAAAGAGTTTGATTTTATCAAAAAGGTGAATGATCCATTTAATGGTACAGGAGTTTAGTGGGAGCGATGTAACATATTAATATATATGGATATATTAGTAAAAATGCATCTTTGATATTTTTGGTTTTCATTAGAATTAAACTATCAAAGAATTTCTCCTTGAACTAGAGTTAGGCCTCAAATAAACTAAGTGTGATGATCTATGTTGATAGATCATGATTAGGATAAGAGGTCTGACGTAAAATAATGTACATTGATTGGATGCTAAAGTGTTTGGCATGAACACTCCAAGTGATGTTTCATGCTGATGAACATGGGAGAATATCTCTCTGAGAGAGAGGACACGTGAATGGAATATCTCTGAATCCATTATGTATTACATGATATGTACAAGTAATGATGTTTCTTGTTGTGACAAGCAAGTATCAATTTACTCATAGGAGAAAAGGATCAGATGACAATAAAATATTGAAGTATACTTTAGAAGTATGGTGATATATTTATTTTCTCTGATGGATCTTGTAGACTCAAAGTCTAATCAAGGTCAGTTTGATAGTGGATTCAGTTTGGGGTACTTGATAGTCCTGAGTGGAAAAACAGTGAGTTGAAATAGTTTCAAACAGTAGACACTCATTAATATTAGATCAGAATGCATGGTGTGTTTTGTTGCAAGTGTGTTGCAATAGTGGATTGGAAAACTGGTTTCTGTGTTGGGTTAGTTCCTGGCAGATAATAAGCCATTGAGTTGTAATGTGACAACTCAAGGGCATCAGATTATTGCATGCTAAGGAGCCGTGATCTAATATAAGATCTGAACACATAATTGCAGCTCTATCATTCGATTATAGAGATCATTGATAGAGAGGTTGTCAACATTGAGAAAGTTGACATACATAAACAACGTAGGAGACCCATTGTTAAAGCCGTTTATCAAAATTACTTTGATCTTCACATAGTGAAGATAGGTATGCGATACCGAAGTGATTGGTTTTAGTACAAGTGGGAGATTGAAAGAGAAGTGTCCTAAATCCAATCATGGATGATGAGTTAGGATAAACTTTCTTGTAATCTTAGTAGATTTTATGATTATTGGTTAAAGACATATTTGTCTTTATACGGGCTTTATCTATTTAAAGTGTTTTAAATAAGATGTTCCATAGTTTAGAGTAAAGCTTCTAGAATTATAATGAGATTATAATAATGAGATCTAGAAGATGATAACACTAAACTTAAACTGTTCCTGATCATAGGATAACTAATTGGGAGTTAGTCAATCCGTAAAGATCGGTACATACTATACTTGCTTCTTCGGAAGGATGTCTGTTCTCATAGGCATTTGTGTGGTGACACTATAGTTAGTATGTAGGTGCTCATTGGGGAATGAGTTCACTGAACATGACTCGATCACTTGAACAATTAATAGAGTTTACTCACGTGTCAATAATTGTTCATGTAGTGATGGTTGTACAAGTATCCTTAGACTTGAGATTGTTAGAGTCATCTTGTATATAATGAACAATGCTTTGGTTTAGTCCTTAGTCTCAAGGGCAATTAATAAGTTCTATTCTGGGCATTGGAATTTATATATGGAGATAGTTAACGATCAATAAAGGATCTACCCCTTCTAGTAAAAGAAGTGAATATCCTATGCTATTCTTAATATGGTAGTTCGGGAATCTCCGGCCGGAGTGAATGAAATTAGAAAGTAGTTTCTAATTTGCATTAACATGAACTATACATAAGGAATAAGAAATCATATGATTAAATTAGATAGGCTTGACACGAGATCTATGCCTTGTATTTAATCGGGATATTGTTAGGGTAGAAGGAATTTATTGTACGGTAACTAGTCACTGAATAGGTTCTGTATTCCTAGCGATGAATTCATATTATCCGGATAGTCGCGATATACCTTCAAAAGTATCACTCACGATGTAGAATAAATTTAATTATAACGATAATTATTTTTAACGAATTAATTGTAATTCGTATAAATAATAATAAATAGTTTATTATTATTTATTTCTACTACCGGCATAATTATGAACCTAAAGGGTCACACCATAAAAAGAAATATTGTTGAAGATTAAGAAAAATTATTTTGGCTAATAATTATTTATTTTAGAAATAAATAATTAAATAATTAATTAAATATGATTTAATTAATTATAAATATTAAGAAAAGTTCTTAATAAAATAATTATATATTTAATCTGAGATATTAAATATATAGAGAGAATTGTTTTAAATGAAATCAATGATAAATATGTTTTAATCATTAAAAGAGTTTTAATGATTAATTGATTAATTAATAAAGATTAATTAATCTAAAATGCTTAAAGTCAAGAAACATCAACTAAGGTTTCTCTATATATAGCATGGATATCAGATTTCAGGAGGACACACAAAAGATTTGCAAGAAAAGGTTTTCTTGTATTAAATCAAAATTAGCCAAATTTTTCTCTCTTTTCTTTCTTTATCAAATTTCTTGGTGGATATCATTAGAGCACTCCACACACTGAGGGGTGATTGCAAGGAGAAGAACAAGGTCTGATTTTGAACTTATGGAAAGCTCTCCAGGTAATTTTTCTGTATTCTCGAATTTTAATACGATCTATATGCATGATTATATAGGAATTCTATGCAAATAAATGTTATAATTACTTCCGCATGCGTAGAAATTCCTTCAGTGACAAGCCTGGTCATCGGGCAAAAGATTGTAGAAACCCAAAGAAAAGAAAGAAAGCACAAGCTAATGTTGTTGAGGAAGATGTTGATGTTGCCTATCTTTCTGATGATGTTGAGAAAATGAACTTATGTGTTGTTGTTTCTGAATGCAACTTGATTGGAAATCCAAAGGAGTGGTTTGTGGATACTGGTGCTACTCGTCATATATGTGCTGAAAAGTGGATGTTTCATGATTATACTTCTACAAATGGAGAGCAACTCTTTATGGGAAATGCTTCTACATCAAATGTGGTAGGACGTGGAAAGGTAGTGCTTAAAATGACTAGTGGAAAATTCTTGACTTTGAATGATGTCTTGCATGTTCCTGATATTCGTAAGAACTTGGTTTCTGGTTATTTACTTAACAAACATGGCTTTAAGTTGACCTTTGTTTCTGATAAGTTTGTACTTACTAAGGACAATGTATTTAAAGGAAAGGGCTATCATGTTGATGGGATCTTTAAGATGTCTGTAATGATTGTGGCTCCTAAGTTTATTTATAATAATAATGCTTCTACTTCTTCTTACTTGACTGAATCTTCAATTATGTGGCATGAAAGATTAGGACATGTTAATTATGATACTCTACGTTGATTAGTTAACATGAATTTAATTCCAAAATGTAGTTTTGATCCTAATCATAAATGTCAAATTTGTGTGGAAGCTAAGATGGTGAGAAAACCTTTTCATTCAGTGGAAAGAAAAACTAAACCTCTGGAGCTAATACATACTCATATATGTGATTTGAAGTTTGTACAAACTAGAGATGGTAAAAGGTATTTCATAATTTTCATTGATGATTGCACTCGATATTGTTATGTAAATGATAAGTGGATTTTATATCCACTTGGAACGTTCCATATCGGCTTAAATTGGTGTACTTGGCCTCAAATTTGTCGTAGTTTTGATGTGTTTTATTTAATTGTGCAGATTTGAAGAAATGTCGATTAGGGGTGAATTTTCTGTCGTTTTGGAGTTGATTTATGATATGGAATGAAGAACGGCGTCTTAATATCAACCACCAAGAGGATTACAAGTCAAGGAATTGAAGATGGGAAGTTCATGCAAAAAGAACGGAAGAAAAAGACTTTAAAATGAAGAAATTATGCAGAAAAGAGCAACTGCCAGCCACTCAAGCGCAGGCAGCGCCCCACAGAGCGCTGGCAGTGCCCAAATAGTAGCAGAACAAAAACTAGAGCGCAGGCAGCGCGCCCTAGAGCGCTGGCAGCGCGCGGAGACATCCTGGTTTGCTGAAATTTGACAATTTTGCCCCTATTCGAATTCTGATTGTATTTTTGGTATTCAAACCTATTTCTAGTTGTATTATAGGTTATTTTTCTTGCTGGGCAAGATATCTAGGCCTATAAAAACACATCTTAGCCTTGTAAATCGTATCATTTTTATTATTGTAACATAGAATTGCAAGGGAGAAAAGGAGAAGGAGATTCAACGCTCGTGACAAGCAACAGATTAAGATCTACTTCATCTTTTGTGTTCTTTTTCTATTAATATTATTACTTCCATTCATACTTGGTTTAATATCATGTTTTCATCAAATCCCATGGTGACGAACGGTTCAATTATGAACTAATCGTTGTCATGGGATTCTAACTGATTTATTTATGGAACTCAGTATCTTGATGCTTTAAAGATCTGTGTGTGGTGTATAATTGATATCCTCGTATGGTTATGCTTAATTGATAGATTCGTCGCGAACATCTAACTTGTTAATCTCTTGTGAAGTGAAAGTGGATCTTGAGATTCAGAACTTGCCATGCTAGCATAGGTTCATGATTGTTTATCAATATGATTCGTGGTGTGAGATGAAAATACTTATACTGCCCTGTGTGATCTTAATGGATAACTTGTTCTTCAACCGTTATGTTTTCAAAATCTATAGACATATAGGGTCTAAGCATAATTGGTGTCTATTCATCTTCTATCTCTTTTGTGGATGTATGTTTAGTTTGGTATATGTATGCTGACAGGTAGCGTGTACTTATTTCGTGTATCCGATCAGATATCATAACCATTGCATATAGTGATTAAAGGCATCAGATCTAAGTGAAATATTTAATGAAGTTAGGATCCCATGTTTATTCTCATAAAAGTAATCAATTTAAATTCTTATTAGTTAATTAATTCTTAGTTTGTTAATTTGCTTTTCAGCTATTATTAGTTAATCAAAACCAATCTTGTTAATTGTCTTAGCAGTGAATTAAAACCATACATTGTTGCATAGGTACTAACTGAATTAAAAAACCAGATCTCTGTGGGAACGAACTCAACTTATATCTATATTACTTGTGACCACGTACGCTTGCGTGATTTTATGTTAACAAGTTTTTGGCGCCGCTGCCGGGGATCATCGGTATTTTATTTTTAGTTTGTGTGCTTGTCAATAGTGGTCGTTAGCGTTCACTGACTCGGATTTCTTACTTAGTTTGTTTGTTTCGTGGTGTTTCAGGTACTTACGTTTGTATGCGAACACGCTTATAAGCTCGTTTGGAAGAACTGGCGGAAGACGATCTTGTAGAGAATATAGAGAATAAGAAAGAGGAATCTGAAACTCCAGTAGAGATGGCAGATGCAGCAGCAGCTACGGCTTTGAAAGAATATTCTCAGCCAAAGATCAATGACATCTAGTCTAGTATTATCAGGCCGGCCATCACGGCTAATAACTTCGAGATCAAGCTGGGCACTATTCAGATGGTACAGAATTCGGTTCAGTTTGGGGGTGCTTCTACGGAGGATCCTAACATGCATATTCGGGACTTTATCGAGATCTGTGATACTTTCAAGTTCTGGTGTTTCGGATGATGCTATCAAGTTGAGACTTTTCCCATTCTCTCTGAGGGATAAGGCTAAGGGCTGGTTACACTCTCTACCACCTGGTTCTATTACTATATGGGAGGATCTTGCTCAGAAGTTTCCTACTAAATTCTTCCCTATGGCGAAAACTGCAGCAATAAGGAACCAGCTAACTCAATTTCAACAGCAATCTGGAGAATCTTTGTGTGAGGCTTGGGAACGATACAAGGAGATGCTGCGTAGGTGTCCACATCATGGCATGCCTGATTGGATGGTTATTAATAGTTTCTACAATGGGTTGGAAGCACAGTCTAGACCTATGTTAGATGCAGCATCAGGTGGAGCTCTATGGGCTAAGAGCTATGATGAAGCTTATGATCGTATTGAGACGATGGCTGCTAATGAATATTAGAATCCAACCCAGAGGCTTTCTCAAGGCAAGGTAGCAGGTATTTTTGAAGTGGATACAGCTTCAGCAATTGCAGCTCAGTTGAAGGCTTTGACTATGAAGGTGGATTCTCTTGCAAATTATGGAGTTCAGCAGGTGGCTAGTGTTTGTGAGCTATGTGCGGGCGCAAATGAGACGAATCAGTGTGCTATTTCTCCTGAATCAGCACAGTTCGTGAGTAACTTTCAGAGACCTGCTGCACCAGTTCCATCCACCTATCATCCGAACAACAGGAATCATCCCAACTTCAGCTGGAGCAACAATCAAGGTGCTTAACAACCTTATCAACAGCAGTTTCAGGGACAACAAGCGAAGCCATTCAACCAGGGCTATCAACAGCCGTATGCTCCAAGGCAACCATATCAACCTCCGGGATTTCAGCAGCAACCCCAGGCTAATGTGGGGCAATCTTCTAATGAAAAATCAGAAATGGATGAGTTGAGGATGATGATTAAAAGCCTGTCAGTTTCTCAAAAGACCTTGGAAAACCAGATGGGACAGCTTGCAAGTGCCTTACTTAGTAGGCATCAAGGAACTCTTTCAAGTAATACAGAGGTTAATCCAGGCAAGAGGGAGGTCCATGAGCAGGTGAAAGCAGTTACTTTGAGATTGGGAAAGGTTACAACAGATCCAAAATCAGCCACTAAGGAAGATGAAGAAGGGCAGAATCAACAACTTGGAAAATCAGCAGTGCCCGGAATTGAAAAATCTGACTTGGTAATTGAGCAGCTAGATGGTGAAGTAGAAAAGAGCAAGGAACCTGTTGAAAAATCTACTCCAAAGCAGTCAACAGAGAATAATCAGATCTATCCGCTCCCTCCATTCCCAAAAAGACTTCAAAAGCAAAATTCTGCTGAAAACTCTCCTCCGAAGAAGTTGGTGAACCAAATCTATCCTCCTAATCCATATCCTCAACGCTGGCAGAAACAAGATCAAGGAAAACAATTTCAAAAGTTTATTGATGTCTTCAAGAAACTGTCCATTAACATTCCTTTTGTTGAAGCATTGGAGCAGATGCCGAGATATGCAAAGTTCATGAAGGATATTTTGTCACGGAAGAGAAGGTTGGAAGAATTTGAAACAGTGGCATTGATAGAGGAGTGCAGTGCGGTGTTCCAACAGAAATTGCCTCCTAAACTTAAGGATCCAGGAAGCTTTACAATTCCATGCACCATTGGGAAGTTGTCTTTTGACAAATGCTTATGTGATTTGGGAGCTAGTATTAATCCCATGCCCTTGTCTGTTTTCAAGCAACTTAGTCTACCAGAGCTGAAGCCAACCAACATCTCCTTGCAGTTGGATGATAGGTCGATCACGTATCCAAGAGGCATAGTGGAGGACATTTTGGTAAAAGTTGATAAGCTCATCTTCCCTGCTGATTTTGTTATCCTGGATTTTGAAGAAGACAAGAAGATTCCCATAATCTTGGGAAGGCCTTTTCTAGCTACGGGTCATACTTTGATTGATGAGCAAAAAGGAGAGCTTACAATGAGGGTGCAAGATCAGAATGTCACCTTTAATGTGTTCAAGGCCATGAAATTTCCGACAGAGGATGCAGAGTGTTTCAGTGTGGAAATGGTTGATACGGGTCAGAGAAAGAAGTTTGATCAGTTGTTGAGTGAAAAGTCGGACACACACATGCTAAAGCATTACATTAGTGATTCCATTTACACTTCTTCAGTTCGAGATCTCTCGAATGTCAAGCTCGGAAAACTTCCATCCCATTTGAAGTATGTCCTTCTGAATGATGAGTTAGTTATTTTTAAAGTGTGTCCAGATAATGTATTAAGAAAGTGGATCATGGATGATGAGGTAGAAGAGTGTTCTTATCAATCAATTGTGAAGCATAAACACCTTAGAGGTGTGAAGAAGAAAAAGAAAAAATCGATTGGTGGAAGAGTCAAAGTGAAGTTTGATTTAGAACAGATGTGGGAAGATAGCAAGAAGGTTGTCAAACAATGGGTGAATGGTCCTTCTGCTAAGGACAAGTCGAATGCGATCTTCAAGCCACCATGATTTGGATCATACTTGTCCGGCTAAATGACGTTAACGACAGCGCTTCATGGGAGGCAACCCACGTGTTTCGGTATTTTTAGGTATGTTTCCTACTATCCCTTGTATTTACTTCAATTCAATGCGGACATTGAATCTTTTAAGTTTGGGGGTGGTTGGGGGATAAGTAATGTATATGTAGTTAGTTGTGATTATGTGAGTCATTGTGTTTAGGGGTGTGCACGGGTCGGTTTGGCTCGGTTTTTTACCGAAAACCGTTACCAAACCGTGCATGTCGGTTCGGTTCGGTTTTTATCTATTAACCGTAACCGAACCATCCGGAACGGTTATTTTCGGTTCGGTTAATCGTTTATCGGTTTCGGTTTTTTTCGGGTTTTTTAACTAATTTAAAAGTCTTATACAAATTTATACTCTAATATAAAAGAAAATAAATTTAACATTTACAATGACACAAAAATTTAATTTTTTGAAAGGTCAAAAATTTTTACTAAAAAAATAGGCAAAGCTTGTGAAAATATATGTGACACATAATTTATAACATCTGACTAATACTTTAAACATAGTAGATTACCCTAGCCTAGGTACCATAACTTAAAATAGATTTATAGTAGACTGAACAAAGCAACTCCCGTTAACACAGCTTCGATTTATAGTACTCGTACTAATCATTTCTGTATATTTGACAATATATTAAACATCTTCTGCTTACATTAAAAGGAGTAAACAAGTAACAACATATTCTTTTTGTTATGCTTTTTTTTGAAACTCTGTTGTGGTTATTAAAACTAATTATACTAGATTTTATATATTAAAAATATATTATATATAATTATATGATAATAGTTTAATTATATATAATTTTATAGACTAAATTGCACTTTGGTGGCTTGTACTATTTTTTTTTTGCACGTTAGTTGCTATTGTTTTTTACTCAGCATTTGCATGGCCACACAAATGTTTTTAAAGCAAAAAAAGGGCTCCGCACAATACAGCTTGACGGTGTTAACGGAAGGTGAGGGCATTTTGGGCAGTTTGCATTGCTTAATTCATAAATATGCATCTTGTCCATACAATTTGCATTTTTAATCTTTTAAAATTCATATAAAATCATTAGAATTGATTTTAATCATGAGACCTTTTGCATTATCATCTTAGTGATATTGTTGAGTTATAAAAATTAGTGTGGATATTTAATTGTATGATTTGGTATTTTTAAATGATTTAAAAGGTATTATTTCTTTTAAAGAGCTTTTATTTCGAAAATTCGTATAAAATTCATTTTTGATCCAAATATTATTTTAAAAATATGGGGATGCTTCTAATTTTATGATCTTTATTTTAAAAAATTTTACGAAATATTTTCTCCCCATTTCCTATTTTATGTCGATTTAATGGTGGTTTAAAATCAGTTTTTCAGAATTATAAAATAGCATTTGTGAAATGACATAAATGCCCAAAATCGACATAAAATAGGAAACGGGGAGAAAATATTAGTGCTCATAAATACACGAAATTTTAATTTTTGAGAACGCATATCAGTTTCAATACTAATATTTCTGATCAACGCATATAATTTTTGTTGCACGAAATTTTTAGTTTTGAGAACGGAAGACTCCACATTAACTGATCTTACTGAACTTTTAATTTTTTTAAATTTTTATGTAAAAATTTGAAAAAAAAATAATTTGTTATATTAAATTTTATTTTTGACTCCACTAAAAAAGTATATATGTACTGCTCCTATATTTTAATTTTTGATTCAAGTACTTACGTAATCTATAATTGTTTTTTAACAATTTTAACATGAATAAATTTTTGATTCTAGTAACTCGTTAGACTATCGACTTTGTTAGCATCGATGATTTTGTAATTCATGTTTTACGTCATATTATCACTTTTATTTCTGCACAATTTAAACATTATCATTTTTTATTCGTTTATAAAAATAGAAAATACTTTACGAATTTATAAGATTCGAATTTAGTGCGGTTGAATTGCCCAACACATGCAGTTCGGTGGGTGTGATTAATACAAGTGTCAAATACAGTTAAATCTTTTTAAAGTAATACATTTGGGATTTCGGGAAAAAATATTACTTTATCAAGTTTATTATTTTATCGAGAGTAAAAATACACTATTTTCATTATGTTGGGACCGGTAAAAAATATTATTATAACGAGGTTATTAATTTATCGATTATTACTTCATCGATGTTAAACTATATATGCATATTTTGTACAATATACATATAATGTTACTATTGATGTTTTGTCAAAATAATAGAGATCGGAAAGCTGCATATAACACACAACTATGCCTATCTCAATGCCTTATAATTTGCCTATTTTTGCATGTATTTTAGTTATTCATCCCTTTTCCGTTAAAAGAGCTTGCCATACTTTCTAACGTTGGTATACAAACCAAACCGAACCAAACCAAACATACAGTATATCCCGCACAGAATAGGGTCTGGGGAGGGTGGGTCTGGGGAGGGTGAGATATACGCAGACCATGCCCCTACTTCACAGAGCAGTGTATACTTTCTAACGTTGGTATACACTAACTAATAATTTAACAAATTAACAATATATTGACACTAACTCATGCAATACAAATTCATCACGTTTTGCTTAATGTCATTGCGCACTAATGTATTTATGAGCATGAATTTGTATTTATCTTTGGGCATTTATGTTATTTCACAAATGCTATTTTATAATTCTGAAAAACTGATTTTAAACCACCATTAAATCGACATAAAATAGGAAATGGGGAGAAAATATTTCGTAAAATTTTTTAAAATAAAGATCATAAAATTAGAAGCATCCCCATATTTTTAAAATAATATTTGGATCAAAAATGAATTTTAAAAGATTAAAAATGCAAATTGTATGGACAAGATGCATATTTATGGATTAAGCAAAGCAAACTGCCCAAAATGCCCTCACCTTCCGTTAACATCGTCAAGCTGTATTGTGCGGAGCCCTTTTTTTTGCTTTAAAAACATTTGTGTGGCCATGCAAATGCTGAGTAAAAAAACAATAGCAACTAACGTGCAAAAAAAAAAATAGTACAAGTCACCAAAGTGCAATTTAGTCAATTTTATATGAACGGTTCGGTTTTTCGGTTCGGTTATAGGGATAAAACCGTAACCGATACCAAACCGTTCCATCGGTTCGGTTTCGGTTTTTTTCGGTTTGGTTTTTCGGTTTTTTTGCTCACCCCTAATTGTGTTCATATAGATATCATGTTTTGCATAGTAGTGGTAATTTATGCATTTATGTTCATGTTATCTACGTTTGTTTCATATAGGACATTTTGTTATTTTGTTTCGTATACCATGTGAGTTCATTTTAGTTGCATTTTCATTGCATGCATATTTCATGATCCCTTAGGACGAGCTGATTCTAATGGGTAGGTAAATGTTTAATTGAGTGTGGTGATGATGAGTAGAGGGTTGATTTATAGTCCTTATGAAATTGACTTGCATGTTATGGGAACAAAACTTTTACACAGTCTCATTGGGTGCTTTTGGGCTAGGTTAGAGTCATGCCTGTTGGATGTTTTGAGATTTAATCACTTGATTATATTTAGAATTTTCGTTATTCCCTTGATGGCGTAGAAGCACTTAAGTCTAAGTTTGGGGGAAATCAGAGATTTCATGCTAGTTGTTGACTAGGTGTCAAATGGCTAGTAGCCGGCTCATATTTATATGAGTAGTCTAGGGTTGGAAATGAGAAAGACTCATTCCAGATTGTATATATATAAAAAAAAGAAAAAGAAAAAGAAGAGTCAATAGTTTAATTGTTAAATGCAAAATTAACCACGAGTGAGCTCTTTAATACTCGAGTAATTAAGTCTGAGGGGACTTAGTCCTAGTAACCTAAAGCCCTTGTGGTTTGGGATTGCTGACCTAACACTCGCTACATGGGTATTATTGTATAAGCCTTTTGGGGTCTCACTCATTGCACGGTTAAATAAACATGTGTATTGTATATAGTGCCGTAGTAATAAAGCATGAATTCCTGGCTAACTTGAATAAGGATGGAGGTGTTCCTAGGTTATGAAGTGTCTACAGTCTATTCTATTTATAAACCTGTGATTGTCTTGACGGAAAGCATGTATGATTTTTGGCCTAGTTTTGGGAGTATTTCTGGTGAGCATTGCACACACGCACGTTTTTGTTCATGTATTGTTAGTATACGGGGACTTAGTCGAGCTCTGCTTGGATTTATTTGCATTCTTTGAGATATTTGCTTGTTAGTTGGTTTTGGTAAGTTTGAAGGGGATCTTTAGTTTCATTCATGCATTGCATTGCATTAGGTTAAATGGATTTTGTGGGTACATTCGCTATAGGCCCTCACGAGACCTTACTCGTCCGCTAGGGCTGCCTAGGGGTCTAAAGGGCTTGTTGCATATGTCAAATGCAACCGTGATCACCTACGGAAGTGGTACTAGTTAGTTAGTTAGTTGTAATTGTTTATGCTTGAGGACAAACATCGGTTTAAGTTTGGGGTGTGATAAGTGGATTTTATATCCACTTGGAACGTTCCATATCGACTTAAATTGGTGTACTTGGCATCAAGTTTGTCGTAGTTTTGATGTGTTTTATTTAATTGTGCAGGTTTGAAGAAATGTCGATTAGGGGTGAATTTTCCGTCGTTTTGGAGTTGATTTATGATATGGAATGAAGAACGGCGTCTTAATATCAACCACCAAGAGGATTACAAGTCAAGGAATTGAAGATGGGAAGTTCATGCAAAAAGAACGGAAGAAAAAGACTTTAAAACGAAGAAATTATGCAGAAAAGAGCAACTGCCAGCCACTCAAGCGCAGGCAGCGCCCCACAGAGCGCTGGCAGCGCCCAAATAGTACCAGAACAAAAACTAGAGCGCAGGCAGCGTGCCCTAGAGCGCTGGCAGCGCGCGGAGACATCCTGGTTTGCTGAAATTTGACAGTTTTGCCCCTATTCGAATTCTGATTGTATTTTTGGTATTCAAACCTATTTCTAGTTGTATTATAGGTTATTTTTCTTGCTGGGTAAGATATCTAGGCCTATAAAAACACATCTTAGCCTTGTAAATCGTATCGTTTTTATTATTGTAACATAGAATTGCAAGGGAGAAAAGGAGAAGGAGATTCAACGCTCATGACAAGCAACGGATTAAGATCTACTTCATCTTTTGTGTTCTTTTTCTATTAATATTATTACTTCCATTCATACTTGGTTTAATATCATGTTTTCATCAAATCTCATGGTGACGAACGGTTCAATTATGAACTAATCGTTGTCATGGGATTCTAACGGATTTATTTATGGAACTTAGTATCTTGATGCTTTAAAGATCTGTGTGTGGTGTATAATTGATATCCTCGTATGGTTATGCTTAATTAATAGATGCGTCGCGAACATCTAACTTGTTAATCTCTTGTGAAGTGAAAGTGGATCTTGAGATTCAGAACTTGCCATGCTAGCATAGGTTCATGATTGTTTATCAATATGATTCGTGATGTGAGATGAAAATACTTATACTTCCCTGTGTGATCTTAATGGATAACTTGTTCTTCAACCGTTATGTTTTCAAATTCTATAGACATATAGGGTCTAAGCATAATTGGTGTCTATTCATCTTCTATCTCTTTTGTGGATGTATGTTTAGTTTGGTATACGTATGCTGACAGGTAGCGTGTATTTGTTTCGTGTTATCCGATTAGATATCATAACCATTGCATATAGTGATTAAAGGCGTCAGATCTAAGTGAAGTATTTAATGAAGTTAGGATCCCATGTTTATTCTCATAAAAGTAATCAGTTTAAATTCTTATTAGTTAATTAATTCTTAGTTTGTTAATTTGCTTTTCAGCTATTATTAGTTAATCAAAACCAATCTTGTTAATTGTCTTAGCAGTGAATTAAAACCATACATTGTTGCATAGGTACTAACTGAATTAAAAAACCAGATCTCTGTGGGAACGAACTCAACTTATATCTATATTACTTGTGACCACGTACGCTTGCGTGATTTTATGTTAACAGTATATTTGATAAGAAGTAAAGATGAGGCAATTGAATATTTTAAAATTTAAAAGAATGAAGTTGAGACTCAACTTGCTAATAAGATAAAGGCTGTAAGGAGTGATCGAGGTGGTAAGTATGATTCACTGTTTGAACAATTTTGTTTACAACATGGAATTATACATCAAACTACAGCTCCATATTCGCCTCAATCAAATGGAATAGCAGAAAGAAAAATAGAACATTAAAGGACATGGTTAATGCCATGTTGATATGTTCTGGCTTACCACAAACTTTCTGGGATGATGCTTTACTTTCTGCTAATTATATTTTGAATAAAATGCCTCATAAGAAAAATCACAAGATTCTATATAATTTGTGGAAAAAATACCCATCTAGTTACAAATATTTGAAAGTGTGGGGGTGCTTAGCAAAATTAGTTGTTCCAAAACCCAAAAAGGTTAAGCTTGGGCCAAAAACAGTTGATTGTATTTTCATAGGTTATACGAAAATTGGTTGTGCATATTGCTTTCTTGTGTATAAATCGAATAATCGTGATATACAAATAAATACTATAATGGAATCAAGAAATGCTGTATTTTTTGAAAGCATCTTTCTTTATAAGAGGAACAATGAAAGTGTGATACCAAGGACTCAAAGTTACAATGGTGAAAATGAATCAAGTTCTAAAATGCGAATTTGTGAAGAATACATTCGAGACGGTGATCAATCAGTTGGTCAGAAAAGGTCACATAATTTATGTGATGAAGAGGATGAAATTACAGAGAGTGATTCATCCTAGTAATAAAAAGAAAGTATGTCGACTCATAAAATCTCTATATGGTCTAAGACAAGCTCCTAAAGAGATAACACATTTTTTCTTTAACATTCATACATTTGCTCTTGGTTTTAGTTCGTTGGAATCTAAAATTTGTAGTGCTTACAATTTTTAGAACGTTAATTCGTTCAATCCTGGTAAGCCACTGCCATCTTTTCCTGAAGCACCAGTGGGGAGGCATAGTTGCTTTAAGGACACAGTTTACAAAATTGGGATCGGATTGTTGTTGTTATTAATCATTGTGATTCTTCGAACAAGACAATATTGTAACAATTCTTCAAACCAGGTTCTTTGTATTTGCTTCATAATGTATATTTACAATTAACATAATTAATCTGTTTATGTTTGTAAATAACATTACTCTGTTCTTGTTTTATAATTAACAATTATATGTTTGTGTTTTATAATTGACATTGTTCTGTTTTAAATTTTATGATTAATATTAATCTCTTTTATATTAGTCTCAAATATATATACTCCCTCTGTCCCGGTTGTTTCTTTACATGGGGGCTGGGCACGGAGACCAAGGATAATGAATGTAATATTGTTAAAATAAATGAAGTAGTGGGTGTAATAGTGATTTTATTGTTAAAATAAGTGAAGTAGTGGGTGTAATAGTGTAAAGTGTTGAAAA
The DNA here is from genome assembly GCA_037693485.1 of Kitagawia praeruptora. Classification (NCBI taxonomy): domain Eukaryota; kingdom Viridiplantae; phylum Streptophyta; class Magnoliopsida; order Apiales; family Apiaceae; genus Kitagawia; species Kitagawia praeruptora. The sequence continues at coordinate 67,863,704 of CM075344.1, forward strand.
AGTAAAGTGAAGTAGTGGATGTAATAATGTATTTTATTGTTAAAAGTTACTATTTTGAGTAATGTAAAGAATTAGTGGGACGTCCCAAAAAGGAAATTGTAAAGAAATGGATGGGACAGAGGGAGTGCATGTTTACACATTATTTTTCTAACAGAAGGTAGATATGAAGAAATGGGGGGAGGGAGGTTTAATCGAGAGAGTCGACTCTCATTTGTATTTTACGTTACTCATGACTATATTTGATCTTATAGATTAAATGTAAATTAATAATTTATGTTATGTTATGAACAGTTCGGACATATGAAATGAGAGTAGCATTATGAGACCGCGGGAGTAATACTATAAGTTATGTATTTAATTTGAACACAATCTTTTTCTTTTTTTTTTTAACACAATCTTAAAATAACGTAGTTGAAAATATTTGTTCAATACAATCAATGCTGCTGGTAATTCAATGACATGAGTACTCCACATAGCACGAGACCATCAATTGATGTTGCCACGGGCTATCTTTCGTTAAATATATTGTAATCCATGCACACATTTGCCTCTAGCAGACATAAAGCAAATAGTGTACAGTATTTAGCATAAGAGAAGGAGACATAAGACTGGATTAGATAAAGAGTGGGGAAAAGGTCACAGTTACCAAGTCCATGCGTGAAGGCATTTCGTTTTCGAATTTCAAAACTCAACGTAATTCTATTGAAAGCCAAACCCTTGTTGTATAAATATTCTCCAAGTCTAATCCAAATACACACAAGAAAGAAAACAAAGGAAATTGTGCACCACTCTACTTCTAGTTTTTTTGTAGTGTGCATAGAGAGAGTGAGAAGCTAGCTCCTTACAGTAAGTAGTATTAACTTTGACCATAGCCTACAATACTCTTCAACATATAACTTGTGGATCAACTACATTACTGAGAAGCAAACTATGTCTGTAAGGCTCTCCTCTACCCTCTTCGTAAATATACATATATTAATTCATTGTGTCATTGTGCGTATGTAACAATGTGTACATGAGCAATGTAATTACGGATGAATTATTTATGCATTATGATTTGTGCAGGGTGTGGAGGTGAGGGTTCCCAATCTGGATTGTGAAGGATGTGCTACTAAACTAAGAAAAGCTCTACTCAAACTCAAAGGTAACCTTTGCCACCATTTTACTTCTGTTTAATTGTATTATTTTTTCTAAACATTTGGATAGGAATTCTGTTGCATTCTTTGTGCTCTTATGGCAAACTAGGAGTCTCTATGGCAAACTAGGAGTACTCAGAGTGAGAGTCTTCCAACTTTTTATGTTATAAAAGAAATAGCGTCATCTTAGAGTCGCACACAAAATGTTTAATTTTTTTTTTTTTTGAAAAAAAAACTATGTAACTTTGCGTAAGTATAGAAAAAAATCCAAGGCATTCATTTTCTGGTGGCCAAAGGTATGGAAAAAATTGTAATATAGAGAAAAAAAGAACTTAAAATAGCACATCTATGAGTTTTAGGAAGGAAAATAAGTCAGTGTTCTAAAAAGCATCATGCGATTCTAAACGGCGACACGATCTTCTAGCGTTTAACCAGCGTTTAACCAATTAGGTGAACACTTAAGCAAATTTCTAAGCGAAAGTTAAGCGGATTGTGAATATATATATATATATATTAATTATTTAATTATATATTTAGAGATTATGAATTATTAGTTATACAAGTTTAATACATATATTCATTTATAATATGAAATTTGAAAAATAATTAAAGAAAAAATAAAAAAATATTTAAAAAATATATTTTTAAGGTTCAAAATTTGGTACCGTTTAATTCAACCGAAGTCCCGCTAAAACCCCACTTAATTTAAAAAATGCTTAATTGATCGATTAGTGTAAAATAGAAGTATTTAGTACTCCGAATTCGTCTACATGCCCGTCTAAATTCGCCTAGATGGCCGTCTAAATCGTTTTTTAGAACACTGATATAAGTTGACATGTTTTCGAGAGATCTTTTTGTGGTGTATGATGATTGCTGTAAATTTTAAATATGGTATTGGGTTGGGGCTAGCAAACCAGCATCCGATAAAGCAAAACTTTTGGCCCACAAGCATTTGAATTTTTTTTCTTCCTTTTCTCCCTATAATTAAGCCCAAAAATCTTGAACTTTTTGTCAGCTCATAATGAGCGTGGCACAAATGTCAAATGTTACTACTTAGAACTTACTCCCTGTCCCAACCAATTTTTACACTTTCCTTTTTTGGACGTTCCAACCAATTCTTAACGTTTTCTAAAATAGTAAGTTTTAACACTATTACACCCACTACTTCATTTATTTTAACAATACTTTACACTATTACATCCACTACTTCACTTATTTTAACAATAAAATCACTATTACACCCACTACTTCATTTATTTTAATAATAAAATCACTATTACACCCACTACTTCACTTATTTTAATCTTAATTCTTGGTCTCCGTGTTAAAAGCAAACGATAACAAATCGTTGGGACGGAGGGAGTACAACATTTGAATGGGAAAAAGAAAATACATGTAAAACATTAGCTCTTAACTAAAGTGTCTGGATTGGTTTTTTATGGTTTATAGATAAGTAAGTAGAGAGGCATAGTAGGAAAAGACATGTGCATGAAGATGGATATATATTTGATATAGGTTTTGTACATCTTATTGCCTAAGGATCAAGTCCTTTATATAGGCTTACAAAATAAAAATTGAAATTTAGAAATAAATAGAAACATTATTGAAATTTATTCTTGACTTATTTTTGTCACCAAATCAGTCTTCAATAAATATTGAAGCATATTCCAATAGGACTGTCGATTCGATTTTTTTTTTAAAATGTTCCGTCAAGTACCTTGAACTCAAGTGTGACATTTCTCGGCATTTTCTAGGTGTGGAAGACGTGGAAATTGATATGGAGACTCAGAAAATTACAGTAAGAGGTTATGCCCTAGAGGAAAAGAAGGTGCTTAAGGCAATCAAACGTGCCGGAAAAGCAGCAGAGCCATGGCCATATCCTGGAGGATACACACATTTTGCATCATTCTACAAGTACCCAACTCATATTGCTAACCATTACTATGACACATCAAGAAATGTTGCCCCGGGTGGTGTACATTCTTTCTTTCAGACCCCTTCCGTTTATTCCGTGGCTGTGGCATCTGACGAAGCTGTTGCTTCACTATTCAGCGACGAGAATCCTCATGCTTGCACTATCATGTGATCGTACGTGTTGAGCAATTTTGTTATATGGTTTTGAATGTATTACTCGTATTAAATATGAGGGATGTGTGTTGCAATCTTTGTTGTTTATGTTAGCTAGCCTATGTACCATCTAATATTGAAGTCTAGTGAATATTTATGCTCTCCTAGTAACGAAAATTTGAGCCTTAATCATCAAAAGTCCTTTGCTTAGAAAAAATTTACATCTACTATATATATGCACTATACCAAACCAAACCAAACATATCCAGTATATACCGCTCAGAGCAGGATCTGTGGAGGGTAAGATGTACGCAGACCATTTTACCCTCCCCAGAGCCTGCTCCGAGCATTATGGGAAGGCAGTAAGCACTTGAAGTGCCAGTTTTCAACATATAGCATTATTGGTGTTTGTTGTGATCGATGCTGTTTAAATATATAATAAATTGGGTCTTTGATTCAAAATATATATATATATATATTATATATATATATATATGGGGACCCTTCCACAACCACAGCTGGTTGTGGTTCGAAAATAATCCAACAAATCTTGTCCGTTAACTTGGGAAATGTATGGCTGGGATTAATTGCTTCCGCAATGAAACATTGCGGTGGCAGCACTCTCGCAATGATACAACGCGGGCACCTCATTGATACATTGCGGGGGACAAAATTTTGTGCAATTACTGTTATACCCTTCCATTCACAAACAAACGGATACTCACAGACACAACCCAAACATATTCACTCGAACTAAACCCCTAATTCACTCTCCTCATCCCCAAAATATTGAATGTCAATTAACCTCTTCACTCAATCACCACCACTCTAAACCCCTAATTCCCCCTCCTCATCCCGAAAATATCGTTACATTGCCTTCCGATTCGCGTTCGCAACTCGAACAAGTAGTAGCAGCTGAAAATATCGATACATTACCTTCTCGCTTCTTGAGGTTGTAGTCATACCGGCGGCAAAGTGTTGTCTCGTGTACGCACCAATCCATTGACCTCTAATAGCATACATTTCATTTAGCCAATCATGATTCTCAAGATCGTACTTCTCGACCAATTCCTCCCACCGACCTTCGAATTCCGTGGGTGTCAACGACTTGTACACACATGCATTAAAATCCATTTTGAATTCCGGATAATTGGTGTACAAGCTAGATAACTTCTCGGGGAACTTACTACTTATATGCCATGTACAATACGTGTGTTTTGTTGTCGGCATAACATCCGCAATAGCATTTCCCAAAGCAATGTCTTGATCGGTAATGATTGTAGTGGGTGCCTTGTTGTCAACGGCTTCCAACCATGTTTTCAAAACCCATTTGTAAGATGTCTCTTTCTCATCCCTCATTAGTGCAAATCCAAACAAAATATTTTGGTAGTGGTGATTTACCCCCGTAATAGGTATGAAAGGCATGCAATATCTATTCGTCCGATAGGTTGAGTCGAACGTAACCACATCACCGAAATTCTTGTAGGCATTCAAGCATCGAGGATCAACCCACACCAAACCCCTAACACGATTCTCTTCATCCACATCCACTCGATAGAAAAAATTTCCAAAAAAATTCTCTTGTAATTCTCGTAACAATACCAATCCACACTCGGCGTCACCGGAACCAAACACTCGGTGCCGAATGTCACGTATGACATTACGAACATCTTGATGAGAGAAACCTAGATTCTCAACACCACCACATGTCTCACTAAGATATTTCATCACTTTATTCGTCTCGATCCCCGATTTATTAAACAACTCAATCAATGATCGGGTGAGCGGATCTATGTTGCGTGATCTTTGAAAAAATTGTACTTTCTCCGGTGCCACCAAATCATGATTGTGTTCCAAATCGACCAATGTAACTCTCCATTTATTTGTCTTAACATTATGAGAGACACACATCCGAGCATGACAATCCGTCCGTGGTATCGACTCCCTAATTCGTTTCCCTTTACCACGATATTCCGAATTCAATGGTGTGTTTCTTCCACCCTTTAGACAAATATACGTACGAGATGATGGTTCTTTACTTCGTTGATGCCTATGAGTACCACGGATTATTATTTGGAACCCGACACGTCGGCCATATTCTCTATAAAACACTTCTGCATCATCTAAAGTATCAAAATTCATACCAACGCAAGGCACAACATCATTAATATTCAGAAACGCAAATCCATTATTTTCGTTTTCGATATTAATATCATCATCGACATCATTTTTTCCCATCTTAATATTATTTTCTTCATCATCATCACTATCAATTTCTATGTGCACCTTCGTTTTACCCATACCAACATCATTCTTTCTTCCACCAACATCATCCACATTCATCTTTTCTTTATCCATATCATAAGTATCAACATCTATAATATCATCTTTAACAAATAACTTTCGAAAAACTGGATTTTTTCTTATGGGTGTAACATAATCGAAATTTTCATGGTCGCTCGATGAAGTAGAAGAACTAAATAAATATTCCATAGTAATTAGAGAGCTAACCTTTTTTTTTTGCAGAATTGTTGATCTTTAAGAACCTTCAAACCCTTAGAAAGTGTATATATGAATTTTGGAAGTGTATGTATATGTGAACAATGGGGAAAAACTAACCTTTTTCTTAAATTTTTTTACCTCCAAACCTTTAATATGTGAAAATGTGTGTAATCATTTTAATATGTGGGGAAAAGGTGTTTTACAAATGTTGTGCGTATACACTGTGCTGATAAAAAATTGTTCCCTGGACCACCTCAATGAAACATTGCGGTGGTGGGATTATCTCTAATACCACCGCAATGTTTCATTGCGGTGCCAAAAAAAAATTGTTCCCTGGACCACCTCAATGAAACATTGCGGTGGTGGGATTATCTCTAATACCCACCGCAATGTTTCATTGCGGTGGCAATTCTGCAACCACCGACTACAAGTGCCACATTTAACGTTGGTGGAAAAAGCCCATTTTCAATTTTTTTTGTGTAAAATTATAAAAATATGCATGTAAAATCATAATAAATTAGTTTAAACTTATAAATATCTTCAATGTTAAGTTAAGAATATTTTTTTTTGTGCTATGTATTTAATTAAAAATATTTAATCTAAATATAGTGGGAGATCGAATATTCGGGGATGATCAAGTTTTGGTAGTGGCTCCGTACCTACTAATTTTACCTTACTTCCTCTAATCAACCTATAAATAATTTCAATTATGAGGAGATTCAATAAATTTACGGATATTTTGAATGGTACCCTTCTGGTTTTGGGTTTTCTAGACGGTATCGTTCCTTCTTAGTAGATTGGAGATTTTGAATGATATTCCCAAAGTTTCAGAAAATAAAAATTAATTAGATTGGAGATATTAGTAGATCACTACAATTTTCAATATGACTCGTAACTAGTGTTTTGTCACGGATTATTATTTTATTTTTTTGAAGAAATATTTGAACGATCCAACCATACGGATGTCAATATACATATAATATAATGATATTCCAAAATTTTCAGAAAATAAAAAATTAATTTGATTGGAGATCTTAGTAGATCACTACTATTTTCAATAAACCTCGTAACTAGTGCTTTGTAACGGATTATTGTTTCTATTTAAAAAAAATATTTTTGAACGATCCAACCGTAGGGATGTCAATATAAATCTAATATAATGATATTTCCAAAGTTTTAGAAAATAAAAAATTAATTTTATTGGAAATCTTAATAGATCACTATTATTTTCAATATGACTCGTAACTAGTGCTTGTCACGGATTATTGTTTCTATTTTTAAAAAAATATTTTTGAACGATCCAACCGTACGGATGTCAATATATATCTAATTTAATGACATTCTCAATTTTTAAGAAGATAAAAAATTAACTTTATTGGAAATCTTAATAGATCACTATTATTTTCAATATGACTCTAACTAGTGCTTTGTAACGAATTATTGTTTGTATTTTTTAAAAAATATTTTTGAACGATCCAACCGTACGGATGTCAATATATATCTAATATAGTGATATTCCCAAATTTTCAGAAAATAAAAAATTAATTTTATTGGAGATCTTAGTAGATCACTACTATTTTCAATATGACTCGTAACTAGTGCTTTGTCACGGATTATTGTTTTTATTTTTTAAAAAATATTTTTGAACGATCCAACCGTAGGGATGTCAATATATATCTAATATAATGATATTTCCAAAGTTTCATAAAATAAAAAATTAAGTTGATTGAAGATCTTAGTAGATCACTACTATTTTCAATATGACTCGTAACTAGTGCTTTGTCACGGATTGTTGTTTCTATTTTTAAAAAAATATTTTTGAACGATCCAACCTTAGGGATGTCAATATATATCTAATATAATGATATTTCCAAAGTTTCATAAAATAAAAATTAATTTGATTGGAAATCTTAATAGATCACTATTATTTTCAATATGACACGTAACTAGTGCTTTGTCACGGATTATTGTTTCGATTTTTTAAAAAATATTATTGAACGATCTAACCGTAGGGATGTCAATATATATCTAATATAATGATATTTCCAAAGTTTCAGAAAATAAAAAATTAATTTGATTGGAAATCTTAATAGATCACTATTATTTTCACTATGACACATAACTAGTGCTTTGTCACGGATTATTGTTTCGATTTTTTTAAAAATATTTTGGAACGATCTAACCGTAGGGATGTCAATATATATCTAATATAATGATATTTCCAAAGTTTCAGAAAATAAAAAATTAATTTCATTGGAAATCTTAATAGATCATTATTATTTTCAATATGACTCGTAACAAGTGCTTTGTCACGGATTATTGTTTCTATTTTTTAAAAATATTTTTGAACGATCCAACCGTACGGATGTCAATATATATCTAATTTAATGATATTCCCAATTTTTAAGAAAATAAACAATTAATTTGGTTGGAGATTTTAATAAATTACTATCAAATTCAGAAATATGTTTAAACTTAACTTATCTTTAATTATTTCCAATTTCAACACAGGAATCTTGTAGCTCAGCTGGTTGTGATGTTCCCCAATGCCCTGGATGTCCCAGGTTCAACTCCTCGTTCACACAAATGTTTTGAGAAAAAAACATCAAAAAAAAACTTAGTAGCAATGTTTCATTGCTACCACCTCAATGAAACATTGAGGTGGCCGCAATGAGACATTGAGGCTGTGTCGTTTTTCAACAGAAGATCCTTTATAAGGGTATTTTTGTATTTAAAGAAAATATGTGTTTGCAATGAAACATTGCGGCCTCCTCAATGTTTCATTCCGGTGGGTGTTTCTCTCAGCCGTTGGATGCATCAACAAACGATCCAGATTTGTTGGTTACATAACATTCCACAACCAGCTGTGGTTGTGGACCAAAATCCTATATATATATATATATATATATAGGCCTTTGCTCCATACAGAACACTCTTATATAACAAACAACAAAGAACACCTTAGATCTATTAGATCCTTTGGCCCCGTCAGGGGCACCCAATACAAAAAGTTGTTATTTTTTTATCCTCTATCAAGCCAGCAAAAAAAAAAATTCCTGTTCATGATGACGTCACTGATGACATCATCGTCATGAACAGTAACTTTTTAAATTTTATTTTTTTGAGATGATGGATGGATAGAGGGTAAAAAAATAAGAACTTTTTGTATTGAGTGGCCCCGCCAGGGGCAATGGATCTATTAGATATGAGGTGTTATTTATTGTTTGTTATATAAGGTGTTTGCTATGGAGTCCAACCCTATATATATATACAGTAAAACCTCTATAAATTAATAATGTTGGGACCGGGATATTTTATTAATTTAGCGAAATATTATTATATCGATAAATTAATAATTTATTAATTTAAAGAGGTTTTACGTATGATCTTCAAATTTTCAAGTCCAATGTACTATTTACAATGTATATTAGTTAGAAATGAAAAATAAATTACAAAAACAAGTTCCAAGGAACATTCTATTAAAGTACATTCACAAATTAATTGAATTTGAGTTTGATTCACTAGCTTTGGAACCGGTCACTCGGAAAGAAGCATTGCAAGCGGAAACAACTCTTCACAACTTTTTGTTGAAATACAAGAAGACAATGCCCAAACTCTTAAGTGCAATGAGAAGATTTAAAGATGAACTCAATATAGATTTGAAGTTCAACAAAAAATAAGTGATTATAGATTTATTTTTTACTAGACAATCTTAGAATTTGGAACCTTTTAGTAATTATTAATTTATAGTTTCGTTGGGACCAATATATATACACTGGGATTTCAAAAAAGTTATTATCTTATTATTTTATCGATTGGGGTCCAATTTTGTACTGGTCCCAAGTTGGGACTGGACAAATTATTAATTTTATCGAGATTATTAATTTATCGAGTATTAATTTATAGAGGTTTTACTGTATAGGCAAGTGCTCAAGTACAAACCACTCTTAAAATACAAACCTACAAACCAACACTAAATTAATTATATTTCATCTATTCTAAGGTTTCCGCCAAGGGTACCTTCACAAAAAATGCTTAAAATAATTGGCTCTATCCAACAAAAAAAAAAAATTCAAAAAAATAAATAAATTCTTGTCGTGGAAATGCGAAGCATTTAAGACAGTAAACGGATGAGTTAGGTAGTCATGAGGGCCGAAGGCTCTCGACACACCCGTCAATCGTCTATTGCGTTTACCATTGATTGCCATTCCTTACAACTTTAGAATGATAAAGGCGCGAAGCGCCGTACAAGAAGGTGCGAAGCACCGTTAACCAGTGAAATCCACTGCCACGTCATCACGTGAACAGTGATTTTTTTAAAAAATTTTTTTGGTTGGATAGAGCCAATTATTTTAAGCATTTTTTGTATTGGGGTACCCCTAGTTTGGTCATTAGATTAGCTTGAAATATTAGATTATGCTTGGTTTGTAGGTTTGTATTTTAAGGAGGTTTGTATTGGAGTAGCCCCCTATATATATATATATATATATATATATATATATATATATATATATATATATATATATATATATATATATATATATAGAGTAAGGATCTAGGGAAAACCTCGTTTAATGGAAAACTTAGAAAACTAAATCGAAATATAGCATATATGGTATGCAAACTAATCGTTGGGAGATGAAGAAAAATGTGGTGAAATTAGATTTAAAAAAAATATCACCGATTGACGGGAAAAATCAAATTAAAAATGGAGGGGATTAAGTGTGATTCTGTGTGTGAGGGTGTATTTGATTAGTGTGTGGGTGCCCCTGGCGGGGCCATTGATCTTAATACATCTAATGACTAGGATTAGTACCTTAGTTTTCTTCAAAAAATAAGTTCTCTTTTGAGCACTTGCCTATATATATATATATATATATATATATATATAGGAGGAGGTTCAAACGAGAACCCTCCTTAGCAAGAGAACTAGAGAACCAATCTATCTACCATTAATTCAATTTTAATCGTGTGGTCAAGATTGTGTACAAATCTATTAGTATTTATACTTATTTGACAATAGGGATAGTATATGTAAACAATAAATACAGGTTATATATTACGTATTCAGAATAATCATTGCCATATTTGTATTGATTTCTTAAGATTTTGTTCTTTGTGAATATTTCACTTGCCATATGTAATTCTGTCAATCGTTTATTTTAACGCGCTTACCTATTTTTTCATTTTTCAAATTAAATTCAAGTCTATCAATCACTTGCCATGTTTGTATTGATTTCCTAAGATTTGTTCTCTTTAAATTAAATTTGAATCAACATCTTTCATCTAGTTTTTGCCCAGGGCATTGGTAAGTTCCTTTTAACACGATTCAAACACATTACATGTACACTAATGTTCTTTATATCCAAAAATAATGTACACGATTCTTGTTCAAGTTAGTTATGGTAAATAATTTTTGATATTACAAAAATATTCAAAATATAAAATATGGACATTGTAATTGAAATAATTATCTTAAAAGTGAAACATATACTTTTACGGAATAAAAAGATTCTTTACAATGTTTCAGTAAGTATTCTATTATATTTAGAATAACACACTAAGATTCCTAAAAGTGTTTTGATAAATATTTTATTGACCAAATTAAAAAAAAAGTTAAATATTTATCAAAAAAAGTTAAATATTTATCAAAAAGTTAAAAAGTTAAATAAGTCAATATATGTCTAATTTAGTGATATTCCCAATATTTCAAAAAATAATAAATTAATTTGGAAGGTAAATGTTACCATCTTGATTTATTTTTCAACAGTTATCTAAGATTGAGATGTACATGTCATTCCATCATTATTTAAACTACATAACATGTAAAAAATATCCATATTACATTATTAAAGATACTTTAAAGTTAAAATTAATATATTTTATTATTTTGATGCATATTTGAAGATTTAAAAATTAAACAAAAAAAAAGAAAAAATCTTAAATTACTGCCGCAATGAGACATTGCGATAATTTTTCCTGCCGCAATGTTTGGTTGTGGCTCAGATAAATTTTAAGACATTAATTATGGTTGGTGGCTGGTAATAAATGAACCATCCGCAGCAATGTTTCATTGCGGCAGTTGGCATTTAAGGCTTCCTACTGCAATGAAACATTGCGGTAGGCGTGAAATCTGTTTCCTTTAAGGTTACAGATTTTGTCTTTTTTTTCACTTTCCTTTTTTCCAAAACGGAAGAAAACACCAACGAATTTCAAGGGTTTGGAGCTCAAAAATTCATCCAAAATTAAGGTTAGTGCTCTATTCAATGGCTTCATTTTTATTTAGCTCTTCTAGTTCATCTAGTGAACGTAATGGTGATGATTATGTTACGCCGCCCGTTAAAAAAAATCATGTTTCTCGTAAATTATTCGTTGATGATGTAGATATTGATAATTATTATAGTAGTGTTCATAAACGTAGAGTGAATTACAATGTTCATAAAAATAAAATGAATGTTGATGATGTTGGTGGGGAAAAAAATGATGGTGGAAAGGGTAAAAACATGATAATTATTAGTGATGGTGATGATGAAAAAGATGAGAAATTTGGGATGGGAAAAAATGATGATGAAGGAGATGAGGATATTAGGATGGAAAAAATTGATGATGAGGAGGATGTTAGGATGGGAAAAAATGTTGATGATGAGGATGTTAGGATGAGAAAAAATGATGATGATGAGGATATTGGAAACCAAAATTTTGATTTTACATTTGCGGATGTTAATAAGGTTGTGCCTTGTGTTGGAATGATTTTCGACACATTAGATGAGGCGGAAAGTTTTTATAGAAATTATGGTCGAAATGTCGGATTCGAGATAATAATTAGGAATACTCATAAACATCAACGGAGTCATGATCCATCATCCCGTTTGTTTATTTGTAAGAAGGGTGGAAGAGTAGCACCGGAATCGGATTATCGTGATAAAGGAAAACGACGCATTAGGGATGTAGATCCACGAACGAATTGTCGTGCTCGAATGTATGTATGTCACCTAGTGAATGTAAACAAATGGAAGGTAACTTTGGTTGATTTGAAACATAATCATTCCATGGTAACACCGGATAAGCGACAATTTTTTCAAACATCACGCAACATCGATCCGATCACCCGATCATTGATTGAGTTGTTTAACAAATCGGGGATCGAGACGAGTAAAGTGATGAAATATCTTGGTGAGACATGTGGAGGCATTGAAAATTTAGGGTTTTCTAATCAAGATGTACGTAATGTCATACGGGATATTCGGCACCGAGTGTTTGATTCCGGTGATGCGGAGTGTGGCTTGGCCTTGTTACGAAAGTTACAACAAGAGAATGCGTTCGGTCATTTCTTCTATCGAGTGGATGTGGATAACGAGAATCGTGTTAAAGGTTTGGTGTGGGTTGATCCTCGATGCATGAACGCTTACAAGAATTTTGGTGATGTGGTGACGTTCGACTCAACTTATCGAACGAATAGGTATTGTATGCCTTTCATACCTATTACGGGGGTGAACCACCATTACCAAAATATTTTGTTTGGATTTGCACTCATGAGAGATGAGACCGAGACTTCTTATCAATGGGTTTTAGAAACTTGGTTGGAAGCCATTGACAACAAACCTCCCACTACAATAATTACCGATCAAGACATTGCTTTGGGAAATGCTATTGCCACGGTTATGCCCGAAACAAATCACTTATATTGTACATGGCATATAAGTAGTAAATTTCCCGAGAAGTTATCTAGTTTGTACACCAAATATCCGGAATTCAAAACGGATTTTAATGCATGTGTGTACAAGTCGTTGTCTCCCACGGAATTTGAAGGTAGATGGGAGGAATTGGTCGAGAAGTACAAACTTGAGGATCATGTTTGGTTAAATGAAATGCATCGCATTAGACATCAATGGATTCGTGCTTACACAAAGTCGCATTTTGCCGCCGGTATGACCACTACCTCTAGAAGCGAATCAATGAATTCATTTTTTGATGAATATGTGCAAGCATCTACCGGTTTGAAAGAATTCATTGAGAATTCCCAAAAGGCTTTGGAGGCACAATATCTTAGGGAGGTTAAAAGTGACTACGAGAGCGAAGAAAGGGAAAGGAGACTAGTATTGCAATCATCCTTGGAAATTCATGCATCCGAAATTTACACGAAAGAGATGTTTAGGCGTTTTCAAAAGGAGCTTCTAAAAAGTACATCTTATGTCGTGACGAAAACTAAAGGTGGATGCCATTTGTTTAAAATGTTCGTGGTTGAGAAGTCTACCGTGCCGGAGGATCATAGAAGAAGCTATCGGTTGATGGCCCATATTGATGGAAAGATTGAATGTGTTTTTAAGCAATTTGAACATTCGGGGATGATTTGTAAACACATGATCCGTTACCTAGACATGAAACAAAAAATACGTATACCGAATGATTACATCATGTCTAGGTGGACAAAAAATGGCAACAAAATTGCCGGACCTCTACCTTATACCCCTCCCATTCTTGGTAATGTTGGTGAATCACAAGCATCAAGGTATAGTGCATTGTGCAAATCATTTCAAAATTTAGGCGCTGTTGGTAGTTGTTCCGTCCCACATTTCAACTACGTGATGAACTTGATTGAGCGAGAGAGGTGTCACGTGGAAATTGCTTTTCCACAAGAAGATAAGATCGAACAAATGAACGAGTCGTTTCCTCAAGAAGATTGGGATCATGATCCGATATTCGATCCTCCAATGTCACAAACTAAGGGACGAAAGAAAGCGACAAGATATAAAAGTGGTATTGAAACGTCAACTTCAACAACCAAGCAACGAAAGTGCGGAAAATGTGGGTTGGTAGGAGCAAACCATGATAGAAGAAATTGTCCTGGCAATTAGTTTCAATTGTATTCTGTAATATTTGAAACTATTTTTATTAATTATAATCTTAATTTTCAATGTAAGATATTAATATGCAATCCATGCATTTGTACTAGTTTAAATTAGAATTTTTTCCAATTTTTCGAATATTAGGAAAAACACATAAATTAGTAAGACACTTAACGAAATCTTTAATTTATCTCGAATTTTATATTTAACAATTGAAATAAATTGGAATTTTATCATTTTCCAAATTTTAATATCAAGAAAAAAAAATAATGTGTCTATCCGTAAGGCCTCATTGCGGCAGGGAAGTGTCTATCCGCAAGGCCTCATTGCGGCAGGGAGGAGTCCAGTAGCTTTTCTCTCTCCTCCCCTGTTTTCCCCTGTGACAGAGGAAAACAGGGGAGGAGAGAAAAAGCTCACAGAGAGAGAAAAGCTTTTCTGGACTCCTCCCTGCCGCAATGAGGCCTTGCGGATAGCAATAATTTTTTATTATTATTTATGTCCTGATATTAAAAATTGGAAAAAGGATAAAATTACAATTTATTTCAATTGTTAAATGTAAAATTCGAGAAAAATGAAAAAAATTATTTTTTCCCCAAATTTTATTTTAAAACTTGACAAAATTTGCATTTAAAAATCGAAAAAAGGCATAAATTATATTTTATTCCTAATAATTAATTTAAAATTCGAGAAAAATGGGAAAAAAAATCCCAGTTTTTTAACTAAAATTCGAAAGAAATGATTAATTTAAAATAAAATTTGATGTTTTTTTTCGAATTTTAAAGCAATAATTATAAGTAAATAATTTAAAATATTATTACTTAAAAAAATATTGAAATATGAGCGGAATTCATTTCGCATTCATATATGAACGGTTGCTAAAATGAACAGATGTGGCATTCCTGGCCGAGCGGGTTGTTGCGAATTGAAACTCCGAGGTTAAGCGTGCTTGGAATAGAGCAATTCTGGGATGGGTGACCCCCTGGGAAGTTCCCCTTTTCCAATTTTTTTTTTAAGTTTGCTCAAAAAAATTATTATCTAATTTTTCTGAATCTACTAAATTATTTTTTCCTTGGACATTTTGATTAAAATATAATTTTAAAAAAAATTATCTAATTTTTTTGAGCTAACTTAATTTTCCAAAAAAAAAAAAATTTGGAAAAAAGGAACTTCCCAGGGGGTCACCCATCCCAGAATTGCTCTAGCCCAAGCACGCTTAACCTCGGAGTTTCGATTCACAACAACCCACTCGGCCAGGAATGCCACATCTGTTCATTTTAGCAACCGTTCATATATGAATGCGAAAATGAATTCCGCTCATATTTCAATATTTTTTTAAGTAATAATATTTTAAATTATTTATTTATAATTATTGCTTTAAAATTCGAAAAAAACATAAAATTTTATTTTAAATTAATCCTTTCTTTCGAATTTTAGTTAAAAAACTGGGAATTTTTTTTTCCCATTTTTCTCGAATTTTAAATTAATTATTAGGAATAAAATATAATTTATGTCTTTTTTCGATTTTTAAATGCAAATTTTGTCAAGTTTTAAAATAAATTCGAAGAAAAAATAATTTTTTTCATTTTTCTCGAATTTTATATTTAACAATTGAAATAAATTGTAATTTTATCATTTTTCCAATTTTTAATATCAGGACATAAATAATAATAAAAAATTATTGCTATCCGCAAGGCCTCATTGCGGCAGGGAGGAGTCCAGTAGCTTTTTAAAATAGAGCATCCGTTGATAAAATGGAGCATCCGTTGATAGAATGGAGCATCCGTTGATAGACTCCTGTCACAGGGGAAAACAGGGGACAGTAGCTTTTTAAAATGGAGCATCCGTTGATAGAATGGAGCATTCGTTGATAGACTCCTGTCACAGGGGAAAACAGGGGAGGAGAGAGAAAAGCTACTGGACTCCTTCCTGCCGCAATGAGGCCTTGCGGATATCCGCAAGGAGTCATTGCGGCTAGGTTTTGTTTTTTTTTTTTAAAAGTCTGCTTGTTTTTTCTTCTACCCAGTAAAAACAGACAGCAAAAAAACTGCAATAAGGAATCTGTTTTTACTGCTTTCCATCTACATTTTATAAAACCTGTTTTAACCACATAAACGCGAAATACCATATCAACACAATCCCAACCAATATAAATACAACAATACAACTACCTATTTTCAAAGCAAAATTAACAAAATAATAATACAATCAAATAAACAAGATCAAATTTAACTAAAGTCCCAGCTGCCTCTGTTGTAACCCGGCAATAGTCATTTTCCGTGCTTCCCCTTTAAAAAGCTCCCAAGCTATGCGATACCGGAAAGTCAAAACATCATATACTGGGTGCCACATTACATCTTTCAATGATATGCCGCCAAGTATAGCATCCATATACTTGCAAACGTACACGCCACAATCAGAGCCGCCTTGTTGCTTCGGTCGATCCGTAATGAACTTCACATTCATGAAACTGTCTTCAGCAAATCTCAAAGGTTCCAAGAAATGAAGCCTGCACGGCAATAATTTTTCCTACAAATTTACCACAAAAAATTAAAAACATATTCAAGAAAGAAGACATATTTAAAAAACATTGCATAAGATTACCATGACATAAATCTCCTTGGCGTACACCTTTCGTAAGTCACAATAAGATCCATGGTCCCGGAGAGGATCAATTAAAAGCAATTTCAGTCGTTCAAGGTCCACAACAAACAAAAACCAATGACCACCTGTGCATACGGGGAACATAGCAACATCACACAAGTGTATTGGTGGCCCAAAGTGCTGGTCTTGGTAGGTAATATAGAAACTTTCTTGCTCTTTCAACCTCTCCGGAGTTTTACAATTTGGATGCATCTGCAAAAAAGAGAAAATAAGTTATGAAATGCAAGAATTCTTGCAATTTCTATTATTCTATATTTCTTGCATTTTAGACCTTCATTTCTCTATTTCTTGCATTTTAGACCTTTATTTCTATAATTTTGCATTTTAGACCTTTATTTTTATAATTTTGCATTTTAGACCTTTAATTCTCTATTTCTTGCATTTTAGACCTTTATTTCTCTATTTCTTGCATTTTAGACCTTTATTTCTATAATTTTGCATTTTAGACCTTTATTTCTCTATTTCTTGCATTTTAGACCTTTATTTCTATAATTTTGCATTTTAGACCTTTATTTCTCTATTTCTTGCATTTTAGACCTTTATTTCTATAATTTTGCATTTTAGACCTTTATTTCTCTATTTCTTGCATTTTATAACCTTATTTCTATAATTTTGCATTTTAGACCTTCATTTCTCTATTTCTTGCATTTTAGACCTTTATTTCTATAATTTTGCATTTTAGACCTTTATTTTTATAATTTTGCATTTTTGACCTTTATTTCTCTATTTCTTGCATTTTAGACCTTTATTTCTCTATTTCTTGCATTTTAGACCTTTATTTCTATCATTTTGCATTTTAGACCTTTATTTCTCTATTTCTTGCATTTTAGACCTTTATTTCTATAATTTTGCATTTTAGACCTTTATTTCTCCATTTCTTGCATTTTAGACCTTTATTTCTATAATTTTGCATTTTAGACCTTTATTTCTCTATTTCTTACATTTTATAACCTTATTTCTATAATTTCGCATTTTAGACATTTATTTCTATAATTTTGCATTTTAGACCTTTATTTTTATAATTTTGCATTTTAGACCTTTATTTTTATAATTTTGCATTTTATAATTCTATAATAATGCAATAAGTTATGAAATGCAACAATTAACTAATTAACCAAATAATAAGTTATGAAATGGAATAATTAACCAAATTAAGGACTAAAATGCAAGAAATTTGAATTGATTTACCTCCAAGTCGGTGCAATGCCCAGTTGCAATGGTCGTGAAATAACTCATGCCAAGGAAGAACCTCTTGCATTGACGGCCTAGCACTTTTTGCTGAAAATATGTACTCTCCCTAAGCTTCAGCAGGTCAATATATGCATCCAGAACTGACGACTCTATTTCACGATCGCGTTTTAGGCATTGGACATTTTCCCAAGCAAGCTCCGCAACCATCCCACCAACACTCTTAATAAAAATATGCTTTTCACCCCACCAATGCTTAAACAGCCAGTTGATTTTCTGATTTTTCAGTGGCCTCTTCATATCACCTGATACATAAGCAGGCCGCCTCTGCGCATCATTGTATCAAAAGATTACTACCTCACGCAAACGTTTCTGAGAAACGGCTAGTGGAGGTTGCTGCGAAGATGAAGGACCGCTGGGGTCAATATCCATATCATGTGCACGAGAGGGTCTATCAAAACTAGGTCTGATAAATCCAACACCCCTCCACTCGGTGTTGATCCGATCATAACGAGCCAAAAACTCAGTGATGATATCAAAGAACCACTCGGGGGGATCACGCTCGTAAATGGCATGTAATGTCCTCATTCCACAATCCAGCTGCATTGAAGTATTTAGATGCAGGAATTAGATAAATAAAGGTCTAAAGTGCAAAAGTATATAAATAAAGGTCTAAAATGCAGAATTATACAAATAAATGTCTAAAATGCATGAATTGGAGAAATAAAGGTCTAAAATGCAAGAATTAGAAAAATAACGGTATATAATGCATACCGCATCAGCCATGTCCTGCTGGGGATACCAGTCACGAGGCACAATCTTAGAATGATGCTCAGCCACAAATGGAGCAATCCTTAGCTTACTGACGCGCCTGTACCAATACATGTACTCCTCTATAGACACGTAATTGCCCTCCTCGACAATAGGTATCATGCCATCATTAAAAGCATGCCACTCCTCAACGTAATCTGCCAAGGTCACTGTATGATTGTCCCGCACCCAACGAGATGCTCTCTCCGTCCGCAGTGAAGTCATGGCAACCGGGGCCTGTGGGATATGCTGTAGAATACCAAACTGTCTCAAGACTCTATCTGGCATGACATATTCAACGATATCAAAAGAAATGAGAGGGACACGACCGAGAACCATATAGTGAGCATCCATCAAATCGATATTATAATCCACATCAACATCCTGAATGTCATAAAATCTCTGATAAGGCTGCCATGTCAGCCAACCAAGCTGAAAGCTATCAAAGTCTCCCCGATAAAGACCTGTATGGTGGTGGGGGTTAACCCTCCTCCCATCTACCGGCTCAGCCCAAGCCAATGCCCTCGGCCAAACAAAATCCATACGAGGTGCTATCAGAGGTGCCCCAGGCAACAACCTCTCGTAAGACCAAAGCTGCAAAAGCATGGTGCACCCACTAATAGCTTTGGCACCCTTCTGAGCAGCCTTGGCCAAATCCCTGAACAAATAGCTCAAAACCGCAGCTCCCCAGGCATACTCCTTAATCTCATGCGCATTCTGGATTAACTGTAAATACCTGCAAAAATTCAGGAAATGCAAATTAAGGTAAGAATTCAATAATTGGAGAAATTAAGGATGAACATGCAAGAAATGTGAAATTTAAGGCATAAAATGCAAGAATAAGATAAATTTAAGCATAAATTGCAAGGACTAGAGAGAGAAATGAAGTCAAGAAGTACCTAGGATGCACGGTGTCTCTATTCGATGAAGGAAACAACACACCCCCAATGATGTAAAAAAGATAAGCCCGGGTGTACACAAGGTCATCATGCTCGATAAACTCGGGAGAAGTCTTCTTCGGTTTCTTTTTATACATTTCCCTCAACCTATGAAGCTTCACCCCACCTAAATTGCAAAGAAATAAAAATTTAAGGTATAATATGCAAGAATTAAACAAATAAAGGATTAAAATGCAAGAAATTAGAATTTATGGGCTAAAATGCAATAACTAGATAATTATCTTCCTAAATTGCAAAGAAATGAAAATTTTAGGTATAACATGCAAGAATTAAACAAATTAAGGACTAAAATGCAAGAAATTAGAATTCTTGGGCTAAAATGCAATAAGTAGATAATTATCTTCCTAAATTGCAAAGAAATGATAATTTAATGTATAACATGCAAGAATTAAACAAATAAAGAATTAAAATGCAAGAAATTAGAATTTATGGGCTAAAATGCAATAACTAGATAATTATCTTCCTAAATTGCAAAGAAATGAAAATTTAAAGTATAACATGCAAGAATTAAACAAATTAAGGACTAAAATGCAAGAAATTAGAATTTATGGGTTAAAATGCAATAAGTAGATAATTATCTTTCTAAATTGCAAAGAAATGATAATTTAATGTATAACATGCAAGAATTAAAAAAATTAAGGACTAAAATGCAAGAAATTAGAATTTATGGACTAAAATGTAATAACTAGATAATTATCTTCCAAAATTGCAAAGAAATGATAATTTAATGTATAACATGCAAGAATTAAACAAATTAAGGACTAAAATGCAAGAAATTAGAATTTATGGACTAAAATGCAATAACTAGATAATTATCTTCCTAAATTGCAAAAAAATGAAAATTTAATGTATAACATGCAAGAATTAAACATGTTAAGGACTAAAATGCAAGAAATTAGAATTTATGGACTAAAATTCAAACCTTTTTTATACATAGCTTTACGTTCGGTCTCAGTCAACCTCAAATCATGCCACCGTCTTAGCCAATATGGAAGCGGTGCGGAAAGCTCCGTATGAGTAACAGCACGACCACGAACATGCAATCCCAATATCATGTAAACATCCTCTAGAGTGATGGTGATATCACCAAATGGGAAATGAAAGGTGTTGGTCTCTGGCCTAAACCTCTCCACCAACACCGTGATCAATCGGATGTCGTTCTGGGGAATCGAGCTTGGGTTAGTAAACGCTCGGAAACCCCAGTCTGACAGCAAACTAACCTGGGTGTCATCAAATACCCAATCGTCGAGGTTGGCTGTCAACTGGTAGACATCCAACTTCTCCCGCTCACCCCCCTGCCATATGTGACTGCTAATATGATCATCCTGCATGGTCAAGAGGGACCTATCGAGAGGCCCGCACTGCATATCCATAGCATCTGCAATGTGCAAGATCAAAGAAATAAGGCACATTTCATAAACATGTACCAAAATTGGCTAAAATTATTATTCCATTAAGACATATTTAAAACAAGAATAAATTAACACCGAATATAATTTATCAAATAAAATGCAGTACTAATATGTTAATTAATCAAAATTCGAATTAATAAATCATATTAATTCATAAATTCGAATTTTAAACTCAAAAATTCAAATTAATAATTCAGAAAAATTCAAATTAAAATTTCCACAACTCATAAAAATAATTATAATTATAATTTCATAATTATAAACCCTAATAATTCGAATTAATTCATAGTTTTAATAAAAATTCGAATAATAATTCGAAACCTAATTCTAAATTGGGCATTTCGAGCTAATTCAACCTAATTAAAGATGAGAAACCCTAATTTAAACTCAATTGAGGGTAAAAGCCCTAATTTCAAACTAATGCAAACCAAAAATGGGTAAAATTCGAACTATGAACCCTAATAATTCGATTTAATTCATGATTTTAACTAAAATGAAGCAAATAAACACCACCCACAGTTAAAAACGAATCAAATCATGTACATAAAATCGTCAGTAGCAATGTATATAGTAGTGCGTGTGTGTATGTATAACTACGTGCGTGTGTGTGTAAGTGTCAATTAGAAGATACCTTGAGGAGGAAGATGGCCTGACATTCGCAGCTCTGTGTGTAAATCGCCCGGAATCGCCTGAAATCGCCTGAGCTCTGTGTTTAATTAGGGTTAATCGGGTCGCGGCAACCGCAATGGGTGGTTGTATACGTCTCCTATCCGCATTGTATCATTGCGGTAATGATTTAAGGGTAAAAAAGTAATTCAATATTTTTATGTATCCGCATTGTATCATTGCGGCAATGATTTAAGGGTAAACAAGTAATTCCATATTTTTATGTATCCGCATTGTATCATTGCGGCAGCAAATTGGAGGGTGAAAACGTAATTTCATATTTTTACTTGTTTTTATATTTCAAATTAACAGCTTTTATTAATTTATTATTTTTATTACTTTTATTAAATATAAAACTATAATAATTTATTTAAAATTTTATGTAATAATTCAAATTTTATAAACATTTTTATATTTTATAATGTATTAATTTACCAATTTTTTTAATTTTAATAAATAATAAAAACGTAAAATAATATTTAATACTGTTTTGTTTTGTAGTAAATTACAAATAAATTTATTTGGTGTAGTTGTCATGTTGGTGTTATCTCTGAAGGACCTGAGATCGACTCCACATAAAATAATTTTTTTTTAAGTTTTCCTGCCGCAAGTGTTCATTGCGGCGGTGTTTTCCTGCCGCAACTGTTCAATAAGGCAACCTTCTTTTTTTTTTGTAAGTTTTCCTGCCGCAAGTGTTCATTGCGGCAGTGCACGAGTTGGTGGTTGTGGACCTTTTTTCAACCAACGGTGGAAGGACACCTATATATATATATATATATATATATATCTTGACGGTGCTAGGGTAGCTGGATTCCATTCACACGTAACACAAGTATATTTTATTGTAAAAATATATAGTTGATATAAGGGTAGATATTTTATGTTTCATATTAATTAGCCTAAAATGTATTGGAATACACACGTTGTACAATGTATCCCATACGTGTAGAGGATGATCAGCTGGTGATTACTGATTCATACACAACCCTTGAACAGGGGAGTATTGGGAGAACACATTATCATCATATATTACTTAGAACTATAAATTTCAAGCCCTGAGGAGAATGCAATTCTTTTTAAACAATCTCCGGTTGTAACGAACAAATTTTTTGTTAGAATTTAGAAATGTCTGGGTTGATATAGTGCCCGTTTGGCAAATCTCAACATCACCATGTATTTTCCGTTTGATTTAGCCCACTGATTATGCATGCTTACCCGGATATGCAGTTTTTTTAGCTTGTATTTGACGTTTGATTAGTGAATTTAAAGTTTTCGCATTATTAACTCAAAAAGCTTATGTGGAGGACTTTATCTATGCTGCGTCAGAAAGGTTGTGGGTTACAACGAAGAGAAGTGATAAAGCATGGTTTGATGACATCAAAGCATGAAATGAACTACTTTCTGGTTGTCCAAATTGTAGCTTCTGATCTTTCTTTTTTTTTTTTTTTTACATTTGTTAAGTTAGTTAATTATTTATCACACAACACGGTTAATTTTTTTTTTAATTTTTAAGTGTGATAAAGTTGAGCAGACAACAAACACGCCTTGGTGGCCAACTTGACCGACCACATGGTTTGCCTTTCAAACCAGTCCATTGATTTCGGGCCATCGATGATGCTAAATTGCATTGGCTGAAGGAACTAATTTATGGTTTGACAAGGTTGATGGTCCAAAATGTCTTATTTTCTATTTTATGATCGTTCTATTTCATTCTAAAAAAACGGTTCAAAATATTTCATAAATACGCTATTTCGTGTTCTTTCAAGCTTGTTTCGTGTAACGCATTAGCCCCTACACAAAGTACCATAGTACCAAAAATTTGAAAAATCAAATATGCTATCCGAAATTTAATATTACGGGAGTAGGTGAGAACCAAATTTTGTGGATGGGACATTTTGATAGTTATCTCTTTTGACAATTATTTGATCATGAATATGGCTATACTGCCTTCGCGCTCGAAACAAGCTAATACTACATACAAAGAGTATATATATTTTTTGTATTTTTGTGGTTAGTGTTAATTCATACAAATTACGAATTTTGATATTTTAACATTGATCTTTATGAAATAATTAATTTTTTAAACATAAATATTAGACTCGGCAATTTACCATACAACATAAAAATATGACATGAAATGACACAAAAATTTAATATTTATACTTGCATTTTGGATACATGACACGAAAGTACACGAACACGAAAATACACAACCGAGATTTAGTTTCGATTTTGTGTTTATCCTTTGGATATATAGTACGACATAAAGTACACAAAATAAATAAATTAATAAATATATAAATATTTTTATTTATATAAGATATATTTATAATAATATTAAATAAATTAATATTTATTTATAGTATTATACATAATTTTATAATTTTGTTTGTAAATATGATGGGAATGTATATATTTAGTACATGTTTGTAATAATTTCACTGAAAATATTAATGTTTAAATATTAAATTTATTTATTTTAATTTTAATTTTTATTTAAATATACGAAAATAGGATATGAAAAGTATACGAAACGAATATACACGAATCGAAAGTACACAAATACTAAATAACTAGTATTTATATTTATATTTAATATTCAGGTAAACGAAATACTAAAATCCACAACACAAAAATACTAGATGATACGAACGAATGATGAGGTCTAATAGAGGAGAATCAACTATTGGACTATTGGGGGAGAAAGGGAACCGGAATAGATAGAGCATCTAGAAGAAATTCTGTATATAAGTTAATAGATTTTTTACTAATAAAATAATTTTTTTTCCAATTCTTCTGTATTTGAATTCAAATTTATTATAATGAAATTAAAATTTAAATAAAGAGTGAATATAAAAAGTATTTATTGGAATTATTTATTTAAAGTTATAAGTGACCTTTGAATTCAGATAAATAAAGTGATTTTGATTTTGAGTTAAACAAACACATAGTAGGAGCATTGAGTAAATTATTTTATATTTTTAATATTATTTGATACAAAATTATATCAATTTTTTTTGCTAATTAAAAAAAAATTACTTAAACTGCCAATCTACAACTAGCATAAATAAGTATGCACTAGGAACTAGTATAAAAATTAGCAATTGGTATTGCATTTCATAATTAATATTTATAATTTTATGTGATGCACAAATTTTTAAGTTACTTCTGTAATTTATTTGACAATTTAGCTTTTATATTTGTATTAGGATTTGCACATCAATCCAAATTGATGGTTGCAGACTGCTTACACATCAGCACCTTTCGTATTATGTGTGGGAGTTGTTTTATGTTGATAAGTAGGATAGCATGTATCTAAATGCAAAATGGAGTACAAATGTACCACATTCTCACCTCTATAGATCTATATATATATACCCTAAAAATTTTTGTATCAGCTACTTAAATTTTCTTTAGCTTTGTTTGTTTAAAGGTCCAAGCTTGTTTTGCACATCCTCGATCTCTAAATGGCTCAGGTACGTATTACTAGCTAGCTGCACCTCTGTTCTTGATAATTCACATATTTCTATCCTAATATCGTCTATTTTAAGACAATAGTATGATTTATCTGTTTTCTCTTGCTCTCTACTTGTAGCAGAAAGTTGTATTGAAGCTTCTAACCATGACTGATGAGAAGACAAAGCAGAAAGCCATTGAAGCTGCTGCTGATATTTACGGTATACCTACCATATATATTTCGATGCACCATATTAATATACGCGCCCAACTACTATGTTTTTAAACGCAAGTCTTGTTCGCCTATAATTAATCAGGATCACCCTGATGACCTGACCTGATCGTAAAGACTATTTAACATATGCCAGTACATGTTGTTAATTTGATTGTGTGATTGTATTTATAGGAGTGGATTCGATAACGACGGACTTAAAAGAGCAGAAAATAACAGTGATCGGGGAAATGGATTCGGTGGCAGTCGTAAAAAAGCTGAAGAAAGTTGGGAAGGTTGATATAATCTCTGTTGGGCCAGCTAAAGAAGAGAAGAAAGAAGAAAAGAAAGAGGAGAAGAAAGAGGAGAAGAAAGAAGAAAAGAAGGAAGAAAAGAAGGATGAGAAGCCTGTAGAGAAAAAACAAGAAGAAAAGAAATGAGATTTACTATCATCATCTACCTAAGTTTACTTGATCCATTGCCGATATTATACTACTTTATGAGAATTAATAAAACTGCTTTTTGTGTAATTTTATTACATTCACTGATATAAACGAATTTAGTCTTTACGAAAATGGTCTTTATCGATGTAAAATTTGTGTACGTTTTATTTTCTTCATTGCTTCTGATTGCAGGACAACCACAATTATATGACCAGTAACTTTTCCAGTTTTGCCACCCAAGTTACGAACTCCAATACATATACTTTTAGTTTAGCTTTAGAGAACTCAAATACACTTGAAAATCTACGAGTGCTTAAACGGTGGCAAAGATGTTCTTACACTCTTAAAGTTTGATTCTATAATCTTTCATTACACTCAAGTCTCTAGTTAAAATTCATTACACTCAAGTCTTTGTAATATCTCACATAAATTAGAATAAGAGTATTCGGGTCATTTATATAGACAAGTCAATGAACAATGTGTACCAAATTGCTAACACATTTGGACCAACCTGTGATGAATTGTTGGGTCCGGTATGCATTTGGTTATGAGCTTGGATGTTATAAATGGTATCAGAGTTCTGCCTAGCCGGAAGTGCAGAGACATTACCGGGGTTTAGTAAATTTGTGTGTGGGCTTGACGAGAACGTCGACCCAATAAGAGGGGATGTTTATAACATCCCACATCAATTAGAATAAGAATATTCGTATCCTTTAGGTATGAATTTGTTTGTGAGCTTGAATGTTATAAATCTAGTTAAAATAATCGTAATGATGCTCGACCAAGTGACAAGCTCATTGGCAAATTAAGAGTCCATTTTATTTCAGTTCTTGTGTGTTTAATATACTCTTATTCATATACACAGTCAAATTCGAACACAGCTTTTTGGGTTCTTTGAGCTTTTAAGCTTGGCTAGTTCTATAAGAAAAACTTGAATGCAATAAGCAAAAACTGAGCTGCTCCAAGATGATTTCTATCTAGTGCAAGTAGAAAGCTATGCCGTGAGGGTCTAATGGCAAAGATTTAAGATTCATTTCCAGCCTTCTTCCACCACAAGGTCATGAGCATTATCTCCTCTTATATATATAAACTAAGTAAACTACCCAAAAAGAATACAAGTTATGCTGTAGATACCCACAGAATCACTAAAGTATACAAGTGATGGAAAAACAATTCATTCATTACCATATATACAAACAAATAGTAGAATCCCCCTCCCCCTCTGTATGCACTATGCAGGCCTGTTCACTTGCGAAGTAGTAAAAATGCAACAGTCTGTTTAAAATTTAGGCGCTTCAGCTAAATTATTATCACTAACTCATTCGCTACACTATTTAGCTGACATTTGCATCTCACACATTGTCAAGGGATCTTTTTCCCTATATATAATGGCCAAATTAGCAAATTTATGTGGCATTCATTCTGTAAAACAAATTCCAGTATAACATACTCTTTACCTGCAGCTTCATCCATTAAAATTTTAAAATTATACTTCAATGCACCCATATGAGTTGCGAAATTGCTATGTCTTCTTTCCATTCTTGAGATTACGAAGTGACATAACAAGTTGTTGCCTTTCACCTTCTACCTCCGCAAACTTGAGACTAATCTCTGAGTATTTGTCTTGCATTTCTCGCAGTTCTTCTTCCATATGTTTGTTTCTTTCATTTAGCAATGCAACTTCACTTGATAAGGTTTGAATAGAACAATCATCGCTTGCATCACGATTGGACTTTTTATCTGATAATTTTTTTGTGCCGCTGTGAAAACATGTAACAAGAAAAATCAAAACGCATAGACCATTCATCATTTAGAAATGCAAACACATCAGCACAAATAACATGAATGACAATAAAGGAGGTGGGTGCAGTCACACAAACGTTGCGTACCTTTTCACAGTTTCAGATTGCCTGGCTGCTGGAGGTCTCGTTTGCATAGCGTGTCTATTCTCCTGTACATTAAATTTTGTTACCTCCAGATTTGCTTCATATTCATGATCTATGAGAAGTTATTATATGTGAAGAATCTATCCAAAATCTCCGAGGAACTTAAAAATTCAATATGGTGGTAGGTATATCTTGTTTCCTATGGGTAGAGGAATTTAAACCTTCTATTCTCATGACTGCTTTATAGAGTTTTCCGTTACAATTTTGCCCTGCATTCTATTCAGTTATATGTTATCTGTAAATTAATTAGTTGTTCCTTCTAAAGATACATCCCATAAAGTTCTCATTGCAGTGTCCGTGTATTTACAGACCTACGATATACGTGTGTTGCACAGAGACTGAGAAGGTTGTGTTAAATAAACTGTCTTACATAGTTGGCTGATTTAAAGTCACAAGACCTAAGATGAGAACAATTAAATTTCCATTATTAAGCTATACTGCTTCCGCTCGTGTTAATCAAGTCTGTTGAAAGTAATAAGGAAAGTAGGGAACTCCTAAAAATGAAACTTTTTCTAGCATATGAACCATTGTTCCCCCTTTTATATATCTCAACCATAACATATAATGTAGTATGCAGGAAATGGAAAATGTACCTCATGAGATTTCACTTTGTCTGATATTGCACCTTTGGTAGTCCTTCCTCTTGTGGCAACATGTTCACTGTTACTCTTTATTTTTTTGTCCAAACTGATGATAACCTCATCCTTATTCTTCAGTTGACCCTCTAATTCAGAAACTTGTTTTCTTAAACTTTCTTTCTCTAAGTCGATCTGAAGCATACAATGTTTTAACTCATTATATTGAATGTTTTGATTTTCCATTTCTGACTGCAGTGACCCAACTAAAATTCCCTTTTCATCTTTCAATGTTTTAAGGGTAGTCACTTCCTCCTTCAATAAGTCAACTGCCTTCGTCGACAAAGCAAGTTCCTTCTCTAGTTTCTCTCTTTGCTTACTCAACATTTCTTGACTTGCGTCGTGCTTCTGAATACTAGCTAATTCATTATTCTTAGCTTCAAGTTGTCGGGACATCTTCTCTATTTGTTTTGTTTGCAGATTAATTTCATTTGAAAGTTCATGCACCTTCCCTTCATACTGATCTTTCAACAATCCAAGATCTCCCTCAGCTTTTTGGAGCATCTGCTCCAATACACTTTTCTGCAAACGCAAATCATCAGCTTCAGCAGCAGTTCTCTTGGAGATTCTTTCATTTTCATCTAATTTGGATGTCAAATCAAGGGATAGCTTTTTGAATTCTTCTTGAAGGCGCTCAGTAGAGCTAGCATTACTCCACCTTGTTTTTCTCAAGGCCTCTTCCGCTCGAATGGCTCGCTGCTCCTGCTTAATTTTGGCTTGAGTCACAGCTTCAAGTTCATCTTCGAATTCTCGTGCTTGTTTCTCTAATTGTTCCTCTAGATTCTTCACCATGGCCTCAAGTTCTTCTATGGTATCCAAGGATTTCGAAAATTCATAGTCCTGCTTATTGAGTTTCTTCTCTAAAATATCTATCTGGACTTTAAAGTCTTCTATGATAGCCAAAGATTCTGAATATTCACTTTGAATCTTGGTCTGCAGTATATGACTTTGCTCCAACTTTGTTGAGATGTCTTCTTTTTCCTGCTTTATGGTATCATAGTCCAAAGCAAGAGCTTCCATGTGCAAATTTTGTTCTTCTTTGTCTTTCTTGTACACCTCAATTTCCCCACATAGGACGGTAATTCGCTTCAATAGTTCTTCCTTGGCTTTATTATCCCCTTTATTAGTCTGTCTCCGTGCTTGCTCATCTGTATCCAGATCCGTATCAGAAGTGGAAGTTTCTGAAGCATCTTCTTTAACATTTTGCATAGCCTTAATTCTGTCAGAAAGATGAATAACTTCCGTACTCTTTTGTTCCAGCTTTTTGTTAACATCATTCACCACAAGAATCAGTTCGGAGTTTGAGTCTTCAGTCTCGTAAAGTTGTGAGCGCAATTTTTTGTTCAAGTCCTTCTCGCGTCTAAGCCGTTGCATCATATCTTCAGGCTGATCCCAAACATCTTTAGTCTCTACCTCTCCCTTGGAGGACTTAAGCTGTTCACACTGTTTTTTAAGTGCAACATTCTCCTCTTTAAGACCAACAACTTGTATTGACAATTCCTGTCCCTTTTTTCCTTCCTTTGCAATTTGTTTCCTGAGAGATTGCAATTCCAGTTCTGATAACTCAGCTTGTCTTTCCAACATATGGACCTCATTTTTCAACCATTCAACAGAATTTTTTGGTGCGTCTTGCGACCTGTCTCTAGCAAAAGTCTCCGCTGGGCTGCTTGTGAAATCCGCCAAACTTCTATCTGAAGCGGAGCCTACCGACCAATCAGTGTTGAATGGCTGATGCACTTGTTTATCTTTTGGAACCTCATTTTCCGTCCTCTTTGGTGGCAAAGAATTCCATCTCACGGGCATAGAGTTTCCAGCATTTTCTGTCTTTTCAGATCGACGATCACTAAAGCTGTTGCTCCGTTCAGTTTCAGGAGATGTTTTTAAATCATCATCCTGAACAACACAAGTAAAATTTTTAATAATCCACTTCCAACTAACCTACAAGACCCTTAAAAATTTGTAGAAAAAGTTGCTAACAGGAGGCCTTACTTCAAGGAAATCAAGGCCACTATCTTCAAATGGATCAACCAGTTGACTTTTCAAGCTTTTTGGATCTTCATTTTGTCCACCATCTCTAGAACTTTAAATTAAAAATGCGAAAAGCTTATATTATAGCAACTCTAAAAATTGAAATTTTAAGCAACTCTAATCGAAAAAAAATCTTAATACTGACCTCTTTTCATCATTTTCCTGCATCTTCCGAATGCCAATCTGTACCAAAACATAACTATCAATAAGGGGGGTTCTTGGTTTTTATTCTTATTAAGATTACACTTGCATTATTAATGAATTCCACAGCCAAATAAAATTTACTATCCCAGTCCAAAACAACAGAAACATCAATGTACTCAAGAAGGCACTTACATTCAAACAAGCACCTGAATCCGTGAAACTAAGAGGCAAAGAAACCAGCAATGGCTGTGTAGCCTCTGCAAATTCCGCAAAATCAAGTGAAGCCTCACCTAAATAACCCGATTTCGAAGAACCCTAAAGAAAACTTAAACCATATTACAATCCAATCATATAAAGATCCAAACTTTACAACAAAAATGGAAGAAATTCTTACTGTAGAGACAATAAAATGAAAGACATTTTCTTTATAGATCCCAGTACTTGAATCTTTAATCAACTTGATAGTTTCATAAACAGGGGTTTCCCACAAACAAGTACCATCTACAATTGAAGTCTTGGGTAATTTAATTGTTGGCTTTCCAACACTTTCTGGTACTATAGATATCATCACTTTCTTTTTGCCTTTAAAATTTGGCACCTGAAATAGCATAGTTAACAAATTAAAAACCAAAAACCCACATTACATTTTGCAAATATACACATTGATCAAATGTACATAAATGTTCTCTCTCTCTCTCTCTCTCTCTCTCTCTCACACACACACACACACACTCTCTCTCTCTCTCTCTCTCTCTCTCACACACACACACACTCTCTCTCTCTCTCTCTATATATATATATATTATGTACCTGAGTAGCTTGAAATTGCAACTCAAAAACAGCTTTGATCTTCTGTTTGTCACTTCTCCATCTAGAGGATTTGAACATCTTTTCTGGGTTTTTTTGAAAGATTTCTTGGGATTTGAAACAATGGGGTGATGAGCCTTTTGGATATAGATTGGTTCCTGACGTAAAGCTAAAGGTAATTAGTACAAGTACATGAGTTGTATGTATGGAAAGTGTTAAGAGGGAGGGGCTAGGCTAGAAAGATGATTCAGTAAAGCTTCTGACTGGGGCTTTGGATGGATGTAATGTAAATCCAAGCTGTCATGTCATTACCGGCCCGTTTGGCCCCCATTTTTTTTTTTTTTTTCACTTAAAGTTTGATGGGAGGTGTTTGGCTCCCCTTTAAGGGGAGCCACTTAAAGTGGAAAGTAGGCTAAAAAAAAAAAGTAGCTTGGAGGTACTTTTTTTCCACTTATTTTTTTTCGTATATCAATTTTTATGTATTTGAGTCACCATTTAACTTGTATTGTATTCTTTTCATATATTTGTATTTTATACTTTCAAAAAAATATAAATTTCTTTTTTTTTTAATTAATTTTTTAAAAATAAATTTACTTTAAGTGGAATTAGCCAAACAGATACACCTAACTTTAAGTAAAAATTATCACTTTTCACTTAAAGTGAGTAAGTAGCACTTTAAGTGATAAGTAACATTTTTTAAGTTAAGCCAAACACCCTCTACATTACATAATAACAAAACATAATACTGCTCAGCCTCATAATACGCTGTGATTATAGTTTTATATAATCCATTAATTAATTAAGGTCTAATCAGCAAGATTTAATTTATGTTTTTACTCATTAGTCCTTGATGCTTTCATGGTCCCATAAAAAGTGACACAATTAAATATTAAATTTGTTATTTGTAACTAACAATTCGGCAAATTTTAATAATCAGATATTTATTTACAAAAATATCAGTAATTATTTTCTTGGCAGGGTTTAGAAAGTTTTATTTATTTCA
The DNA here is from genome assembly GCA_037693485.1 of Kitagawia praeruptora. NCBI lineage: Eukaryota > Viridiplantae > Streptophyta > Magnoliopsida > Apiales > Apiaceae > Kitagawia > Kitagawia praeruptora. Next base: position 67,896,624 of record CM075344.1, read on the forward strand.
AAATGGCCAAATTAAGTTTTTTAAAAAAAAATTCAAATGGTCAAGTTTATTAAAATATACATTTATGACAAACAAAATTTATCACAAGAACTTCACTCGCATTTACCTTTTTGATGTTCGCATGTAGTATCTTTTTGTGTACTGAATTGTGTGGGGGAATAAGATGAGAAAATGTGCGTGTCCTTCACAAATCTACACCAAATTCATTATATAAACAACGAATTTTCTAGTGTGTGCCCAAGGGCATATGCTAAGAATCCGTGCTAGCTTAGTTGTTAAATTTTGATTGGTGGAGATTTCATTAATAATGATGGACCCCCTGCATTCACATAAATATCCACCAATAAAAATTTGACAACTCATCAAGCACGGATTCTTAGCATGTGCCCTTGGGCACACACTAGACAAACCCTATAAACAATCAAAGATTTACTACTTCCGTCAAATTGATTATCTTTCTCTGTATAGAATTTATGAAGTTTAATTCTATCAACTACTCCTATGTTCTTTGATTTTTCCTTGGTAGTGAAAATGTTACTGTGTAAAAACAATAATCATGAAAATTAACTTTAAGATTTGTTATAAATTTTGATCAAAATCAATCATTTATTTTTCAATGCCACATTATTTTCTATAATTGTCGTTTGTTGCCTTGTACATAGAGATGCACAAAAGGTCCATCGGGCCGAGCTTTGACCGGGATTTTAAAAGTCCGGGCTTTTTGGTCAAAGTCCTGGCCGGACTTTGACTTTGACCGGGCCGAGCCGGACCGGGTTTCTGTGAAAAATGTGAGTCCGTTTAGGCCCTCGAATCGGGTCGCGGTGGACTTTTTTCCGGATCGGATTGGGCTTTTTTCGGGATCAAATCGGATCGAGATTTTATGTTATATAAGAATATTTTTTATGTAATAATGACAGACATGTGTTAAACAATCTATATTGCCGATACGAATATTACATTTATCGATTTATTTTTGATTTGATGATATATTAATTGATTATTACACGTGTACTTAACTTGTTTTCGTTCATGTATCGTAATATATGCATATAAATAATCTTATTATTAATAATGAATATTTAAATATATATGTACTTAAATTATTTTTTTATTGGTAGGAAGTGTAAATACATAAATATTTATATAAGTATACTAGAATAATCGAATTTTACCCGGGCTTTTTCGGACCGAACCGGGCTTTTAATCGGGCCGGGCCGAAGACCGGGCTTTTTAAAAAACCGGGCTTTTGCCGGGCCGGGCCGGGCTTTGCCCAAAAATATAGGGACCGTTTAAGGTCCTCGGGCCGGGTCGGGCTTTGCCCAAAAATATAGGGACCGTTTAAGGCCCTCGGGCCGAGCTTTGCCAGATCGGGCCGGACCAGATTTTCAAACTCGGGCTTTTTGTGCATTTCTACTTTTACATGCATCATGCATGGTCCGAAATAAATAAATCACATTAAAATTGTTGGTGGTGGACCAGTGGTACATGAGAGCTGATTATAAGTCATGAATATAGGGGTGTTTAGGATAATTTTTTTCCAAGAATAAATAACTTATTTTAAGATAAAGTTAGAAATTCCTAATTTTTCAACTTGTTTTTGCAACTTATTAAATCTCAAACATACATTAAATACTTGTATAAAAAATTATTAAAATATAAAAAATTTATCCGAAAATAAGTCCATAAATCATTAAAAAAAAATTTGCCAAATTGACACATAATGACAAAATATAGTTTATTTGGAATTATCCTATCATATTTATCTGTGAATGGTTGGAAAATTCTTTATTTATTAAATTTAATTGATTAGTTAATAATTAATATTTATTCTTAACAAAATTCGAGATGGGTAAGAGTGGAATCACGATCTCAGATTATAAATTTTTTAGCACTTGAATCATCCTATCGCATTTTGTTAAATGGGTTATGAACAGAAAATTTATGCAGTAGTGGTGTTTTGATATCTTAAAATCAGTAATTTTTATCTTAAAATTGTATCTTAAAATGAATAAGTGCCATGTATGTTATAAGTAGATAAATACTTATAATGAATAAGTGTCATATAAGTTATAAATAGATGAAAATTTATAAGTGTTTGAATAGATTTACTTATAAATTAGTGACATATAAAAAATAATTATTTAATTACAATAATTTCAATACATGCATTTGAAATTTAAAAAACATTTAAATTCAAAAAAATAAATTCAAGTATAAATTATTAATTATTAATAAATAAATAAATCAAGTATTAAAAACTAAATTCAAAGAAATATGTTTGTTTTTTTTTTTTGAAATATTCAAAAAAAATATGTTATTATTAATTTTTAATTTATCAACCTATAATTTATGAGTTGAGTCAATAAATTGAATAATCAAACATCTCTCATAAGTCATAAATATACGGTAGGTTGCCTTAAAAGAGCATTCCCAAACATGCACTAATTGCTCTGCAGAACGCTGGAAAACTGTACAGTACTTTTTCTGCCTCTAATTAATTCAAATTTATCTGCTTATATTTTCGGTGTGTATCCTAAATCCTAATGAATCATATCATATAGCAAATATTTACTGTTATCTATTTTTATAGTGGTGCGCACTTGTCATGTGGATTCGTAATAAGATTACACATTATCCTACCGTTATGGGGAATGGTCAACTCTTCTTCTTCTTCTATTTCAATTCCGGGTCTGAATCGTCTGTGCCCTTCCTCCGTGTCTTCTCCGTGTCTCCTTGTTTTTTTAATACAAAATGAGTGCCCCTGCGGGGCCCATTTTAAATAAAAATATTTTTTTATTTAAAATGAGCCCCACAGAAATACACATTTTGTATTAAAAAGAGAAGGGAACACGGAAGGGACACAGACGAAGGGAACAGAGGATCCTAGCTCTTCAATTCCAAGTTATTCCAAATTGACAGATTCAGATCTTTTAGCATTTAATTCTTTTAGTAAGCTGCATTTCGCAATGTTATGGACAAAATTGATGCACCATTTTTATCGGTTTCAATCATAATTAGTGACGTCGCCCTTTAAAATTAACCTAGATCACATGCTGCATTTAACTTAACTAGCGTAAAAGCCCGTGCGAGGCACGGGCACGGGCACTAAAATAATTCTTCGCTTGAAAATATATATTAATTAAGATAATTTTATAAAAAAAAAATACGATAACTGATAAGATTTCGATTTTGTCTCATATTCTTCTAGTTATTTTGTAATATTGTATACAAAATTTAAGTACCAAATATTTTATGATTTGATTAAATTTCATAAAATTCAGATAAATATCAATACGATAGTAATCACATATTTACTTTTCTTGCTGAAATATTAACTTAGTGTTTAAAATGACGTGAAATCAGATTTATCAAATTGAATATTTGAGCATAATATAAATAATTATATTAGTAAAATTGTCCATAAATAACATAGAGGTATGTAATTCATGTGATTTTAACGTAGACAAAAACATATTACAAAATCTTTTGTAAAAGTCATCTTTGTGGTTCATATATGTACATACAAATTTGTACACTTTCAAATTCAAGTTTTGTTTTTAGTCTAATGCTTATTATACAAGGGATGATTCAGGTGAGAAGAATTTATATGTGAAAACAGTGAGAATATTGTTCTATATTCTTTTAAAAAGTGTAGAACAATTTTTTTTTTGATAATCCAGTGCCCGGGCCAAGTTTTACGTAGCTCGACTAATTCGGAGAATTGCTAGCACACTCGTACTCACCAAACATGGCAATCCACTTACTTCCGTGGCTCCCAGTAGGATCGAACCTATGACCTTGGGGTGGTAAGCCCCTAAGTCACGGTACCAACCAACTGAGACACCCGTGGTGGGTAAAAGTGCAGAACAATTGTTCTGCTTATTTTTCACATTTTTATTGTTGTGTTATTATGCTATAGAATAGAGTTCTCATTGTTCTCATACTAACATGTGTTCTTAGCAGAGCGTGAGCATATTATACAATATCGAATTTTTTTTTAAATTTAAGTAATTTGAAAAAAAAATTATTTTATAATTTTGAATTATTTTTTTAACTTTATTTTAGTTTTTTTTTCAAATATTTAAATTGAAATAAAATATGATTAAATGACCTTAATGACTTGTACATCCATATGATATCTGAGATCAACTTTTTTGATTACATCTAAAGTAATATAAATAAATGTTACAACTCTACCACTATATATTATATTGATGAATTTATTTTATTATATGAAACTTCATATAACCATCCTTTAAAGTCGAGTTTCTAATCGGTCATTTTTTTATAATTATAGCAGTTTTGTACTCCCTCCGTCCCATTGAATAATTAACATTTGCGGACCAATTTTCGACACGGATTTTAAGGTGCATTTTAAGGATAGTTCCATAACTTATTTTTGATATTTTCTTTTTTGTATAAGAATAGAATAATCCTATTTTTATACAAAAAAAAAAATCAAAAATAAGTTATAAATTATCCTTAAAATGCGTGTCAGATACGCAGTTTTTTATGCAAAGAAATGGTTGGGACATAGGGAGTAACATTTATGATTCAAAAATCCTATCTTCTTTCATTCAATATTGAGAATGAGTTACATTATTTTTCATATATATAACATAGATTTATTTTTAGAGTTCTCATCTTTTTAACATAAATTCATTTATTTTTCTTATTGTTTTAAATATTCATGTTTTAACACCAATCATATATTTAAATTGCTGAAAGCCCAAATAGTAGATCAAACAAAAATCTCTAATATTACTCACATGTTTAAAATTTTATATACCTAAAAAATTTGTGATGCAATTATTTATTATGTTTGATTTGATAAATAAGATTTGCATATTTTTTGAAACCATATTTTATTTTTTATTTTAATAATGTAATATCTACTTGGATACGAATGTAAATAAATATGTTTTTTTCCCAAACTCGATTATATTTTGTATAATCTAAAATTTTATCTTAAAATTTTATTTTTACTTTCAATCATTTAAGATGGCAAAAGAGAATCGTAGAATACACTCAATAGATTAAAAAAATTGTAATTACATTGTTAGCAATATTCTAAAAATAAGAAAAACAAATATGTTATTTATTCAAAATAAAAATAGAAAAAATGGGATGAAAGGCGAATATATGGTTTATCTATATAATAAGATTTTTAAAACATATTTAAAACTAAGTACAGTATAATGGTTATGACATGAGTGTGAGAGTGGAAGGTCAGTGATTCGATCTTCAAGGGCAACATAATTATATGTAATTTTTAAATAAATTTTAAAAGGGTGACGTTTTTGTTATTTTTCAACAAATAAGGGTAAAACAGTAATTTTACAACCATTAAAATGGTACTTTTTACCCTTGTGTTGAAAAGTGTGAATATTAGGTCAACCAAAAATCTATAATATGACTCACATATTTAAAATTTTATATTGCTAAAAATTATGTGATGCAATTATTAATTATATTTGATGTGATAGATAAGATTTACATATTTTTTTAAATCATATTTTATTTTTTATTTTAATAATTTAATATCTATTTGGAGGCGAATGTAAATAAATATATTTTTTCCCGAACTCGGTTATATTTTTTTATAATCTAAAATTTATCTGAAAATTTTATTTTTAATTTCAATCATTTAAAATGGCAAAAAAGAATGGTGGAGTCTACTCAATAGATTAAAATATTTTTCGTAATTATATTCTTAGTAATATTCTAAAAATAACAAAAACCAATGAGTTATTTAGTCAAAATTAAAATAGAAAAAATGGGACAATAGGAGAAGATGTGACTTATCTAATAACATTTTTAAAACATACTCAAAATTGAATATGGCATAATGGTTATGACATGACTTTGAGAATGGAAGGTCAGGGGTTCGATTCTCAAGAGTAACATAATTATATTTAACTTTTACATAAATTTTGAAAAGGTGGTGTTTTTGTTATTTTTCAATAAATAAGGGTAAAACAGTAATTTCACAGCCATTAAAATGGCACTTTTTACCCTTGTGTTGAAGTATAATATATAGTAATAGATGTTATCTAAGGATGAAGAGACTAATTAGGCTAAGCCCCTATCATACATTTTAGAAGAAGGAATCTCAATGAAACATTAGATTGAAGATTATTGAATTAGGTTCATGAAGACATGAGACCTGGGCCATCATGGAATTAACCTTGCCCACTTGTGAAGGGTAAGACTGTAATTCGAGCCGGGTATCTCGCGAGCCTACCCGGCTCGAACTCGTTTAACTGAAATTGTCTTGATTCGAGCTCGTAAATGAGTCGAGTTCGGCAGCGATTTCAAGCTCGTTTATATAAACGAGCCGGTCTGGGTATGTGTCAAACTCGAATGAAACCCGACTCGAAAATCCGAACTCGAGCTCGCTCACCGAGCTCAAATGAAACTCGGCTCAAAAATTCGAACTCGATCCGATTCGAGCTCGCTCGTTTACAATTTTTTTTTTTTCAAAATATTGCATGAGGAGGGATTTGAACCCACAACCATGTGCTCCTGCCTTGTGGTTCTAACGCCACATTCCAACCACTTGGGGTACACCACTTGTGTTAATATATGCCGATCTAAATAATATACAAAACAAAGAAAAATGATATTCAAAATATTATTGATAAATAATATTAATAAATAATAGTACTACCACATTGTTTCTATGATTGAAATATTATCGAAATAATAGTACAACAATATTTTAATAGTACAAATTTTTTTTGAGCGCATTTTTTAAAAGTACTACATTGTTGTTATTATTGTAATATTTTAATAGTACAATTATTGTTTCTATGTTTTTAAAAATAATTTTCGACGATCCAACCGTATGGTTGTCAATATATATCTAATTAAATGATATGCCCAAATTTTTAAAAAATAAAAAATTAATTTTGTTGGAGATCTTAATAGAACACTACTATGTTGTCTAGTACTCGTAACTAGTGCTTCGTCCCAGATTATTGTTTTTACTTTTTTAAATATATTTCTCGACGATCCAACCGTACGGATGTCAAGATATATCTAATTTAACGATATTCCCAAATTTTCAAAAAATAAAAAATTAATTTGGTTAGAGATCTTAATAGAACAATACTATATTGTCTATTACTCGTAACTAGTGTTTCGTCCCATATTATTGTTTCTACTTTTTTTAAATATATTTCTCGACGATCCAACCGTATGGATGTCAAGATATATCTAATTTAATGATATTCCCAAATTTTCAAAAACAAATTAATTTGTTTGGAGATCTTAGTAGATCACTACTATCCTTGTTATATTTGGTTAAATAAATGAAAATTAGATAATTTTTTTTATCACATTTAATTTTTTTGATAATTTGTAAATTAAATAATTTCTAACATCTTGTTTGTTTACTTTTTTTATTATGTGTAAAGATGTTTATATAATTAATAAGTAATTTTTAGATTTTTTTTACAAACAAAATAATTAATTTTCAGAATTAAAAAAAAATGTAAATTCAATGACTAAACGAGCTACCCGACTCGACTCGTTTAACAGCTACCCGACTCGGCTTGTTAGGCTCGCGAGTAAACTCGACCAGACTCGTATAATAAATGAGCAGGGTTCGGCAGGGATTTTCAGCTCGTTTAATAAACGGGCTCGACTCGATTCGTTTAAAAAAAATCCGACTCGATTTAAAGCTCGATTCGAACTCGCCCGACTTGACTCGAATTACAGCCCTAGTGAAGGGCATTACCTCAAAATAACATCATTCTCTGGACAAAGGATTTGGGCTATCAGCTTCGACAAGCCTCTCACCTTCAGGAAGGCCCTATCTTCTTAGGGGATCTCGTCCACTCGAGTATTGAAATGGGGGAATCTTCCCAAAACAACTATTTGGAAGACATTGATCATCTACTATCGCAATTATGAAAGAGGACTAGGTCCCATCCAGACTGGCTTTACCTGAATCATTTACTATCGTAGCTATGAAAAAGGACTAGGCCCCAACCCCATCCAAGCTAGTAGTCGTCACCTTGCTAAGGGGATCGAAGGACGTTACCTGTAAGTAATCTCAAGACCAATCCTATGACTAGCTATTTCTTCTCTATGGTTCAAGGTGGGCGTTGACCCCGATAATTTCGGGCAATGACTTAACTATCATGTTCCGAAAAAATAATTGGCTTTGGGGCCATGACGATTCTACTAAAGACGGTTGCCCTAGTACTATGGGCTTCTATATATACAAGGAAACCTAGCCCATTTAGATTAATTACGGGGACTACATTTGGTTTGATAGCTATAAATATAAAAAAAAAAACCTAGCCCTTTTTCGATCATTGCGAAAAAGAGAAAATTCCCCATTTGATCTTAATTGCAACCAAATTTCACATACAATTTGAGCCATCTCCAAATCACCAAACCCTAACCATAATGTCCTACATCGTCATCCACCACCACCAGAATTCTAGCAAACCTTCCCGAATTTGTTTTCAACAAATTACTTCGTTAACAAATTTATTTTTTAAATTTTAGAACAATATGTAAATTCTTTTTATAATTTATAAATAATTCAAAAATAATAATTAAAATATTATGTAAATAGTATGAATGATTTTAATTCATAATATTATCTCCAATATATTACATATATCACCATTATTTATTTATTTATTTAAAAAATTCAAACATCGACATACATTTTAAAATATAGATTTAAAAATTATAATAATAATATTACATTTTAAACGGACATATTACCCACTGGCTTGTTTTTCCTGATAAACCGTTTTCTGGTCAAACATATTTCTTCCAGTAAAGTGCTTTCTCTTTGTTCCCCAAATTTAACCAGTGTTATGAAAAGCGGATTAAGCGGCCGTTTAAGCGGAATCGGAGTTAAAACGACTAGCTTATATTAAAATCGGGGTTTTAAGTATTTTTTGGGTTTAAGCGGATTAAACACAGATTAAGCGGGTCAAATATGGATTAAGCGGGTCAATTTAAAAAAATTATAAAAATTATAAAAAATTATATAGGATGGTGAAAGAATGCATATGTTTCCGTGAAAAAATGCTACAATCTATCTTTTTGTCTTTCGGATCTTGTATTATGATAATTATGATGTTTGTATTTTCTAAGTTCATTATGACTAAGCATGACTTTATGAATGTAGAGATTACTAATTTTAATTTTTATCATAATATGTTATATCATATGTGAATGTTTATTCTTTTTTTAAAAAAATAATATTATATTTATTTCTATAAATATATAATTATTTATAATCCGATTAATGATCCGCTTTTAAAATCGTTTAAGCGTCGGCTTAACCGCTAGAAGGTCATCCCGTCGCTTAGGTCCGATTTGCACTTTTCACAACACTGAATTTAACAGATAATACATTTTCTGGAGTCAACATTCTAAACAAATTATATAAATTATTAATCTATTTGACAATATTACAAAATTTAATTTAAATATTTTAAAATTTTAATTTAATTTATATTATCTTATTATTTTTTTATTATATAAATTATAGTTTAGATAAATATTAAGGCGAGATTTTGAAGATAACTAAGATTCATTTTAAATTTTAAGAATTTGACTTGAAAAGAAAGTGTAATGAAATATTAAACTGGTAATTTTATTTAAAGGGAATTAGAAGAGAATGATTAGGTTAATATTATGATGGTAATTGTGAGGTGAAGAGAAAGTTTAGAAAAATATTAAGACGATAATTTGATTTGAAGGGAAATTTTAGAAAAATTTTAAGGCGATAATATGATTAAAAGGAAACTAAAGAAAAAATCTATGAAAAATATTAAGTTGATAATTATGATTTGAAGAAAACATTTACAGGAATAATAAGATGATAATTTGATCGAAGAGAAATTTACGAAAATATTAATATGATAATTTGATTGGATGAGGAGAAAGTTTAAAAAATTATAAGATAATTAAGATTTTTTCTTTTTTTTAATATCAATCAATATCTTTTATTTATATATATAAAGGAGGATACGCGGGCGCTTAAGTGGCACTATAAGAACATCTCAATCTATTTTTCTAATTTTTTAGAATTTTAGGATTTTAAATACTAATAATTATAAAAAATATTTTTTAACATATTAGAAGCAGAATAGGTGTTCGAATTTATAGAGGATAAGAGTTTGAATTTATAGGGAAGACATATGATTAGAAGTTCTATTGGAAGTAGAATAAGTATTTATAATGCATATGATTAAAAGTTCTATTGGAAGTAGAAGAGGAGTTCGAATTTATAGAGAATAAGAGTTTGAATTTAAAGAAAAAACATATAAATAAAAGTTCTATTAGAAGTAGAAAATTATCATTTAACATATTAGAAATAGAATAGGTGTTCGAATTTATAGAGGAGAGAAGAGTTCGAATTTATAGGGAAGACATATGATTAGAAGTTCTATTAGAAGTAGAATAAGTATTTATAATGCATATGATTAAAAGTTCTATTGGAAGTAGAATAGGAGTTCGAATTTATAGAGAATATGATTTCGAATTTATAGAAAAAACATATAAATAAAAGTTCTATTAGAAGTAAAAAATGTCATTTAACATATTAGAAATAGAATAGGTGTTCGAATTTATAGAGGAGAAGCGTTCGAATTTATAGGGAAGACATATGATTAAAAGTTCTATTGGATGTACAATAAGTATTAATAACACATATGATTAAAAGTTCTATTGGAAGTAGAATAGGAGTTCGAATTTATAGAGAATAAGAGTTCGAATTTTTAGAAAAAACATATAAATAAAAGTTCTATTAAAAGTAGAATATGTTCATAAATCCAATATTATTGTCATAAAAAAAAAGTCATCGTATTTAAAAAGAAAAGAATTGATGTGTTAACATAATAAAATAACACTCTCATGCAAGAATCCTTTATAAATACAAGACTATCTATAATATAAAGAGAAAATAAGATGTGTTTTCATTTCTAAAGCTCCATAAATTTTAGAAAGTCTAGAGAAAGTATAAATTGGAATTCATTCTATTTTTTAGGTTTTGATTTTAAGGAAAAAAGTTGTTGTGTAAGATAAGTATCATTAATAATATGTAATGAAGTTGAAATTTCAATCCCAAATGAGAGCGGCTTGAAACGTGTTTAACGGGAAGACGGCTCACTATAAAAGATTATATTAGCTATTAAAATATCATATTGATTTTATAAATTTTTTTATTTTTAGGATTTGATTTTTATGAACAAACATTATCATACAAGTGATATATGTAAAAGTTAGGTTTTTGGTATTAACGAAAGAGCGGATCAATAGTAATAATTGTGTTTAACGAGAAAGCGGTTCATTAGAGAAGATCGTAAAAAAGATGTTTGAATATATAAGGAATACATAAAATAAAATGTTTTATTGGAAGTAGAATACGAGAACGGTGCATGGTGACGTCTTATATGATTTTTTAAAACTATATATCTTTTTTCCTAGAAATCCTCTTTTATTTTAATTTTTTTATACAAGTTAATTATACTGGCATTAGAAAAATATATCCATAAAAATATTATTTTCGTAACGAAAATTCTTCGTATTTTTTTTTGATATTTTAACGTAACAGAAAGACATTCCCATGCGAAAGCTGTAAATAAATACAAGAATATCTGTAATATACAGAAAATATAAGATGTATTTTCATCTTTTAAAACTCCACAAATATTAGAAAGTTTAATGAATATAAAAATTGGAATTGACTCTCTTTATATAATGAAGTTAGAATTTTGGTTCCAAATGAGAGCGGCTCGAAACGTATTTAACGGGAAGACAGCCCTACGAAGAATGTGGTCAGAAATCAGAAGGTATAACTCTTTCGAATGATGGATATTAGAAAAGATTGTATTAACTATTAGAATTTGATACTATTTTCATAATATTTTTCTTTTTATTTTTACGATTCGATTTTATGGATAACAATTATTATATAAGTCTTTATAATATATGTTAAAGTTGAAATTTCGGTTTTAACGAGAGAGCGACTCAATCGAAAAACTCGTATTTAACAAAAAATCAATTCATTAGAGAAGATTATTTTATTAAAATTTAATATTAATATTATAATATAACGTAAATGTATTGAATTTTTTTTTAAATATTTTCACGCCGTCGCGAAGCGCGGCTTTATCGACTAGTATATATATATAAAGGAGGATACGCGGGAGTTTAGGTGGCGCTCTAAGATCGTCTCAATCTATTTTTCTAATTTTCTAGAATTTTAGAATTTTAAACACTTATAAATATAAAAATATCATTTAACATATTAGAAGTTAAATAGGTGTTCCAATTTATAGAGGAGAAGAGTTCGAATTTATAGGAAGACATATAATTAGAAGTTCTATTGGAAGTAGAATAAGTATTTATAAAACATATGATTAAAAGTTCTATTGAAAGTAGAATGGAAGTTCGAATTTATAGAGAATAAGAGTTCAAATTTATAGAAAAAACATATAAATAAAAGTTTCTATTGGAAGTAGAATAAGTATTTATAAAGCATAAGATTAAAAGTTCTATTGAAAGTAGAATAGGAGTTCGAATTTATAGAGAATAAGAGTTCGAATTTATAGAAAAACATATAAATAAAAGTTCTATTAAAAGTAGAATAGGTGTTTGAATATATAGAGCATCCACATAACTAAACATTTTATAGAAAGTACGAAATTCTTAAATTAAATATTTTTTATATAAGTTAATTATACTTCTATTAAGAAAATTTATTCATAAATCCAATACTATTATCATAAAAAAGTCATCGTATTTAAAAAGAAAAGAATTGATGTGTTAACATTATAAAAGAACATTCTCATGTAGGAATCCTAAATAAAAATAGGAGTATCTATGATATAAAGAGAAAATAAGATGTGTTTTCATTTTCTAAAACTCCATAAATTTTAGAAAGTCTAGATAAAGTATAAATTGGAATTCACTCTATTTTCTAGGTTTTAATTTTAAGGAAAATAGTTGTTGTGTAAGATAAGTATCATTAATAATATGTAATGATCTGGAATTTTGACCTAAACGAGAGCGGCTCGAAACATGTTTAATGGGAAGACGGCTCACTATAAAAGATTGTATTAGCTATTAAAATATCATTTTGATGTTATAAATTTTATTTTATTTTTAGGATTTGATTTTTATGGATAAACATTATCATACAAGTGATATATGTAAAAGTTAGGTTTTTGGTCTTAACGAGGGAGCGGATAAATAGTAATAACCGTGTTTAACGAGAAAGCGATTCATTAGAGAAGACCGTATAAAATGTTTTATAATATCATTTCTGTAACGAAAGCCTTCAAATTTAATTTTTTTAATATGTTAACATAACAGAAAGACATTCCCATGCGGAAGTTATAAATAATTACATGAATATCTATAATATACAGAAAATATAAAATGTATTTTCATTTTTAAAACTCTATAAATATTAGAAAGTTTAAAGAATATAAAAATTGGAATTTACTTTCTTTATATAATTAGTTAGAATTTCGGTTCCAAATAAGAGCGACTCGAAACGTATTTAACGGGAAGACGACTCACTAGAAAAGATTGTATTAGCTATTAGAATTTGATATTGATGTCTGTTATGCAAAATCACGCAAGTGCACGTTGTCACAAGTAATATATGATTAAATCAAGTTCGTTCCCATAGAGATCTAGAATGGTGTTCAATTCAATTAATGTACCTATGCACCGATGTATGGTTTTAATTCACTGCTAAGAAAAATAACAAAAATTGGATTTGATTATCTAAATTAAACTAAGATGCAAATTATAGATCTGAGAATTAACTAATTAACAAGACTTAAAAATCGAATTACTTATATGAGAATAAACATGGAATCCTAGTTTCATTATCTACTTCACTTAAAGTTGCAGCCTTTAATTAAAAAATGCGATGGTTTTGATATCTGATCGAATAACACGAAAAGAGTAAAAGTTACCTCTCGGTATACTAGTACCAATCTACGCATACATCCACAAAAGAGATAGAAGATGAGTAGGCACCTATTATGTTTAGACCCTATATCTCTATAGAATTTGAAAACATAAAAGTTGAAGCACAAGTTATCCACTTAGATCACATAGGGTAGCATAATATCTCTATTCATGCCACAAATCACGATGCTAAAACATCAACCTATTCTATGCTAGCATGGCAAGTTCTAAATCTCAAGATCCACTCTCGTTTAGCAAGAGATTAACATATTAGATGTTCGCGACGCACCTAAATTCAATAAGCACAACCATACAAGGATATCAAGTATTCACCACACATAAATCTTTAAGGCATGCAAACTACTAAGCTAAATAGATAAATCTACTAGGATCCCATGATAACGATTAGTTCATAATCGAACCTTTCGTCACCATGGGATTTGACGAAAGCATGATATAAAACAAGATAATGAAGATGAATAAATCAATAATAGAATAAGGTTTAGCGAACAAATCCGGAAAAGTAACAAGCATTCAAAAGATACGCCTAAACAAAGAGTACAAGAAAACTATGACTAGATCTTCTCGTCGTCACAATCTTCGCCTTGGCTTCTCTCTCTTCGTGCTCTGAACGAAATTAGTGTGTAGGTGATGATTTTGATGTGCCCCAAGGTGTGTATTTATAGCCCCAAGTGCCCTCTTGACCAAGCAATTACCGTCTTTGAATTAGAATAGAATTCCGGTAATTTTCCTTTCTTGAATGAAATAGAATTGCAATTCCCATATTTAATACAAATTCTGGAACGTTCTTAGCCCTCCTAGCAACTTCCATAATGATTAGGAATAGTAAACTCAGCGATTTCCCATTCTGAATTGGGTTCCAGGAACTTCAGGAATTTTCTGGCGGTTACCCGCGCGCCCGCGCCGCTTTTCCAAGTAATTCCCCCGCGCCCGCGTGGCTCAGCAAAACTCTAACTTTCTCGCGCGCCCGTGCCAATCTTCAGTATAACTCCGCGCGGCCGCACTGTTCCCTGTTCATGCATACTAATTTTCTTCTAGTTTGCTGATTCTCCTCCACTCTCGATTGCAACTCCCGACACTTGTTCTCAAGACTTTAAAAACAACATATGACTGCTGAAACTTCATTCATTCACCTGAAAATGCATCCTACACAATTCTCACAAAAACAGATTAAAACACAACAATACTTGAGATACAAAACATCAATTTAAGCCGAAATGGAACGATCCAAGTGGATATAAATCCACTTATCACACCCCCAAACTTAAACCGATGCTTGTCCTCAAGCATAAACAAACAAAAATATGTACAACTAACTAGTACCACTTCCGTAGGTGATCACGGTTGCATTTGGCATATGCAACAAGCCCTTTAAACCCCTAGGCAGCCCTAGTGGACGAGTAAGGTCTCGTGAGGGCCTATAGTGAATGTACCCACAAAATCCATTTAACCTAATGCAATGCAATGCATGAATGCAACTAATATGAATATGCAAAGATCCCCTTCAAACTCACCAAAATCAACTAACAAGCAAATATCTCAACGAATGCAACAACTCCAAGCAGAACTCGACTAAGTCCCCGTATAATAACAGTACATGAACAGAAACGTGCGTGTGTGCAATGCTCATCAAGAATACTCCCAAAACTAGGTCAAAAATCATACATGCTTTCCATCAAGACAATCACAGGTTTATAACTAGAATAGACTGTAGACACTCCATAACCTAGGAACGCCTCCACCCTTATCCAAGGTAGACAGAAACTCATGCTTTATTACTATGACACATAATACTATATACAATACGCATGCTTATTTAACCGTGCAATGAATGAGACCCCAAAAGGCTTATACAATAATACCCATGTAGCGAGTGTTAGGTCAGCAATCCCAAACCACAAGGGCTTTAGGTTACTAGGACTAAGTCCCCTCAGACTTAATTACTCGAGTATTAAAGAGCTCACTCTGGTTAATTGTGCATAAAACAATAACTTATTGAGTTTTTTTCTTCTTCTTTTTTTTTCTCTTTTTTTTTCCCGCAGTCTGGAATGAGCCTTTCTCATTTCCAACCCTAGACTACTCATATAAATATGAGCCGGCTACTAGCCATTTGACGCCTAGCCTTTATTGACAATTATTACAACTAGCATGAAATTCCTGTTTTCCCCCAAACTTAGACTTTAATGTTCCTACGCTATAAAGGGAATAACGAAAATTCTAAGAATAAACAAGTGATTAAATCTCAAAACATCCAATATGCATGACTCCAACCTAGCCCAAAAGCACCCCAATGAGACTGTGTAATTAATTTTTTTGTTCCCGTAACATGCAAGTCAATTCCTATGAACTATAAATCAGCCCTCTACTCTTCATCATCACACTCAAATCAACATCTACCTATCAATCAAAATCAGCTCGTCCTAAGGGATCATGAAAAATGCATGCCATGAAAATGCAACTAACATAACATGGTAAAACAACAAAAATAACAAAATGTCCTAAATGAAACACACATAAATATCACGAACATATATGAATGAATTACGACTAATATGCAAACACGATATCCTACATGAACACAATGATACTAATACTACATATACAATACTTTTCCCCCAAACCACCCCCAAACTTAAGTTATTCAATGACCCCATTGAATGAAAGTAATACGAAGGAAAGTAAAAACATACCTACACCGCAGCGTCATCACCCTCCTCGGGTGGAGAATCAGGCGGTGGATACACAGTGTCCGATCCAAAGACTGGCCACTCAACATGAATACCACTAGCTCCAAAGGCAGTACTGAAAGCCTGAGTCATCCTCGCTGAAAAACGGCTCTGACTCTCGTACAAGGCATCCATACGCCTCATCATCCGCCTGTCATGAGAAGCACTCGAGACTGCAACAGGAGCCTGCTGAACCGGAGGATCACCAGCTATCTCGTAACCCAAACCCCCAGGATGAGGAATGCCGCCCGGCCATTCCACCAACTTCGACACATCAATGGGTCCAGCCGGCATCTGAATCTGCTCCTCAGAAGACCATGTAACCCCAGCCATCGAGCACAACCTCGTAATAATAGAGCCATGGGGAATCGCTCCAATCGAACTCCTCAGAAACCGGAGAATATTCTGATTAACTAGATAACCAACATCTATATAATGCCCATTCAGAATACCCCACAACAAGATTGCTCTATCCACTGTCACCTCATGTGTATGCGTAGTAGGCAACAAGTTAGCACAAATGAATGAGTTCCAAGCCCGAGCATACCTATTCATAGTAGCAGCCTGAAAAGTAGCCTTCTCCGTCGACCCTGGCTTAAGCTTCCAAGACGTCCCTGGCACACACAAATGTGCCACAATCTCATCCAAATCTACCTCGGTCCGGGACTTAAAAGTCCAGTCCTCCGCCCCAGCAGGTCTATCCGGCAAACCAAGCAAAAGCCGAATAGCACGTGCAGTATAATCCACAGTAACCCCTCTCACAATCGAATAACCATCCCTCGTCTCTTTAGCATTAGCATAAAACTCGCGGACTATGCTTAATGGGATCGCAGATGCAATTTCTCATAGACTCTGCCAACCCCTAGTCTGGACCATACCCAAAATCTCACCATCAGCAGCAGTCACCAACCAAATCCTCTCCTTCCCGACAGACCGAGTCATCAATTTAACATACTCAGTCTGAGCCACAACGGACCGGAACTTATTCATGTCATCATCCGAACTAGAATCAGAACCTGACAACGACCGACCACGGGAACTACTACCCACAACCCGAGCTCTTTTTGGGGCCATAGCAATCAAGAATAACAGAAAAATCTCACCACAAATGCCCAAATTCGAACTAAAAATATGCCTAATAATTCTCACACAAAACCCAGAAATTTGCAATTACAACAATCCGAAAAATCAAAATATGAAAGAAAGAGAGTACCAATTCGAATTTGTAGAGGTTGCTCTTGCCAAAACCACTCCCCCACACTTGAAATTCGTAGCCCCTTAAAGTCCAATTAGGGTTTAAGAATTGAGAGGAATGGGTGTATGTGTATGTATAGGTGGATGTATAGAGTTGTATGTATGGGACTTGTAGTGAGGAGATGAGATGATGATTTTAGGGATTGAGTTAAGATATGTAAATAGGCTGATTAGAGATTAGGGTTCGACAATAATGATTTTGAGACAACCCCTTCAACTGCTATTCCTTCGGTTTTCTGTTTGTTTTTTTTTCCAGGTCCCCCCCCCCCCCCCCGCGCGGCCGCGCTATTCTCAGGGCTTTTCTCCGCGCGCCCGCGCCAAGCAGAAATTCCAGAATTATTTTCCCTTTTTTTTTCTTATCTCCTATACTACAACAAAGTACAATAATGCTTGGGTTGCCTCCCAAGAAGCGCTTCTTTAACGTCAATAGCTTGACGTACTTCCGAACTTCAAGAACGAGATAAAACAGCGGCAACCTTCTCACGGTTCACCGTTCCACCAAAATAAGGCTTGAGTCTATGTCCATTTACCTTGAACGAATCATCAATAGAACCTCTAAATATCTCCACTGCTCCATGTGGAAATACTTCTTTGCTGTAAACGGACCCGACTACTTCGACTTGAGTTTTCCCGGAAAAAGTTTAAGGCGAGAGTTGTAAAGCAAAACCTGTTGTCCCGGCACAAATATCTTCTGCACCAACTTCCTATCATGCCACCTTTTAACCTTCTCCTTGTACATTCTAGCATTCTCGTAAGCATGCTCACGAAACTCCTCAAGTTCATTTAACTGAAGTAGACGTTTTTCACCCGCAGCTGAGATATCCAAATTTAACTTCTTCAGCGCCCAATACGCCTTGTGCTCTAACTCAGCCGGCAAATGACAAGCCTTACCAAAAACCAACTGATAAGGAGACATCCCAAGAGGTGTCTTATAAGCAGTTCTGTACGCCCAAACAGCTTCGTCTAACTTCAACGACCAATCCTTCCTTGAAGGATTCACCACTTTCTCGAGAATTCTTTTGATTTCACGATTCGAAACCTCCGCTTGACCATTAGTTTGGGGATGATAAGCAGTGGCAACACGATGCGTCACATTGTACCTTGCCATCATAGCAGTAAACTGACGATTACAGAAGTGTGCCCCCTCATCACTTATTATAGCTCTTGGAGTTCCAAAACGCGTGAAAATCTGCTTGTGAAGAAAATTCAGCACCACCTTAGCATCATTGGTTGGTAAGGCTTTCACCTCAACCCATTTAGACACATAATCCACAGCTAGCAAGATGTACTGATTGTTGCAAGACGAAATAAACGGTCCCATGAAATCAACTCCCCACGCATCAAAGATCTCAACTTCAAGAATAGTATTCAAAGGCATCTCATTCCTCCTAGAGATATTACCAACCCTTTGACATCGGTCACAATGCATCACGAACCTATGCGAATCTTTAAACAGAGTCGGCCAATAGAATCCCGCTTGAAGTACTTTCTGAGCTGTTTTATCACCACCATAATGGCCTCCATATGTGGTAGAATGACAATCATGCAGAATACTCTCCGTCTCACTATAAGGAATGCACCTTCTCAAAATCTGATCCACACCAAGCTTGAACAAGAATGGCTCGTCCCAACGGTACCACTTCACATCATGCATAAACTTCTTCTTTTGAGCATAAGAGAATTCCGGGGGAATAACATTACTCACAAGATAGTTCACATAATCTGCAAACCATGGCTCTTCACCTTGCACCCCAAAAAGTTGTTCATCTGGAAAAGATTCATTAATAAGAGATTTTGCATGTGAATCCTTACCGTGGTCCTCCAAACGTGATATATGATCAGCCACCTGATTTTCCGTGCCCTTCCTATCCTTGATCTCCACATCAAACTCTTGCAAGAGAAGCACCCAATGAATCAATCTAGGCTTAGAATCCTTCTTCGACATGAGATATCGAATAGCCGCATGATCTGTATACACAATCACCTTCGTACCAAGTAAATAAGATCTGAATTTCTCGAAAGCATAGACAACTGCTAGCAATTCCTTCTCAGTAGTAGTGTAGTTAAGCTGTGCATCATTAAGGGTTTTACTAGCATAGTAAACCACATGAAAAATTTTATCCTTCCTTTGCCCAAGCACAGCTCCCACAGCATAGTCACTAGCATCACACATAAGCTCGAATGGTTCCTCCCAATTAGGTGCAGTAATAACAGGTGTAGTGGTCAACTTCTTCTTCAAGAGCTCAAAAGCTGCAAGGCACTCATCATCAAATTTGAAAGGAACATCCTTCTCCAACAGGTTACACAAAGGTTTAGAAATTTTCGAGAAGTCTTGAATGAATCGTCGATAGAATCCCGCATGACCAAGAAAACTGTGAATTCCTTTAACAGAGATAGGTGGAGGAAGATTTTCGATTGTTTTCACCTTAGCCCTATCCACTTCAAGCCCCTTGCTAGATACCTTGTGCCCAAGAATAATTCCTTCTTGCACCATAAAGTGACACTTCTCCCAATTAAGAACCAAATTAGTCTCCACACAACGTTTCAATACCAAGCCAAGGTTATGCAAGCACTCGTCATATGAAGTACCAAAAACTGAGAAGTCACCCATAAAAACCTCCACATTCGTGCCAATCATGTCTGAGAAAATAGCCATCATGCACCTTTGAAAAGTAGCAGGAGCACCACAAAGTCCAAAAGAAACTCATTGAAAAGCAAAAGTACCAAAAGGACATGTGAATGTGGTCTTCTCTTGATCTTCCGGAGCAATGCAAATCTGATTATAACCAGAATAACCATCGAGCAAACAATAATACTCGTGTCCCGCCAACCGGTCTAGCATCTGATCAATAAATGGAAGAGGGAAGTGGTCTTTTCTCGTGGCTTTGTTGAGCTTCCGATAGTCCATGCAAACTCTTCACCCTGTGACTGTCCGAGTAGGGATGAGCTCGTTCTTCTCATTAGCAACAACAGTCATGCCTCCTTTCTTTGGCACGCATTGAACCGGCCTCACCCAAGAACTGTCTGAGATAGGATAGATAATACCAGCATCTAACCACTTTAGAATTTCCTTCTTCACCACCTCTTTCATAATAGGATTGAGTCTTCTCTGATGTTCAACAGTAGGCTTAGCTCCTTCCTCTAGCAGAATTTTGTGCATGCAATAAGAAGGGCTGATTCCCTTGATATCTGCTATGGTCCAACCAATTGCTGACTTAAACTCCCTCAAAATTCGCAAGAGCTTTTCTTCCGCACTAGCTGACAAATTAGAAGCAATAATAATAATAGGTAATGTAGATGCATCACCAAGAAAAGCATACCTCAAGTGCTCAGGAAGTGGTTTGAGTTCAAGTGTAGGAGCTTCCTCAATAGATGGCTTAAGACGTCCTTCAGAATTTTTCAGCTCTGCTAACCCAAGTGATTCAAAAGGCATGTCAAATCTCTTTTTCCAAGGAGCTGAATTTAACTATTGTAATTGCTCGACTATATCTTCCTCTTCAAAATCAGCATCACCAACTATAACCCTTTCCAAAGAATCAGACTTTAACAATTGCTCAAGCTCCCTAGTAACTGCAGAATCAACAAGATCCACCTTCAAGCATTCTTCTTCATCTGAGGGAAATTTCATTGCATTGAACACATTAAAAGTGACATTCTGATCTTGCACCCTCATGGTGAGTTCCCCTTTTTGCACATCAATCAAAGTCTTTCCTGTAGCCAAGAACGGTCTTCCCAAGATTATGGGAATCTTCTTATCTTCTTCGAAATCCAAGATCACAAAATCAGCAGGAAATGTGAGTTTATCAACTTTCACCAAAACGTCCTCCACTATGCCTCTAGGATATGTGATAGATCGATCAGCCAACTGCAAAGAGATGTTAGTTGGCTTTGGCTCTGGTAGACCAAGTTGCATGTAGACTGACAAGGGCATGAGATTAATGCTAGCTCCCAAATCACATAAACACTTGCTGAAAGAAAGGTTGCCAATAGTACACGGGATGGTGAAGCTCCCCGGATCTTTAAGCTTTGGTGGCAACTTTTATTGCAGAACGGCACTACATTCTTCCGTTAGAGCAACGGTCTCTAAATCATCGAGCTTCAACTTACGAGAAAGAATACCCTTCATGAACTTGGCATAGCTCGGCATCTGTTCGAGAGCTTCCGCAAAAGGAATGTTAATCTACAACTTTTTGAACACCTCTAAGAACTTAGCAAACTTCTTGTCCAAATTCTGCTTCTGGAGTCTTCTAGGATATGGAGGAGGAGGGTAGATCTGAGTATTCTTTGCAGACTGCTCCACAGAATTTTTAACAGGTTCCTTGCTCTTCTCTACGTCACCATCTACCTCATCAGCTACTAAATCAGATTTTCCATTTTCGGGCACTGCAGATTTTTCAACTTGTTGATTCTGCACTTCTTCATCTTCCTTAGCGGCTAATTTTGGATCTGATGTAACCTTCCCTGATCTCAATGTCACAGCTTTCACCTTTTCTTTGTTGTCTCTCCTACCTGGATTTGCTTCCGTATCACTAGGAAGAGTTCCTTGAGGCCTACTAAGTAAGGCACTTGCAATCTGTCCTATCTGAGTTTCCAAGACTTTCTGGCCAGCTTGTAAGTTCTTTACCGCTATCCACACCTCATCTGATTTATCATTAGTTGATTTCCCCATATGAGCCTGGGGCTGTTGCTGCTGAAATCCAGGAGGTTGATATGGTGCCTTTGGAGCATAAGGCTGTTGATAGCCTTGATTGAATGGCTTCGCTTGCTGATAAGATTGTTGAGTATTTTGATTATTGCTCCAGCTGAAATTGGGATGATTCCGATTATTAGGATGATAAGTGGCTGGCACTGGTGCAGCAGGTCTCTGTAAATTACTCACGAACTGTGCTGATTCAGAAGAGATAGCACACTGATTCGTCTCATGTGCACCCGCACATAGCTCACAAACACTAGCCACCTGCTGTACCCCATAATTTGCAAGAGCATCCACCTTCATAGCAAGAGCTTTCAACTGAGCTGTAATCATTGAAGCTGTATCTACTTCCAAAATTCCTGCTGCCTTGCCTTGAGATAGCCTTTGGGTTGGATTTTGATATTCATTAGCAGCCATCATCTCTATAAGTTCATAAGCTTCATCATAGCTCTTTGCCCAAAGAGCTCCTCCTGATGATGCATCTAGCAAGGGCCTAGACTGTGCTCCCAACCCATTGTAGAACCCATTAATAACCATCCAATCAGGCATGCCATGATGAGGACACTTGCGTAGCATCTCCTTGTAGCGTTCCGAAGCCTCACACAAGGTCTCGCCAGATTGCTGTTGGAATTGAGTCAACTGGTTCCTTAATGCTGCAGTTTTTGCCATAGGAAAGAATTTAGTAAGGAACTTCTGAGCAAGATCTTCCCATGTAGTAATGGAACCATGTGGCAAAGAGTGTAGCCAGCTCTTAGCCTTATCCCTCAGAGAGAATGGGAAAAGCCTCAACCTGATATCATCATCCGTCACACCATTACATTTGAAAGTATCATAGATCTTGATAAAGTCCCGAACATGCATGTTGGCATCCTCCGTAGAAGCACCCCCAAACTGAACTGAATTCTGCACCATCTGAATTGTGCCAGACTTAATCTCAAAATTGTTCGCTGCAATAGCTGGCCTAATAATGCTAGACTGGATGTCATTGAGTTTCGGCTGAGAATACTCCTTCAAAGCCTAAGCTGCTGCTGCATCTGCCATTGCTACTGTAGTTTCAGATTCCTCTTCCTTATTCTCTTTATTCTCTACAAGATCGTCTTCCGCCAGTTCTTCCAAACGAGCTTGTAAGCGTGTTCGCATACAAACTTAAGTACCTGAAACACCACGAAACAAACAAACTAAGTAAGAATCCGAGTCAGTGAACGCTAACGACCACTGATGACAAGCACATAAACTAAAATAAAAACACCGATGATCCCCGGCAGCGGCGCCAAAAACTTGTTATGCAAAATCACGCAAGCGCACGTTGTCATAAGTAATATATGATTAAATCAAGTTCGTTCCCACAGAGATCTAGAATGGTGTTCAATTCAATTAATGTACCTATGCACCGATGTATGGTTTTAATTCACTACTAAGAAAAATAACAAAAATTGGATTTGATTATCTAAATTAAACTAAGATGCAAATTATAGATCTGAGAATTAACTAATTAACAAGACTTAAAAATCGAATTACTTATATGAGAATAAACATGGAATCCTAGTTTCATTATCTACTTCACTTAAAGTTGCAGCCTTTAATTAAAAAATGCGATGGTTTTGATATCTGATCGAATAACACGAAAAGAGTAAAAGTTACCTCTCGGTATACTAGTACCAATCTACGCATACATCCACAAAAGAGATAGAAGATGAGTAGGCACCTATTATGTTTAGACCCTATATCTCTATAGAATTTGAAAACATAAAGGTTGAAGCACAAGTTATCCACTTAGATCACATAGGGTAGCATAATATCTCTATTCATGCCACAAATCATGATGCTAAAACATCAACCTATCCTATGCTAGCATGGCAAGTTCTAAATCTCAAGATCCACTCTCGTTTAGCAAGAGATTAACATATTAGATGTTCGCGACGCACCTAAATTCAATAAGCACAACCATACAAGGATATCAAGTATTCACCACACATAAATCTTTAAGGCATGCAAACTACTAAGCAATATAGATAAATCCACTAGGATCCCACGATAACGATTAGTTCATAATCGAACCTTTCGTCACCATGGGATTTGACGAAAGCATGATATAAAACAAGATAATGAAGATGAATAAATCAATAATATAATAAGGTTTAGCGAACAAATCCGGAAAAGTAACAAGCATTCAAAAGATACGCCTAAACAAAGAGTACAAGAAAACTATGACTAGATCTTCTCGTCGTCACAATCTTCGCCTTGGCTTCTCTCTCTTCGTGCTCTGAACGAAATTAGTGTGTAGGTGATGATTTTGATGTGCCCCAAGGTGTGTATTTATAGCCTCAAGTGCCCTCTTGACCAAGCAATTACCGTCTTTGAATTAGAATAGAATTCCGGTAATTTTCCTTTCTTGAATGAAATAGAATTGCAATTCCCATATTTAAAACAAATTCTGGAACGTTCTTAGCACTCCTAGCAACTTCCATAATGATTAGGAATAGTAAACTCAGCGATTTCCCATTCTGAATTGGGTTCCAGGACCTTCAGGAATTTTCTGGCGGTTACCCGCGCGCCCGCGCCGCTTTTCCAAGTAATTCCCGCGCGCCCGCGCGGCTCAGCAAAACTCTAACTTTCTCGCGCGCCCGCGCCAATCTTCAGTATAACTCCGCGCGGCCGCACTGTTCCCTGTTCATGCATACTGATTTTCTTCTAGTTTGCTGATTCTCTTCCACTCTCGATTGCAACTCCCGACACTTGTTCTCAAGACTTTAAAAACAACATATGACTGCTGAAACTTCATTCATTCACCTGAAAATGCATCCTACACAATTCTCACAAAAACAGATTAAAACACAACAATACTTGAGATACAAAACATCAATTTAAGCCGAAATGGAACGATCCAAGTGGATATAAATCCACTTATCAATGTCATAATTTTTTTTTATTGTTCGATTTTATGGATAAAAAATATTATATAAGTCTTTATAATATATGTTAAAGTTAAGATTTCGATTTTAACAAGAGAGCGGCCCAATCGAAAGAATAGTGTTTAACAAGAAATCGATTCATTAGAAAATGATATTTAATTATTAAAATTTAATATTAATATTAGAATATAACGTAAATGTAATAATTTTTTAAAAAAATATTATTTATTTACCTATTTTTTTAGAGCTCCTCTATTTTAAATAATAAAATCAAAACATACTTCTTTAGGCCCTATTTTTTAGAAAAGAATTTTGAATTTCCTTTTTTAACATTAACATTAACATATTCGAAATATAAAAAGTTTTCGAATTTATAATAAGAAGAAGTCTAATTTATATATTCAAAATAGAAATTTTATAAAGCTCCTATATTTTAAATAATTAAAATCAAAACTTTTTTTTTAGACCTTATTTTTAGAAAAGAAAATCTAAACTTTTTTGAAATTGGATAAAATCTATATATTATGTTCACCAATCTATATTGATATTATAGATATATTTTTGTAGATTTTTTAAAAACTCGAAAGCTAATTTTCTAATTTATCTCAATTTTCAAATTAAAATATGCAATCAAGAAAATAACTAATGTACATCAAATAAGCAATCAAGAAAATAATTAATGTTATTAAAGGTAAAATCTCACCTATAAATTATATTATAGTTAGGATATAAAAAAGGAAATTCTAACCTTTTTTTTTTACAATAGTATCTCCCAATTCTAATTGAATCATAAGAAACAATTTTAACTGAATCCTAAGAAAATCTCACTGACGTGAAAATCGAAATCAAAGTCAAAGAGAATTTTAGTATTTAAATTTTTATTAATGTGTACGTTTTTTATAAAATATACAACGAGTGTCGGCCTAAAAAATCGTGAGACAAAATCTGTATAAAAATATACTATATGAATAATACATCTTATTTGTATATTTAATTTTTATACAATATTTTGTTCATGAATCTATATTGATATTATACATATATTTTTGTGGATTTTTTCTTAAATAATATTTATTTAAAAAATTTAAAAATATGTAACAAGGCCGCCGCGAATCGCGGCTTAGTCGACTAGTTTTTTAATATGAAAATTTGAGAAATAAGAACATAAATCCTTCTACCCTAGCCTCCATTAAAGTTTTTTGAGGGGGCTTCCATCGGGTTTCACCGGTGGAAAGCCCCAATTCAATTCATTTTTCGTTTGTCTTGCTTTCTTTCCTTTCAATAAAGTTCCAAATTTATTTGGGTTTCAGTTATTCCCAATTTATTTGGGCTGTGTTTGCCTCTCCTTGTGAGAGTTTGGTTTTTGTTTGGATTGAATTTGGAAGTTTTCCATGGCCGAGATTATAGATCGGCAAGTTTTTCATGATTTTGATTCAGAGATGAAGGCTACTATGGAATCGCATCTATGGTCGTCGGTTCAGAACAGTTCGATGATTGCAGTAAAAACATGTATATATCAATTATCTTCAAATCGCTTGGTTGCCTTTAGAAAGGATTCAACAGCGATCCCCTTAAGCGTCTGTTCTTGCGATTGTTTTTGTAGATGCCGTATGACTTTTGATTAATGAATTAATTTCTTTTATTAAAAAAAAAAAGAACATAAATTGAGAAGATTTAAGATGCACACCTCACCACTTCCGTCTTTCCCTAGCTTGTACGCAGACTTCAAGATCACTCGAATAGTGTTCCAGTTGGATCCTCTGTAATGTTCGCTTTTGATATAATATGTTGATTATCAAAAAAAAAAACATGATTTTTTTTGTCACGTGTATCCAATGTTTTGTAAACTTGCATTTATTGTTATTATTATTCACTTTGTTTTATCATATTTGTCCATAAAAAAAATATATCATTAAAATGTACATCTAATCTATTTTAAAATGTAATTTTCAATTTTTAAAAATTATAATTAAACAATATTTAATATTTAATTAAAAATTGATCAATTTAGTTATTAAAAAATTAAAAAAAACACGTAAAATGAAACAGAAAAAGTATTCCTATTAGATTTCTTTGAATCATAATTTGCTCATAAGTGAATAGGCCTTTGAGGGGAGGAAGAAATGGCTACGAAGTCAATTCCTAAAGCGTTAAATTATAAAGAATTACTCATATGAAGAGCGTCTTCGAGCCAAAAGAGATTGGAATAAAGTATCTATGTGACACAATTTTTTTGCAAAAAAATGGTCTGTATTATTCTTTTAACTAAAACTAGTCGATAAAGCCGCGCTTCGCAGCGGCGTTATAATATTTTTTTTAAATTAATACATTTATGTTATATTATAATATTAATATTAAATTTTAATAATTAAATATCATTTTCTAATGAATCGATTTCTTGTTAAACACTGTTTAGGGAGAATATTGTATAACAATATTTATGGAGGTTGCTGGATTTATGGAGCAAAATACGGATATTCTGCTATGAACACGAAGAACACGGAGGTGATTGGTGAATGATTGTGGCTGATCTTGTCTATTGATATTCAGTGGTGAACTGTTTCTCAAACTTTACAAGATGCCTACGTGCCCTATTTATAGGGATCAAGCCACACGTA
Organism: Kitagawia praeruptora; assembly: GCA_037693485.1. Lineage (NCBI taxonomy): Eukaryota > Viridiplantae > Streptophyta > Magnoliopsida > Apiales > Apiaceae > Kitagawia > Kitagawia praeruptora. The sequence goes on from CM075344.1 coordinate 67,924,810, forward strand.
GTTCTTTTAGAGAAGAAGTTATCTAGACGGGCTAGGGTTTCTATGGGCTCGGCTTGGCCCAAATCCACTAGTCGTCTCCTTGGGTTATGTTTTACTCATTTATACTAACCATGACCCATGACCCATTAAAGGGAACCCACGGCTCACCATGATGCTACAATTATAATTATTGGCGAAACTGACTAGATGGTCTCGCATGCGACCTCGCTGGGTCTGACCATGCGAGGCGATCCTCGCTTTTGTGGAGATAAACTACTTACGCGACCTCGCTGGGTCTGACCGTAAGCCTTCGTAGTAAACATGCTCTAGGCCACGCTGGACCCCTAGGCCTCGCTCTAGGCCACGCTGGACCTCTAGGCCTCGCTAGACCTCGTGAACTGCGAACCCGTCTCTAGGGCTCGCTGGCGATCCCACTCTATAAAATAATGTGATGAACTTCCCTGTGATGGCGGACTTTAATGACCCATTCCTCATTCTTAGGCCCATTATGTGAGATGTACCGATATTCTAGCCCATTAGGCCTGTTTAGGACTTTATGCCAAATTCGGGCATAACAACTACCCCCCGAGTCCATACTGCCATTAGAAATGCGATGTGGACTCAAAGAATGTCTTCCAGAAAATTAAATGTGAGGCCAACGCCCATTATCAATTACTCCTATGGGCTCTCATTGCAGGCCCAATGAATTCGAATAGTTGCTAATAGCTGTCACGTCTCGAGATCCGTTCATGGCTGCTGAGATAATGACACGTGTTACACATCCTCCTCTCTCCTAACCACTATATAATCCCCAAATTTCAAATCATTCGTCACTTTCCTTATTAACAACATACCGAAGTGCTGCCAATTTGCTCCCAGATCAAACAAAGACCCAGCTCGCTTTCCATCAAGAACGACCCCAAGTTTTTTCAAGATCTTCATCAAAAAAGTAAGTTTCTCTCTCTTGTTCTTCATTTGAATGCATGTATGGTTTATAATTTCATAAATATCTGCTGATAATTGCATGCGATGTGAGCCTGATTAACTGCGACCCCACACATTTAATTTCACGCTGCGAGCCCTGCCTCGCTAGTCTAAAGATCGCGACCCCTTTAATAGGTAGACATACGATCGAAAATAGAATAAATGTGCGACCCCCTATTCTTCGTGAGTGGAGTGAAAACACTTAGAGCCTTCTATTGAATCTTTTCTTCCTTTCTCTCTTTTGATATTCTGTAAGTGCACACACTAATTATTCACCATCTTTTCAGATGTCTAACAGCGATAGCTCGAGGACTCCCTCACCTCTTCCACACATTTCCATTAGCGAGCAGGCTACCGCAAACATCGCTAAGGCTGCAAGCGCAAGCGACAACTCTTTCAAACTATACATGGACCCTCAATGGTCGCAGGAGGAATTTACCAGAGAAACCCCTCTAACAACATGGAGAACACGGCGACCCTCCGCCTCGCAGAGCCAATACATTGAGATCCCCTCAACCTTGGTAGACCCAGCATCCACCGCTGCTCTTCCTTCTTCAATCCAAGGCGAAGTCGACAAGCTACTGAAGAAAGGGCAAGAATTCTTTGCCAACGTCCCTAAACTTCTTTCCCCCCTTAATAAGAATCTCCTCAAAATAAGCCCCATAGTACTCACCAGCACCTCTTCAATAGACTCTCTTGGCCATGCCTACTATGAGCTCGAGGGTGGAGGTGATAACGAGGCAAACTCTGATGACTCTGATTACGAAGAACCTTCTTCTGATGATGGTGGCCTGGACGAAGTGGCCAAAGTTGTTAACTTTGAAGATTACAAATACATTCCTGAAGCCTCCCCCAATCCTTACATTCCGACCCCTCAATCGGAGCTAGAGGGCGTTATTTACATTGGGGGACCTCGCCCTGAGGACATTGAAGAGGGCTCGAAAGTGAAACCTGGTCAACCTCGCATCTTGGGATGCAGAGACTTATCCACAACTCTTAACGCCGAATCCTTGAAAAAGGCGGTCGATACATACAGACCGGAAGGCAAGATCATTCTACCAAGGGCCTCTATGCGATGCTACCGCTTTAACTACTCAGAAAATGGAGGAAGAGTGCCTCGAATGGTGTTGTCATCCACCATGATGAAAATTGGCGTCTCTTCGCCTCTTCATCCCTTCATCAGAGATGTATGCGAGACTTACCATCTTGCTCCCATTCAGATTAATCCAAATGGGTATAGAGCAATGATAGCCCTTTACATCATCTACCACAAATTGGGATATCCTGAACTCGATGCGAGAACCATGGGTTATTTTCTGCAACTGAAGAGATGCGGGCCATCTGACTTTGGCTACGTCTACTTCTCAGTCTGGCCAGAATTTAACAAGAAAGACCTATACCACAGCGCCCCAAGTAACGCAGGCTCATGGAAGGGGCCTTATCTTTATGTTCACGAGGTGCCCAGAATAAAGACTTCATTTAATTATCTTCCAGTAGGTCAAGTGCGAACCGTCCTGAAGGGCGAGGAAAAAACACGAGCTGACGATGTGCTGAAGACGCCTCGTGAAGACAAAAATGTACGAACCCTCCTCACTTTAGAAAATTTGATTGAATGCGGATTCCTAAAGGAGGGGATCGAGCTTCCCTCTGAGGCGGGGCCTTCAAATGCGAAGAAGGCATCGCGGAAAAGAAAAATGCAAGAGGAAGTCTCGTCCTCTAGGGTTATGGTCGCAGAGAGTGAGAATCTCTTTACTGTCATAGTCCAATAACTTCTTTGTATTGTCTTCACGTTTTCTTCTTTTATGATCATAGATTCTAATTGCTTTCTATGTTTATTTTGCAGATATGTCAGGCAAAGGTCGCAGGCCTCCATTCTTGCAGAGCAAGGATACTCAAACTGCGAACCCGGTTGCCACACCTCCTCCAAAAAAGAATGAATTCATGCCTCCTCCACCTTCAACATCTAATGCTACTGCGATCCCACATCAGCCATCGCAGGGCAATCCAGAACAACATACCTCCAAGAAACAAAAGAAGGATGGCCCCTTGCCACAGGTAACGAAGCCCGCTGTAACAACTCTTGTTCATCATCTGTATGCGAAGCACGGGTACACCCATGCCACTGAAGAAGAATGCACCAAGTGGGTGGGTGCAGAGCTGATTGAAAACTCTGAATCGGTCTCCAAATGTCTAGCCGAAGCATTTATTCGCCAAGCCTCGCATCTAAGAGAGCTGAAGTGTGTCGTCTCTGCTAATGACAAGCTGGAAAAAGAGATGAAGTCGCTAAAGATCAAGGCTGAAGAGGAGAAGAAGCTACTGATAGAAAACTACAAACGAGTCCATCAGACTGAAACTACGACCCTCCGATCTGAGCTTAAAAAAGTTAATGACGAAAAAATAGCACTCCATAAGTCCCTGACCGAGGTAGAGCAGCATGAGGAGGAGCTAAGGAAAAAACACGAGGAGGAGCTGAACAAGGTGAAAGCGGAGCTCGTTGCTGCTCAATCTGATCGCGAGGCTGTGGAGGAGGCAGCGCAAACTGAATTCATGAAGAGTTTCATAAGGAAAGTCCCTGATTTTGACTGGTCACAGCTCGGACCTGGAAATGCCGAATTCGCTGCCGATCTCCGTAAGGAAATCGAAGATGAAAATGCCAAGGAAGCTGCTAGGCTTGCTAATGAGGCTGCAAAGGCGAGCGCTGCTAACCAGGAGAAGCCTAAGGAGACCGCTGCCTAATTTTCTCTTGTCTTTTACTCTGATACTCTGAACTAGGGATGCGGAAACCCTTTGAATGTCTCGCAAATTGTAATATTCTTTTCTGGTAACTTTATTGATAACTCTGTTGGGCTCGCGTAGCGACCCAATAACTGTTGACTTTTAACAATTTTATATAACTGTCTTCGTTTCCTCATATAATATCTTGTGTTTGCTTTAGCTTCATAAAATGCTTGCCTTCTTTATGCTTCTGAAATATTAGCAAGTAGATTGACCTCGCAACTGCAAAGCTTTCCTTTTTGAACTTGTAGCTTTTTCTTTTAAATTTGCTTAACTTCAAGGTGTACCTCATCTCTTCGGAATCGAGATATGCGATGCCTTCCTTGCGAGGTCGCAGACGCGATCCGGAGATGACGATCGCACCTTGACTTCTTTTTACTTTAAACTTTGAACTTCTTTAAAGAGATACTTTTGAATTAAACTTTGAAGACATTCCCTCAGGTCGCAGAAAGTGCACGCTCGCGACCCCATTGACCTGAGGGGTATTCGGCCCCGCTTACGCTGTGCTGGCCTAGTCCTGAAAATTTTAAAACACTAACAAAAGAACAAAATTGCACAACTTGTTGGAGAACAAACTTCATATATATAAATACTAGGGACGAAGCCCAACTTTCAATACATCATAACGAGGAGGTGTCTATACGATCACTACCCCCCGAGTACTTTGTATGAATTTATTCATGCTAAGTAGTAATAGATAGAGACCACCAGGAGCGAAGCTTCTACTGGTAGTATTTCCTCAAATGTTCTGCATTCCAGGCTCGTGGCATGACCTTATCATCCATATCAGTTAGATAATAAGTCCCTTCATTGATGACACCATAAACTTTATAGGGCCCTTCCCAATTGGCTACAAAGACCCCATGAGACGAGACCTTAGTGTTAGGCATCACTCTCCTAAGCACCAAGTCCCCCACACGAAGATGTGGCACACGAACCTTTCCATTATAATGCCTTGCAGCTCGCCTTTGATAAGCTGCGAGCCTTAGCTGAGCCTCCTCCCTTGACTCCTGTATCATGTCCAAATATAGCCTGTGATTGACCTCATTTGCCTCAGGGTCGTAATGTTCCCTTCTGAACGAACCTGAGCCTACCTCAATGGGCACCATGGCCTCGCACCCATATGTCAAAGAAAAGGGAGTCTCGCCTGTAGTGGATCTCGGGGTCGTGTTGTATGACCACAAGACCTTTGGCAACTCTTCGGGCCAACTACCCTTACTCTCCTCCAACTTAGCTTTAAGGGTATGCTTGATTATTTTGTTGATGGCCTCAGTTTGTCCATTTATCTGAGGGTGACTCACAGCGGAGAAACTTTTCTTGATTCCCAAACTCTCACAAAATTCTTTCATTTCCTTGCTATCAAATTGCTTTCCATTATCTGAAATAAGCTGATATGGGATCCCAAAGCGACACATAATTGCCCTGTACACGAAGTCCTTCAATTTTTTGGCCGTGATGGTGGCAAGAGGCTCGGCCTCGGCCCACTTAGTGAAATAGTCCACAGCCACGACTGCATACTTTACTCCTCCCTTAGCTTTAGGGAGTTCACCAATAAGATCTATTCCCCACATAGCAAAGGGCCAAGGGCTCAAAAGCATCCATTTTCAATGTGGGCCAAAAATACCCTTGTCGTAGAATTTTCTGAGCTAGGGAACCACCCCCGAGTGATTGCCACATATCCCCTCATGGACTTCCCTTAGAATATAATTACATTCCTCACCATCTACACATCGCAGCAATGGTGTGTTGAACCCTCTTCTGTATAACACTTCATCATATATCACATAGCGAGCCGCTTGATATTTAATCCTCCTCGCTTCTTTCTTCTCTAAGGGATGGGCCCTGTTCTTAACATACTCCCAAATAGGGGTCATCCATGTCGACCCTTGGCTAACCATTTCCATAACACTTTCTTCTGGGACACTAGGTTTACTTTGAATTTCCAAGGGGATAATCCCAAGTAAAGTGGCCTCGCGTCGCGAGCCCAATTTTGCGAGGGCATCTGCTCCTTGATTCTTTGCCCTCCTAATAAACTCCACCTTTACTTGCCTGAATGACTTCATAAGCCTTTGAACGCACTTTAAATATAACTCGATCTGGGGTCCCCTGGCTTGCCATCCACATCCAACATGACCCGTGACTAACATAGAATCGCTATATGCATTGAGATTCTCTACTTTCATTTCTATTGCAAGCTTGAGGCCAATTATGAGAGCCTCGTATTCAGCTGCATTATTAGAAGCCTTGAAGGCGAAGTGAACAGCACTACTCAACTTGCGACCCTCCGGTGTAACGAGCTCGATCTCAGTTCTGACCCCTTCTTTGTTAGATGCCCCGTCAACATATAACTCCCACCACGAGGCTGAATTTTCATCTTTGAGTTTGGGGTCAACCACTTCTGGGATCGCTACGAGAGCCCAGGCATCTTCCTCAGATTGGGAAGGGAACTCCAATATGAAATCCGCTAATGCTTGCCCCTTTATTGCACCTCGAGGCTTGTACTCAATGTCAAACTGGCTCAATTCTATGGTCCACTTTAAAAGTCTGCCTGAGGCCTCGGGTTTGTGCATTACTTGCCTCAGAGGATATGCAGTGCGAACCTGAATGCTGTGAGCCTGAAAATAAGGCCTCAACTTTCGCGAAGCCAGAACCAAAGCATAAGCGAGCTTCTCCATGTTGGTATAGCGAGTCTCAGCATCTAGTAGCCTTTTGCTAACATAATAGACTGGGAACTGAACCTTTTCCTCCTCGCGAACGAGGACAGCACTGATGGCACATTCTGAGACTGCCAAATAGACAATAAGAACTTCTTCTTCCATGGGCTTAGAGAGCAAAGGAGGCGTACCCAAATGCTTTTTTATGTGCTGAAAAGCCTCCTCGCACTGCGGGGTCCACTCAAAATGTTTTCCCACCTTTCTGATCGCCTTAAAGAATTCATGACACTTATCCGATGATTTAGAAACAAACGGGTTAAGTGCTGCGACCCTACCAGTTAGACTTTGGACTTCCTTAACATTCTTAGGTGACCTCATTTCCATCAATGCTTTTATCTTGGCTGGATTAGCCTCAATTCCTCTTTGATTAACAATGAACCCCAAGAACTTCCCAGATTCGACCCCAAAAACACACTTCTGGGGGTTGAGCTTCATTCTGTACTTTCTCAATATGCTAAACATTTCTGCGAGGTGGTCTACATGGTCCCCTGCTTCCTTAGACTTTACCAGCATGTCGTCTACATATACCTCCATTGTTTTCCCAATTTGATTCGCAAACATCATATTAACGAGCCTTTGATAAGTGGCACCCGCATTGAGGAGTCCAAATGGCATCCCAATGTAGCAATAGAGACCCCTATCTGTGATAAACGAAGTGTGTTCCTGATCGGGGCCATACATGGGTATCTGGTTGTACCCCGAATAAGCATCCATGAAACTGAGGAGTGCATGGCCCGCTGTTGCATCTACCAACTGATCAATCCTTGGAAGTGGGAAACTATCTTTTGGGCAATGCTTGTTGAGGTCAGTAAAATCCACGCATGTCCTCCACTTGCCATTTGGTTTCTTCACGAGGACAGGATTGGCGAGCCAATCAGGATAGAATGATTCTCTGACGAGCCCGACCTCGAGCAACCTATCCACCTCCTCCTTTAGGGCCTCGGCTCGCTCTCCACTTACGGGTCTTCTTTTTTGCCGCACTTCCTTTTTGTTAGGATCAAGGTTGAGTCTATGACACATCACATTGGGGTCGATCCCAATCATGTCTTCGTGAGACCATGCAAATACATCCTGTTAGGTCAAATACACAATATATAATCAAGTACTATACGAGTAATTAACAAGAACACACGTTTTTAACACTTAAAACTGTTTGGAATTAACAATTCCTCTCTCAGTGATGTAAAATATCAAAGAGAGCTGCTTAGGTTACAATCAATGATAATCTCTCTCCTTTCGACACCCTTCTAGGGTTAACCTAACTGTATTTATAAAACATACAGCTTCGTACAATCAGTAATTGATTCTCCTATAATTAAGCTATACAATTGATATCAATCATGATTGCTACACGTCTTCTAAGTCAACTCAATCTCTTTGACAACTATCCAATCTTCAAAGATATTGCTTCCATATTTATCTTGTATCAATCTTCAAACACTGTTGACTCTCAGACGCTTCCGCTACAGAGTTTAACAACCTCTGTTGCGCTTCCAGTCAGTGTTTAACTAAACTCTGACGACTTCCAGTTAAACTCTGTTTTGTTACTTTAGCTTCCAAACACTGTTCTCATCAATCATTTCTAACACATCCAAATTATCTTTAAGATCAGGGCTCAACTGCGATCCGACTTTCAACACCTTGGTTGGATCTTTAGGATCAACAAGAATGGATATTGTATCTTCTGCGGCCCTAGCCCGCTCCACATGTTCGGGAATGCGGGGATCTAGATCAATTTCAACATCACGAGCTCTGCTAGACTCTGCTTCGCCCTGCCTTGTATCTTCTACCACCGAGCATGGATGACTTCCAACATGTCCATTCTCGGTCACAACTGTTGTTTCTCGTGTGATACCATTAGGCAAGTCTACCAATGTTGATGTTTCCTTGCGAACCCATTTCCCTTTTCGGGCTCGCACAGCGGCCTGCTCTGGACTTTCCTCTTCATCGCTAGCTTCCTCAACAATTCCTTCTTGTAGAACCAACACAGGTTGTGAGGCCTCCATCATAATTGCCCCTGGTACTGGCTCTACCTGTATCCCTAAGTTGTCAAAATAATTATCTGGCAACTCTTCGATAGATATTATATTGCAACCAACTGAGGGTTGCGATACCGACTTGCGAGCCCTCTCATCCTCTTCGCTTTCCATATAATTTCTTCCCTTTTCTGCTGACTTAAGGGCCTGATTATAGCATTCTTGAGACTCATGTTGAATTCCTCTAACACATCCCATGCCTTGCGGGGTAGGAAACTTCATCGAAAGGTGATAGATAGAAGTCACCACCCTCATTTCTTTCAAGATGGGTCGCCCCACAATAGCATTATAAGCAGATGGTTGATCCACGACCATGAAATCAGCGACCTGCGTAGTGATGCAGGGCTCGTCCCCCAAAGTGATGGGAAGCCTGATGAGTCCTTTTACACTAACAGAAGCTCCCGTGAACCCATAGAGGTGGCCTACTGTAGGGATGAGGTCTTTGTCTACATATCCCATTTTCTTGTAGACATCATACATCAAAACATTCACAGCACTTCCATTGTCCACCAATACTCTGTAAATATTCAGTGAGCCAATACGAACTCGAACTACTAGAGCATCAGAATGAGGATGGTGAACCCATTTCGCATCCTCCTCGGTGAACATTATATTTGTATCTTCCCCTTTGAAAAGCTTTGGGGGTCGTTCCTGCAAATGATGCACATTGGTGAGGGGTCGCTCCCTTGCCTCGCGAGCATATCTTTCCCTTGCCTTGTTGCTATCTCCTCCAATATGTGGCCCACCAATGATCACATGGATGCTATTGCCTCGCTCTTCTCTCTCCTTGCGAGGCTCTGTATTCTGGCCTGTATGAGGTACAGCATGATATCCCACACCTGATTTTCCTGAGTTCTCTTGATGCTTTTTCACTTCGCGGACCGCCCACTCTGTTAACTTCCCTTCTCGAATCAGACGATCAATTTGTTCTTTAAGTTACCAACAGTCTGCTGTATCTTGCCCCTTCTGCTCATGAAAATCACAATACTTTGTAGTGTTCCACGTTCCTTGTGGACCCATAGCACGAGGTTTTGTGAACATTCCTTTATTAGCGTTGACAACATAGATATGATCAACTGAAGCCACTAAGGGAACAAATTTGTCTTCGTCTCTAGCCGGACGAGCACGAGGTGGGGATCGTCTTGAGGAATCGCGATCCCTTCTTTTCGGGCTCGGGCTACGATCCTGTCTTCGCCTGGGGCTTCTAGAATCCCTTCTTTTTACCCCTTTGCCTTTACTTCCATTGCTACCAGTCCCGGCATTCTTCTTGAGATCTGCCAATGATTTCTCAACGCGCTTAAAGGGCTCAGCGACCCGGTGCAACTCTAAAAGTGTACCAGCGGTTTGCTATTGTAGTTTCTCCCAGAATTTAGTTCCTTCCCTCACCCCTGCAATAAGGAAATTCTTCACAGCCTCGTCATTAGCACCTCGCACACGAGGTACTTCAGCGTTGAACCTCTTGAAGTAGTCATGCAAAGTCACCCCTTCCTTCTGCTTTATATTCGCCAGTGTGGACACAGGGGGTGCATAGAGCATTGAAGATTGAAATTGTTTAATAAAGATGTCCACGAACTGTTCCCATGAATCTATGACCACCAGGGACCCTAGCTTCGAGAACCATTGTTGGGCACTCCCCCTTAGCGAGGCTGCAAACAGCCTACACCTCGCCAACTGTGATACTTGATACACTTCCATCTCATTGTTGAAACGTATAACGAGCTCAGCTGGATCAGTCTCCCCATTATAGGTCATGTCAGAGTGATGACCTCGAAATACTGCAGGCAATGGAGCAGTGCGGATCTCATGAGTGAAGGGCGAGGAGGAACCCATATTGCTAAAAATCCCCTTCTCGTTGTTCATCGCATCCAATGCCTTTTTTAACTCTTCTAACTTATAATCCCCAATTCTGGCCTCTTTGTCTCCATCTTTCTTTCCTCCAGTACTTGAATGATGAGATTGAGTCTTTTTTGGGGCACTAGACTCTTCTTGGTCATTCCTGCGATCCTTATTTTTAGGGTCTTCCTCGCGATGTTGGGATCGTTCACGCTCTCGATTGAAAGGGGGTCTGTCCTCGCGATGATGGGACCGCTCACGCTCTCTGCGAGGAGATGGGGGTCTGTCATTGCGACGATATGACCGCTCACGATCTTTTCGAGGAGATAAGGGTTGATGAGAGCCCTTACTCTTATTTTTAGACCCTCCATCTTTGTTAGTTTTGAGCTTTACCAACTTGAGACGGAGATCGTGCTCGCTGAGTTTCTTTCCAACTCGGTCAAAGACACTAACGGATCGTCCTTCTGATGAGGCGGGCTTCGCTTTCGATCCCTCCTTATCCATAGTAGCTGCCTCCTCTTCCCAATCGGGGTTTGTCTGATCCGTCACCACATCATCAAAGTCCCCAATTAGCTTCTTGGCGGGACCCTTGCTACTTTCTGCTTGGTGAATTCGATCCCCTATCCTTGTACTCCTTTTGAAGACCCTAGAACTGTGCCGCTTCTCCATCTTGGCCACCTTTTCTCTTACCTCGATCATTTGGTCACCGAGGCCTTTCAAAAATGTCATGACTTCGCCAGGCAAGGCCACCTGTTGAACAACAGGGGGTGTTTTATCCTTCTCAAATTCGTCCTCAATCCCCTCATTACGCGCTTCGCCTTCTGGTGGATCCTTTCGCTGGGGGTCGTCCATGTCTTTCTTATGCGACCCCGGGGTCTCCCGCTCTTCGTTTCTCTTCTTGTGTGATTTAGTCATTGTTCTCCCAATCAATGACTCGATCCCCTCCTTCTAGCGCCAAATGTTATAGGGAGAATATTGTATAACAATATTTATGGAGGTTGCTGGATTTATGGAGCAAAATACGGATATTCTGCTATGAACACGAAGAACACGGAGGTGATTGGTGAATGATTGTGGCAGATCTTGTCTATTGATATTCAGTGGTGAACTGTTTCTCAGACTTTACAAGATGCCTACGTACCCTATTTATAGGGATCAAGCCACACGTAGTTCTCTTAGAGAATAAGTTATCTAGACGGGCTAGGGTTTCTATGGGCTCGGCTTGGCCCAAATCCACTAGTCGTCTCCTTGGGTTATGTTTTACCCATTTATACTGCCCATGACCCATGACCCATTAAAGGGAACCCACGGCTCACCATGATGCTACAATTATAATTATTGGCGAAACTGACTAGATGGTCTCGCATGCGACCTCGCTGGGTCTGACCATGCGAGGCGATCCTCGCTTTTGTGGAGATAAACTACTTACGCGACCTCGCTGGGTCTGACCGTAAGCCTTCGTAGTAAACATGCTCTAGGCCACGCTGGACCCCTAGGCCTCGCTCTAGGCCACGCTGGACCTCTAGGCCTCGCTAGACCTCGTGAACTGCGAACCCGTCTCTAGGGCTCGTTGGCGATCCCACTCTATAAAATAATGTGATGAACTTCCCTGTGATGGCGGACTTTAATGACCCATTCCTCATTCTTAGGCCCATTATGTGAGATGTATTGATATTCTAGCCCATTAGGCATGTTTAGGACTTTATGCCAAATTCTTAGGCCCATTATGTGAGATGTACTGATATTCTTTCGATTGGGCCGCTCTCACGTTAAAATCAAAATCTCAACTTCAACATATATTATAAAGACTTATATAATATTTTTTATCCATCAAATCGAACAACAAAAATAAAAATAAAATATGACATCAATATGAAATTCTAATAGTTAATACAATCTTATCTAGTGAGCCGTCTTCCGGTTAAATACGTTTCGAGTCGCTCTTATTTGGAACCAAAATTCTAACTAATCATATAAAGAAAGTAAATTCCAATTTTTATATTCTTTAAACTTTCTAATATTTATAGAGTTTAAAAAATGAAAATACATCTTATATTTTCTGTATATTATAGATATTCATGTACTTATTTACAAATGGGATTGTCTTTTTGTTATGTTAACATATAAAAAAATTAAATTCGAAGACTTTTCGTTACGGAAATGATATTAAATTTATGGATATATTTTTCTAATGCAAGTATAATTAACTTGTATAAAAAGTTAAAATTAAATAAAGGATTTATAGGAAAAAAGATATATAGTTTTAAAAATCGTGTAAGACGTCTCCACCGTCCTCGTATTCTACTTCTAATAAAACATTTTATTTTATGTATTCCTTATATATTCAAACATCTTTATACTGTCTTCTCTAATGAATCGATTTCTCGTTAAACACGGTTATTACTATTTATCCGCTCCCTCGTTAAGACCAATAGCCTAACTTTTACATGTATCACTTGTATGATAATTTTTATCCATAAAAATCAAATCCTAAAAATAAAATAAAATTTATAACATCAAAATGATATTTTAATAGCTAATACAATATTTTATAGTGAGTCGTCTTTCCGTTAAACATGTTTCGAGCCGCTCTCGTTTAGGTCGAAATTCCAAATTCATTACATATTATTAATGATACTTATCTTACACAACAACTATTTTCCTTAAAATTAAAACCTAAAAAATAGAGTGAATTCCAATTTATACTTTATCTAGACTTTCTAAAATTTATGGAGTTTTAGAAAATGAAAACACATTTTATTTTCTCTTTATATTATAGATACTCCTATTTTTATTCTGCATGAGAAAGTTCTTTTATAATGTTAACAAACCAATTTTTTTCTTTTTAAATACGATGACTTTTTTTATGATAATAGTATTGGATTTATGAATAAATTTTCCTAATAGAAGTATAGTTAACTTATATAAAAAAATATAATTTAAGAAGATCGTACTTCTTATAAAATATTTAGTTATATGGATGCTCTATATATTCAAACACCTATTCTACTTCTAATAGAACTTTTATTTATATGTTTTTCTATAAATTCGAACTCTTATTCTCTATAAATTCGAATTCCTATTCTATTTCCAATAGAACTTTTAATCTTATACTTTATAAATACTTATTCTACTTCCAATAGTAACTTTTATTTATGTTTTTTTTTTTATAAATTTGAACTCTTATTCTCTATAAATTCGAACTCCTATTCTACTTTCAACCGAACTTTTAATCATATGCTTTATAAATACTTATTCTACTTCCTTTTTTTTTGGAAAGCAGAATAACATAGATAAAGGGCCAAGCCCAAAGCATACAAACGGATCATTATATCAAATGCATCGGGAGGAGAGCAAAATAAAAAACGAAACAAACCCCCAACCCACACAGCTTCAAAGCAGTGATTTAACAAGGAAAATTGAACCCAACACGGGCTAGCCCACTACCAAAATAACTAGCATAATACTGTAGATAATAAAACTGGAAATAAAAACTGCAGCTAATATAATAGAATGTTTCAAAATGACTGTTCCTCTCCCGCTTCAAACAAGTACTGTTGTCTTACTCCATAGCTTCAAGCTCAAAGTCCACAAAATCATCTTCAGCACCAGCAATACCGCCTTGCTCTTCATTGTTGATTTCTGCATTAAGATCATTTTCACGAATGGTTTCGAATTGAGGACCAATCGGACCCAGCCCCCTGTCGTTAAACCAAAGTTCTCTGACTCTACCAAACGAGGCTTCAATCTGAACCATGCAATCCCAATTATTTGCACCATGATTTGCCGGATACCTGGCCAATGCATTGCAAATGTTCATTCACTAGATTCACTTCTGTTTTGAAGTTTTTGTCGTTCCTTCTTATGTTCAGCTGACGAACAAGTAATATTCAAATACTTATTCTACTTCCAGTAGAACTTCTAATCATATGTCTTCCTATAAATTCGAATTCGAACTCTTCTGCTCTATAAATTCGAACACCTATTCAACTTCTAATATGTTAAATGATATTTTTTATATTTATAAGTGTTTAAAATTCTAAAATTCTAGAAAATTAAAAAAATAGATTGAGACGATCTTAGAGCGCCACCTAAACTCCCGCGTATCCTCCTTTATATATATATATATATATATGAGAAAATGGACCCTGAGATATATCTCAGGGAACTTTTCATGAGATGCATATAAAATTACTTTAGATTTTATTGGGCCCGCAGGGCTAATTAAAAAAAAATCTGAATTTACTGAAATGCTCATCCCATTTTTACATGTAAAATAAATGAATCTCTGGGAACTTACCTGAGATATATCTCAGGCTCCCTAATCTCTATATATATATATATATATTGATTTGTGACAATCAATCAAGATTAATCGTCGATTAATTATTATTCGATTATGTCTTTCTCAACTGAAATTAATTGAGATTAATCGGGATTAATCTAATTATCAATTAATTGCTATTCGATATTTCTATCAATTAAGTTCGATTCCCAAAAATCTTAGGTAATTCTCTAGCGGTACTAAGAGCATCTCCAACGGGAATAGCTAAAATTGGTTGGCTAAATTGGACCTGTAGGACATTATGTAAAATTTGTTGAATCTGCAAGACATTTTACTTCAATGGTATTAGCTATATTGGTTGGCTATATTTTAAAAATAGTATGTTAATAATAATTTAGGTTGTTATAAATAGAATATATCACTTCAATATGGTAATGAATGATGTGGAATCTTCTTACAGATTTCTTACAGCTATATAGAGGTTCGACAAATATAGCCAACCTGTAGAAATTATCTAAAATTATAGCTAACAGCTTTGACCCATTGGAGTTCAAGTTTTTTTTTAGATAATCTCTATAATTTTTATTTATGGTATCTTTTATCTAATTTTAGCTAAGAATTTGTTGTGGTTGGAGATGCTCTAACTATCTATCGGTAAACTCTTCACTATTGTTACCATTAAGGATGCAAATTTTTAGATAATATAAAAGTTATAAATTGGATTTTATGTATGTGTGATAAGAAATTGAATTTTTTAAAGATAAACTCGACGCCAGATGACCCCAGTAAGGAATTTGAAAAGTCCCATTTTTTTTTTCTATGGAGAAGGAAAAAATCACATCGATTGATACTAATAGGAAATCGAAACTATTCGGTTGAGGTACCGATTTACGATTTATGTGGTGATTCAGTTGAAAAATTGGTAATTTATTGGCGATTTTTGCAAAATCGGTTGAATCGATTCCAAAATTTTGATCCATTTTTGGCCGATTTATCGACGATTTTTCAAAAATTGGTCGATTTTTATAACAGAGATACTAATTGATAATTAACGCAGTCCCATGTGCTGTTTTAGGTGTAGAAAAATGAATGAACTATATAAATACTCCTTGTTTGTCTGTATCTGACATTGAATGGTTAGGGTTCGGTTTACATCCGTTTCCACGTGAACCCATGTGCTCGCTAATTTTCTCAGACACCTAAAACAGCACACATGCCCGAACTTCGAACCCACAACCCCATAACAGTCTCCTTGAAAACTTGATGCTTTCATGCAAATTTTGTGGGGTGTTATATGTTGTCTAATACTCCGTAATTAAGAGCTTCTCATTTTTAGTTCATTTATTTATAAATATCTAGCATAACAATTCGTGTGAGTCATGGATCATTTTTTTAAATTTTTTTTACTAACATGTAACTAAAATTTTTTGATTGTTTATTTACCAATATAAATGTATAATATTTTAGATATAAGAAATATAAATTGATTAATTATTAATGTGTATGATTTGTGATTTGTATATAAGACGTAACTAATCTACGCAACATTGCTAATCTCTTTCTATATATAATAGAGCAACAAGGACATAATTTGAGCCAATAAACCCTCTGTGAAATTACAATTATACCCTTACAAGTTATAAAATTACATGAAATGCCACTCTTTTATTTAAATGGAAAAATGCCACTCTTTTATTTAAATGGAAAAAAAAATGAGTTTTTGGGGTGAATCAAACCTAGATACTACTCTACACAAGTTATCCTACCAACCACTGTACTACATTGACTTTTTAGTTTTGAGTTAAAAAACCTTTTACATAAACCCGACCTCTCCATTATCTTATTTTTACAATTATTTTAATTTTTGAGTAAAAATAATGGTATATATAATATAGCAACAAGGACATAATTTGAGCCAATAATCCCCTTGTGAAATTACAGTTATACCTTTACAAGTTATAAAATTACATGAAATGTCACTCTTTTATTTAAATGAAAAAAATGAGTTTTTGTGGTGAATCGAACCTAGAACCCCTTTACACAAGTTATCCTAACGACCACTATGCTACATTGACTTTTTAGTTTTGAGTTAAAAATCCTTTTACATAAACCCGACATCTCCATTATCTTATTTTTACTATTATTTTAATTTTTGAGTAAAAATAATGGTGATTCACATTATTTTAAAAATATCATATTTTAGGTTTCATAATATGGTACACGATCTATCTATCACTATATATTAAACTACAACACAAGTACAAAAAAGTGTCATTTTAATGGTTGTGAACTTATGATAATATCCCTATATGTTTAAAAATTACAAAAGCACCATCCCTTTAATATTTATGCAAAAAATATATGAAATTATGTTAGTGTTGGAAATCAACTCTCTCGTAATTTCGGAGTATAATTCTATGCGACTTATATCTTGATGAGAAATTTAAAGAAATAAATATTAAGGAGCGTACTAATTTTATCTGAAAAGTATTGTATAACGAGTATTATTCACATCGATGATATATCTTTTTATCATTGTTCTAAAAGAAATTGTGTTATAACCTATATACAATATATTTATATGCTACAAAACATCCTATTTTTAGTGCTCATATGATCTATACATAAATAAAATAATACATAAATTAAAATACTGATATTATAATATGTATGAACATAAAAGGTGCAATTATATTCAAAAATATTCTTAAATCGTAAAACTATACAGAATTTATAAAAATTGCTAGAGGATGGCATGTGCCTCGCACGGGTTATTATGCTAGTTTAACTTATTGAGCGAATGACACATTTTTTTTTATGATATTTAATCTGCATTTACTTAATGAGCACAAATTCTGTAGTTAAAGATGAGCATCGGGTCATTTCAAGATTGAGAAGTGTCATCCCGTCCATGATCTCCATTTTCATACCGTGTGAATTGCAAATATAGACTAAAATTTAGGAAGTTTAAATGCTAAAATCAAATTTTATTTTCATGTGCTAAAATCATGAAGGAAAATGGTGTTAGTTATTGTTTTTTCATAAGAGAATAATACATCGAATTTGATTTACAATTAACGGATCA